>OX454336.1:8086639-8624139 GCA_949716465.1 Chalcosyrphus nemorum
CGGTACATAATAAAAACCCAACCCTCTTGCGATGCAGCTTGGTACACGGTGAATATACTCGTTGCGATATCCTCAAATCCATTGAAACCAATAACATAGCTACTCAGGAAGTCCATTTTCATACATTTCATTCCTGGAGGACATTGGTAACCAGAATCGGGATCCATCGAACAGAATGTATCTGGTATGGCAAGTGAGTTGATTGTCAGGTACCTACAAATTAAACCTTTTACAATCTTTCTTTCTTTCTTTTTTTGTGCTAAAATAATTTTACGGATGTTCATCCTTTTCGGTTGTATTAAGGACACAATGATTTTTTAGCTCGCCAAAGAATTGAACTCCTAAAAGGCCATAAAGGGACATAAAAAACAAAAAGAATAAAGTAACGTTGTAAATTTGTTGACTCGATCGCCTAAAAAAAGATTAAGATTCGCAATTAAGGTTAAACAGCACTTTATTGGTTAATATCCAGACTTACTTGAAGATTTGATTAATACGGCTCTTTGGCATCGAGAATTTAAGGAAGACGCGAAGAAATCTTATCATTATTAATGGACGTGGTGCCCGCATTATTGAAAGATAAGAAAATCTAAAATAAAACAAAGAAAAGTTCATAAAATTCACGTATCACATTCGAAAATCTTGTTACAATTTAAAAGTCCATTCACAGTGAGCTATGGGTGAACTTTTAATAGCATCAACGTGATTAAGTAAACCACAAAACGTTTGGCATTCAATGAAATACCATCTAAGGTGAAATCACAGTTCAGCAACTAACAGAAGAACGAACTGTGAACAAATCACATTTAGCAGTTGACAATTTATTATGCCTGAAGAAGAGGACCTAATTTATCTGTCGATTTATGTTAAAGAAAGGTAAAGGAAAAATATTAATTTGTTTCTTTAAAAAATAAGCGAATGCTTCTTGCCAACTGTGTTTTATTCGCAAGATCAAAACATTCTCGAGAGTTTAACCTCACAATTCTTCTTTTTTTCTTTTTTTTTTGGTAAATGACCAGTTAATTTGATATCATGTCTCTCAGCATCTTGGCCGTGTAATAAAAGAAAAAAAAAAAAAAGTCTACCTATATAAATAAGTATCTTAGAGAACTTACGCACGATAAAGATACTGACTATTCACTTTGGAAGCCTGACCAAACTGACCAAGTCATCCCATCAGAAAAAGTGATAGACAGTGGGCGAAAAATGCTGAGAAAGCAACGTTTTTCGCCGAACTTTTCAACCACATGCAAGAAAACGAAGATATTCCACCAGTTAAAAACGAAATTAAGACAAGACTCAAGACGAAGAAAGTCCCAGGGTATGACCTTATTACAGGTTAAATTTTGAAACAACTTCCACACGAAGGTATGGTGAAGCTTACCAACTTAACTCAAGCTGTAATCAGATTTTGTCACGTTCCTTGTCTCTGGGGGAAATAAAAGCGGGAGTTCCTCAGGGCAGAATCCAGGGTCCAACACTCTACCTTTTGTTCACCAATGATTTACCTACTCAAACAGACAGCTGATGAAACAGCGGCTTTGGCAGCTGGCAAAACAGCAGAAGAAGTAGGTAGTATCATCAAAACCATTCAAAGGTTTCAAAACAAAGTAGTGCACCATGGTACATTCGTAACGCAGACCTTCGTGACTCGAGGATGGAGGCCATATCTAGAGAGATTCAGAGGTACGCAACAGCTAACGCAAACAGACTGAGGCGGCACACAAATGAAGAAGCATCAGTGATTCCAAACATTTGATTCGAGTGATTCCGATGGGCATCAACTAGTTAATTTATTTATATTCTTTCTAATTTTATTCATATGCAAGCTGCTTGTTATTCTTATTGGCTAGTTGTAGTGGCATGTAACAAAGAAAAAAAAGTTCAAAAAAATTTATTCGTATTCACAGGCTGCTGAGCTGTGAATGCAATTTTTGTCTGCACACGACTTTGGACAGTAGCTATTACCCGTGAATTCATCCTCGTGGATTTTTTTTTTACTCAGGGAATAGGAATATATGTACATACTTTTTACTAAAAAACAACGGACGGGCCTAAGTTAATTTAGAAAAGAGTTAGTGTAGTGGTATTTGAAAATTAGGTTGTATTAGGGTTAAATATTTATTCTCCATTTTAACTGTGAGAATTGTGTGTGATTTTCGTATTCGTTTGTAATTCACAGTTTCTTTCTCGCGAACGAACCCATTGTTCATTTTGCATTTTGTGGTGGTGTTGGACATGTTCACATGGAACGTTAGTCTTTACACCTTAGTGAATGACTACCTCGTTGTGACTAGACCGGCTAGGTTTATCCATGCTATCCCATTACATCCTACATATCATCAGAGCACGGGTGGGCCTTTTGGAGATCCCCTCCATGGAACCTTTTCCACATTAGTTCACTATCTAAGTAGCTATAGTCGTAGACACTTCTCCTAGTTGGTTTTAGTTCGATTTTTTCTTTTTTTCGTGAGCAGTACTATCACAACTTTACCTACAATACAATCCATCCCGCTGATATGTACCAGTCTTAAGTGACTTTTAGTCCTCCTTTTTATAATATCACGAAGGATTTCTTAAAATTTGCCTCTGTCTATTAATACCATGTCACCAGCATAAGCGTGACAGTTGAATCCGAAGGTTTTGCAAGTAGTTCGTCCGGAACTAGACAATTCATTAGAAGAGATAGTACTCCTCCTCGTGGGCATCGGCTTGTTGTATTCACCTTGATGATTTGAGTTTGTTCTGATCTCTTTTGCAGCAGGTATGCAGGGCTTGTTTAAGGCTTCATGCTATCATGAAGTGTTATCAAATGATTAGGTACTATGTTGTCTGTCTCCTGTGAAGAGCCATCGCAGTAAATCTGCGACTTCAAGGATTGAAAGGAGCTAATTGCCCAAACACTTCTCCCCCTGAAACTAATTTAGAACACAGTACTCTATAGGTGTCCTAAATCTTAGATCTTAAATACACTGTTGCCTAGAGCAAGATGTAATTAAGTTGGCTCGCACTACACGGTGAATTCAGCAAATGCTCGAAGTTATTGAGGTTGATAGATCGGACCATCTTCCAGAAGGAAAAAGGATTCGAAACACAGGAAACTAAAACGTTTGCATCACTGCTAGAGTTAAATTCCATCCCATCCACTTGGGTTAGAGAGTATACCCCAATTCATAGTACTATCCCTTCATAGTACACTACGCTCGAAATCGTATAGTGCTAAATATATGTAAATATTTGCAGCAAATGAAACTTAAAGCTTCAACACCCACTAAGCTTTTGCAAATTTGTCTCACTGCTGTAAATATTAAATAGAGATAACACTTCATTTCTTCTTGCTATCCTGTTTTTTTACATAGTTTAGGCGGAAAGGATGCATTTAATAGCTTTTAAATAGTCTATATATAACTAAAGCACACTGCAGTTGACTTGAATTAAGTCCACAGGCAATTTTTCGAAAACTCTTTTAAAGCTTTGCGAACTTATTTCTGTTTATGACTTGACATTTTCAATGCCAGACGACAACTTATCGTCTATCCATATTTGTGCGCAAGAAAAACAAACAAAACAATAAAAATTGTAAAAGACATCCCTTTAAGTGACTCTTGATTCAAGTGCGTATTTCAATTGAATTTCATGTACAGAGATTAACAATCCGATTGAAACATAAATTGAGGCAAGTTTTTTTGTAGAAAAGGCATATGTCTGTATATTGGAAAGAGATAGGGTACCACACGATTCGCTCTAGGCGGAGTGTAGCATTTCCATGTTTTTTTTTTTTTTAATTTTGCAAAAGTTTAAATGCCACATCTTAGCACATCTAAAATGTTGTCTACAATTCGATTTGAATAGATATCTATTGAGTATAAACCAAGAAATGACCATCCTAAGTATTTCTAGAACAGTCAAAAACTTTTTGTTAAGTTGGCTCTGAGCACTTTCGGGCCAAAAGCATGGTATTTAATTTTACAGGACTTCACAAAAACTAGCACAATTCTAAAATTTTATTAAAATCGTTAGAGCGTTTTTGAGTATAATCTAAGAAAAATATTGTTAATCTCACTTTCGGTGAAAAATTTGGTATACCATCTTCCAATTGGTAGACCCGTTGTTTTTGGAAAACTAGCTTTTAAGCAATTTGATCTTAAGTTCATTTATAGCAATTTTTGGCAGACCAAAACTGGCTTCAGTATCTAGTGTAAATGAAATCGCTGTTTAATTGACTATAAATAAAGTACCGTTATTAAAATTTTTTACCCAAAATTGGTACTTTGCCTAAGAAGTTCAAATATAAAATTTAAACAAAATCGTAGGGACCGTTTTCCAGCAAATCACATTTTCGTCAAATAAGTTTTAAGTAATGTACCGCTAATCTAGGGATTAACCCACAGACCCTAGATATGAAGTTTATCTATTCAGACAGACAGAATTGTGAGACTCACTTTTTTCGACTTCTCTCAGAATTTATCAAAATTTTGAGATCGAAAATTTCTACGAATAAGAAACGTATTCACGAACAGGTGTCGTGCAAGTAAAATAAAATAAAAAACAGTAAATCCTTTCTACAGGACATCCCTCATTGAAACAATCAAACAAACACTGTACCAATAGTCTGGTCCAACACTGTACATGCATCAACAGTTATCTACTACTACTCTGCTGCTGTCTCCCTCTCTATTGTTTATAAGTAAATAGCCCATATGAAAGTCAAAACAAAAGCAAAATAACAACCAGCTACGTTTAAAGGTTTTTCTTGTCAACAACATCGAACCTGTGTAGGTGTTATCCTCTCCAGTATCACCAGTTAGTGTGTTGTGTATCAATAGAAGATATGGCTACGGGGACACAATCTTCAAACGAAAATTAGATGCAAATCCGCATGCTTGTTGTCGCGATGTGAAATAAATAAAAAAAATAAAAACAAAATAAAAGCGGATTAACTCGCGTGTGGTTGAAACTATTTTCAATACGTCTATCTGCTGCCTCATCCTTGTCCTCCCCATCAGTCTGTACTCAAATTGTGTTCAATCAACAAAGATTCCAGCCATTCGAATGTGGAGGCTTTCAATCCTGCCGTGGGTGGTGGAATGGAGAAGAATGAAAGTGGCTATCGCCAGGTAAATAAGTATCTTAATTCGATGTTTGATGTTGAAATGTTTAATTATTGTAAATCCTTCTTGAGACACTCCATTTGCATGAATCGAGAGTTTTAAGAAGGAATTCCTTTTTTTTTTTTATATATCTATGTACAGTGTTGGCCAAAACTAAAGCAACTAATACACCTCACAATTGTTTTAAGATTTAACAAGTGTTAATTAGCCAGAATATTTTTATATTTATTTTTCCCGATATCTGTGAATATTATAGATTAGTATATAGAATCAATGAACGGTCTTATGAGTAAATTGAAAAAACAATAAATATAAAACTGAATTTAAGTCCATTTTCGGCTGGCCAAAACTAAAGCAACTTTTCGTTTCTTTCTTCAAAAAACGATTTTCTGTTACGGAAAACAAAAAGTAACCGTTGTTTTGAGTATTTACTGCTATAGAAATGCTGCCAATGAACAAACAAGAAAAAATTTGACGATTTTCGGGTATAATTTTGCTGCACAGAAGACATAGAAAGCTGCTCTAACTTATTTTGTAAAAATGGCAAGGAATAGTATTCTGAACGGACAAAAAAAAAATTTTAATTTTGAATATGGAATAACACAAGGAAATATATGCTATATATATATATAACGTCGTTTAATTAAATATTATAAGGTCAGCAAATCCGTCAAAATGATTCATCGATGGGGCAGGCCAGGAGTTAGGACGCACCGGGAAGATAAATGTGTGATAAGAAAGATTAGGACCAATCTATTCATGTCATCTGAGAGTTGAGATACGAATTGAACATGAATATCCGCACCAGAACGATTCGTCGAAGGGCAGTGAATGGTGGTCTTTCATTTCTCATTTTGTAAAGAAACCTTTTATTTCGGTCAAAAACAGAACGGCTTCATTCAAATTTACAACTGGCCACATCAACTGGACAGTGTCTAAAAGGAAGACAGCTCTATTCTCTGATGAATACAAATTCAATATTAACAGATCGGATGGATTTCGACGTCTTTGCTGGCTCAGCAATGAAGCACCTACTTCTCGATATTCGTTGGGTATGGTCAAATATGGAGGAGGCTATGTCATGGTCTGGAGATGCTTCTCTGGATATGGAATTGGCCCAATCCGTAAAATATATGGAATTATGAACCGAATTGTGTACAAAACTATACTGTAAGACGTTATACTGCCACATGTCGAGGAGGAGTTGCCTTTGAAATTGGTCTTTCCACAGGATACCGAACCTAAACATACCTCAAAACTTGTAAAAAAAAGTGGTTTCAGTATAGAGAATTTGGGGTCTATGGAATGGCCTGCGCAGTCTCAGGATCTAAATGCTATAGAAAACCTCTTGGAGATCGTGGATCGGAGAATTGTTCGGGATATATGTCGAAACAGGGGCGCCTTTTCACTCAGGTCAAGGAGGCATGGAATAATATCCCCAGTTCTATAATTTTAAATATTTTGGAAAGTGGTGATCTGAAATAATGTTTTCGCATAAAAATATTGAGTTTAACACAACGAATTTGAATATAAATACAATTTTGGTATGGAGTTGCTTTAGTTTTGTCCAGCTGAAAATCGGCATATTTTAGTATTATTTGTTTTTTCTTTGTTTTTGTTATAAATAAATGGATTTTTTTTTTTTATAAATTAATTTTTGAATGTAACTACTACATTCCTACATAAAAATTTTAAGGAATATATTTTCATTTAAGCAATTTTTCTCATGTGTTTGTTTTCTGTGTTTAAGTTGCTTTAGTTTTGGCCAACACTGTATATGTGTAAGCCCAGGAAAAACATCATCTTTGTGGGTATTGGTGTAATACGTAGGGACTCCGCAGGACATTGCCAAGCAGAGGAACTTATACTTATACAAAGCAAAGAGGACGGGTAGCAGTTGGACGCTTTGAAATTTCAAAGGGAATCCTTGTTTTTTGGACTGGAACTAGGATCGCAGTTCCCTACACAATATAAATCATTTACATAGTCCTTTTTTTAACTCGGATTTTGATGCTTAGCTTCAGTTTTGATTAAGCTTTATTGAAATAAATTGTATGCCATATTTCACTTTCGATAGAGTTTCACATAAGTTTACTTTTTATATTTGTTAAAGATGTATTACGGGGCCGAGGTTCTTAATACATATGTACATATATACATCTTAAAGAGACCTACAATTTTCTACTAGAGGCTTTCTGAATTACTTTGTTCTTTAAAAAATAATACTCTCGGCTTGAGGCCGCAAAAAGACTTTGATAGTACTTTCTGGGGTTCCAACCCAGGAACAGGACTTCAACGCACGATGCGAATAGCATTTACTAGCTATGAAATGTACATACATAAGTATATTCTTAGGGTCCATTCAATGAATGAATGTGTCAAGGTTTCTGAATATTTCCTTTTTCGTATTCACAGGTCGCTAAACTGCGAATGGGCAGCCGCATCTGTTTCGCACCTAAATACAAAAGAATACATGTTTTATTCCAACCAAACGCTTCTCGCATCGCCATTGTGCGTGCAGCCTTAAAAGCTCAACCATAATTGTATAAACTTTCTGAACGCTGCCATTCGTAGCCATGCGAATTATATGACTTTTCGCTCAGTTTTGTCGAGTTTTAAAAATTTAAGAAAAAAAAATTTTTGAAAAAAAAAGAAACCAAAATTAAAAAAATTTTTTGTTTTTTTAAACTTATTTAGTTTTTAATAGCAACATAGAGCTAATATATACGATCCATTCGTGCAAATGACTTTGTTTTTGAAAAATCGAAATCGAATGAGGTAGCAGCAAGAGAAGAGAATATAGGGAAGTCCATGCGCTCTTCTAAAATTTGTAACTCGGGAACTACTTGGCAGATTTGGATGAAACTTGAAATTTGAACAAATCGTAGTATCAAAATGATCTACTGTATAAATTATTTGGATAACATGAAAACTGGGGAAGATACAGTGGGGTAACTAGATACACAATTTTTTTAATTTTTCTCAGGAAATATATAAAATGCAGGAATTTTCGTATTGTTTTCACAATCTACAGAAAACTCTACGTATCTGCAATTCTTTTCATATTTTTACCATTTATGGTCTGGCCGCTAGGGGGGGGGACAACATTTTTCAAATGTTTGGCAAGCTTTTTTGTTCAACAAATTTTGCCCGAAAAAAATATTTCTTACATATATGGAGCCCTTGCAAAATTCTCTTTAAATTGATATGCCACATGATGGGGAACAAAATAATTTTTTTTTTGCCCTTCATACAAGGTGCCCAAAAAAGGGCTCCCAAAATGAAATTCATTGCCACCATCTTGTGCGGGCTTCCGCATAATGTATACATAGCGAAAGTTTCAGCTGTTTATGTCTAACGGTTCAAAAGTTACAGGGCTGTGACAGACTGACGGACAGACAGACACCGTATCAAACCCATAAGTGTTCCGTCTTTCCTTTTAAGGTCCGGAACACTAAAAAGTACCGTTATATGCACTTTTGGCCAAATATTTCTAAGCCTTTTATAGCATTTGGAATTTATAAACGATTTCATTCAAGTTTACAAATCTTAAATACTATTAAATTCCTTGCAAAATGTTTGGCCAAAAGGGCGTATAACGTCACTTTTCCAAGGATTTTCTCGAAAACGGCTTCTACGATTTTCTTTAAATTTCATGTTTCAACTAGTTTGATACAGTCCAATAAAATGGCGTACCACGTTTTTGACTCAACAAAATGTCATTTTTCTCGTAAACGATTTCGTTTAAATTTGATATTTGAGCCATTTCTGTAGAGTTCTATAAAATGTTGTTTGGTAAAAAGTGTTAATAACGATGCTTTACTTATAGACAACTTAGCAAAATAACATTAATTTTAAAAGCGGCTCCATTAATTCTATTTAAATTCAAATGGTAGACTAGTTTTATAAGATTACACTTCAATTTTTCGCTTAAAAGTTTCTTATAACTAACTTAACAAAGTTTTACTCAAAAAACTTGATATTATACATATATCAACTGCACATAAAACGAATAGATATAGATACAAGTTTGTATGACCCAGTCGTGCACTTTATTTCTTATTCTCCCGAAATTTTCCGTGAAACCTCCCGAGTTGTTGAGAAACGTTTCTGGCAATCATAAAATAAAATATGATCGAAATCCATCCCCCGGCTTGGGCTGTAAACAGTGTTGCTGAGTTATGCAATAAGTAAACAAATTTTAACATCACTGAATTGAGTCAATAATGTTTAAAATGTAGCAAATGTCACTAATCTATGATTCGGACAGTAATAGTGAAACAAGCATTTAGAGAATCGCGATCGTAGATTGACTATATTAGACTATCATCTTGCATTGGACCTGCATTGTTTCAAATTATTAGAGCTCGAATTGACCTCTATGTGATGTTTCTTTATACTGCTGCCATTAATTCCTTTTGAGAACAAATTCTATAACACAATCTATAGAAAAACAGCCAATTGTTTTCGCTGAACGGTAAAATGGAATATTTTGTTTTTATTTCACTGAAGAAAATTTGTCCACATTAGGCATATTTGTTTTTCATTGAAGCTTTGAAAATGTAACTGTTTCCAACTCCCCGACTTTAATCTCCCAAAGCTAAGAGGCAACCCCCTCACCCTCTTAAATAGTGTAAAATACCTGGGCCTGAAGCTTGACCGCAAGCTCCTTTGGAGAGATAACATAGTCGAACGTGCTAGGAAATCTCTAGCTGACCTATATATTTGCAAAAAGGCAGTAGGTCTCACCTGGGGAAGTGAGAAGTTCCAAACAACGGAAACAACAACACACTGAACACGCCAGAATACTTCTGAGGCACCGCCATCTTCTAAAGGTAACCGACCACTTGCCCACTGAACACAACTTCAACATGGGCTACAAGCGCTTAATACTCAACAGAACAGACACAAGGGGAGGTCCTTCACCATGAATCGCTGACAATCTTCACGGCCGTCTCCAAAACCGAAGAAGGAGAAAAAGACCTGGACATTCACCTTTCCTTCAGCCTTCCTAGCTACTGAAGCGTTTTCCAAACAGAAGTCACTGACATTCGTCAGGTAGCTGACTGGCTGGCAACGAGATCCAAGGCAGTGAAGGACTGCCGCGTACCTCTGAAGGAGATAGTACAACCTTACCCCTTTGATGGGTACCGGGTCACTGTAGTATACTAGGGAATTGCGAAGCTGACGAACTGGCCCCACGGGGCTCCTCAGGTCTAAACAGCATAAACGTCACCGACATCGAAGCGCCAACGTCCTATCCTAAATACCTTGTCCATGCCGACGCGGTGAGAGAAGCCAACCATCGGTGGCAAAAGCTCGGCCACTGTAACACATCAAGGCTGCTTTGGCCCACGCTAAACGAAACCAGGTCCATCGGACTTCTGAAACATTAGAGAGAAACCCTCTCCGAAATCTTAAACACCCTCACCGGACCTGTGCCATAGGAAGGCATGCCTAAAGACTGGGCATCCCCTACAACACCTCCTATGCACGTGCCCCGCACTTGCTAACATTAGAAAGGCCACACTAGGTGAATACCTGTTCAGCGATCTAAGTGATCTAAACAATGCTTGTACGGCTAAAATAGGCTCCTTCATAGTAAGGAGTAAATGGTTCCCTGAGTAAGAGGGTGACCCACCCAACTACTGGTCTAAGTGCATCCTCATCGAGTGCCGATTTCAACCAAACAACCAACTATTTTCAAAAAGTTGCATTAGTTATTTTCAAGAATAAAAGTAACTTGCTCCGAACAGATTGTAAATAATTCGAACAACTGTTGTCATTAAAGTTATGTATTTTCAATAAGTAACAAAAGTTACATTTGTTAATTTCCAAAAGAAAAGTAACTTAATCGAATCAGTTAGCGTAATTAATTGGGTAACTTTATACATGAAGTAAGTAAGTTCCTTTGGCTGTACCGTCAGCCAAACGCAGTTAAACGGACAAAATTGGCAGAATTGATTAATTTTTCGAGTACGAATTTATTTTTACAATCAGCGCGTACCAAAAAGGGGATATATTTACCCTTTTACCGACGTACAAGCCGCAGATGTTAGTTAAATTAAGAAAAAGAAATGTTTTCAATATTTATTCTCCATGGGTAGTGTCCAAATTGACTGAGAGTATTTTGTGATTTGTTTTGAGTTCGTTCTTACTTCACAATATTTTTTTCGCCTTCTTATTGAAGTACACTTAAGGTTTATTTAATTTTGATTCAATGACGGCAAGTATAAAATTTTGAAAAAGGCGCAAATTATTACAATTTTAATATTTATTCACTGCTCTGGCAGATAATTTTATAAAAATCATTGTATTTGAAACTGTTTATCACGGAACGAAATTTTTATTCCCCGAGTCGAAATTCATTTTCAAGTTTTTCTTTTTTTTTGTTCACTGTTTAATATTGCTAAATCTATAAAAAAAAAAAAAAAAAAACAAAAACAATTAACAAAGCATACATCCATACATACATCATGAGGTCATTTGTTGAAGAATATTTGCATATGATGGTGATGATGATGATGACATTCTCACACTTGGCGCACGAAAAATAAAAACAAATATCTAAATACATACTTTTGTCACACACAATAACTACTGTACTGTATTTACTTACTTTGGCACAAATTCAAGGACCTCAAACACTTGTAATATAATAGACACCCAGAGAAAGAACACCATCGAGGCATCAAACTGACACCAATGGTCCTTCAGGTAAGGCACCTCACCCTGGGCATGCAATAGGTTGTAAGCAAAACGAAAAAGAAAGAGAAATTTTATCAAATTTTTGAACATAACATTTTAGGACAAAAAAAAGGATATATTGGTTGGGTTCAATTGGACTTGTGGATGGTTTTAATAAGAATAGATACTAACTTTCAATACTCCGCGGATATGCATTTTGGCAATCATTTCAGCTGTGAATAGGACCGTTACAGCGGTATCCGATGCAAAGGTGCAATACTGTAACGGTGGGTGTCGTTCGAAAGTCTTTGGAGTGTTCAAGGAAACTGAGGTTAACGAGACTAAGGCGCACAGGCGCATCAGTCGCCTTACCCACAGTTTGTTCACCCACTCGATGTCAGTGCTTTCGTTGAGCGACTCCTCGGGACCGTAATCCGCTAGAAATGGTTCACCTTTGAGGCTTTGCTTTCGACCAAGCATTTTATTACCAATTCCAGTAGCAATGCCTAAGCCAATTGGTGGTACACCACTAATGGCGCTGCTCGTGCCCATTGTAGTGGAAATGCCGCCCGAGATGCCCATCGTTACACCGGATGGTCCATTATTACCGCCGCCGCCGCTGCCGCCACCACCAGTAGAGGTTGATGGTGCCGAAGCGGCAGCTGCTGCCCCACTAAGGATCATAATGTTAGACAGTGGCGGTGGTATAGTATGATGCGTGGTAGTGGCTGGGATTTGTTGCGTACTTGGTAATATAGATGATGGTGCTCCACAGATACTGCCGCTATTATTGCTACTGATGTAACCAATACCCAACGGGCTATTGGCCATTGTTTCAATACCGTCAACGCTGGGCAGAACAGTGCCAATACAACCGGCATTTATTCCCGCTGTCCCACCGCCACTAAGTGCCAATTTCGAGCTGGATATTGTCGTTGTTGATGTTGTATGACTGGTGACGCCGCCAACGAGGTATCCGCTTTCTAGAACAACGATTGAACTGATTGCTTGATGACCACTTCCAGTCGAGTAAAATAGGTCGTCATGAACGGCACCGTTTGTATGTAAATTACTAAAATTAAAAATGTTTTGGTGTTGGTGTTGTTGTTGTTGTTGTTGTTGTTGTTGGTGATGATGATGATGATGATGATGGTGGTGATGACGATGGAGGTCGGTTGAACCTTCGCTACTGCTGGTCGTTGAGGCTGGTATGTCACTGGCACCGTTTCCGTTACTGCTGCCACTTCCCCCACTTGCGCTACCACTACTGCTTCCTCCACCTCCCGCACCACCTGCTGTTATACCCACGATTCCACTTCCCCCTGCTTCTCTTCCTTCTCTTGATCCGTTTCCTCCCCCTGGTCCACCTCCTCCGCTGCCGCCACCGCCACCGCCGCCACTACCACTGGCACTGCCGCCACCACCGCCCCCACTATTGCGATTTCGTGTAAATTCATGCATTCAAACAAAGGACATCAAAGTGCATTGCTTATGGTAGGACATGCACCAATAGTGTGCATCCAAGGTTTCGTAACAGCATATATCATGTGGCTAACAGTGCCATCTGCAAGAAATATTAAAAAATTATATGTTTACTTTATTTTTCTTTAGGGGAGCGGATTTCCCGCCCCCCACACCACTCAAATGCATACATACATTCATTCATACATTACGTAATACTTACAACAGTTAAATATATATATATATACGGTTATTTGTTAAAAAAAAAAAAAACAACAAAGCACTACATTAATTGTTTTCAATTGCTTATCCGTTTCCGTATTATTTGTTAAAATTTGTGCGTTCGTTTCATTTTAATAAATTAAAAAAAAAAAAAAATACTTTACTGTGCGTTAAGGCAGTTTGATCTTCTTCCAGACTTCTCAGCCCGGACTAGCTAACTGGTTGCGTAGTGCAGCTAGCTGCGTTCGTTAGCAATATGAGCCTCTCTGTAATCCTGAAGCGAAAACGTTTTTTTTGTTTTTTTTTTTGTATTTTATTTTTATACGACAGTAGCCCGAATATTATATATTTAAGTACACTCTACCACACTCCCCAAAAAGGGATCGGAACCGCATTTGGAGAACGTTGTTAACCTAACAACGAGACGTTAATAGGAGCTGCGGGGCAATGGGAAACGTTGAATATTGTTTCTATGCTCGTTTTCATTTTTGTGTCGGTTTAATAGGAACGCACACTCATGTAGGTTCATATTACCTTGCCAGGTTTCAGGGGAATAGAAATAAATATAAATACGATAGTATGTGCCTTCTTGCCCCACAGCCACCCTTTGCACTAAAAATCTCGTGTGTGTGTATGGGGAGTGTGTGTCTGACACATACAAGCGTCTTGTCAGTTCTTACACTATTAGCCGCCGATGAGAAGACGACTATAGTTCTTAAGCGATGGGGTAGTATGTAGTATTTTGAGTTGCCCTGGTTTGAGGGGGTGGTTGTTTTCTCACAGCAAGTGAGAGAGAAAGAGAAGGTGTGTGTGTTTGATAAACTGATGGGGGTGGGTACACTCTGTGTATGTCGGGTTGGCCTATATAAATGTGTGTGTGTGGCCTTTTTTTTCGTTAGACTTATTTATTTATTTATTTTTATTTTTTTTTTTTTTAACATGAAGTGATAAGAATATAATAGAAAATAAGATTTTGGGTTACGGAATATGCGTCGTGGTTTGTTAACAGGGATGTTATACGACAAAAGTGAGGCTTAAAATGGTACAGCTCGACCCAATGTTGCCAAGGAGTTTCCATGGATACTATTCTTCCACTTGGCTCCTACTTGACGATAGATATGCCTTAGTTTTTTATGGGTGTCAGTGAAATGAAATAATCTGCACTACATGCCCTTTGATTGGTCAATACAACTGCATTTTTACATACATATGGTTTAATTAGTTATTCTCTAAGCCTCCCACACATGCTACCTGTCTCGATTGTATTTGTATTCATCGCTAATCCCCATGATCATGTTCTATCTGTATACTTTCTCTGCACAGAATGCATAGCAAATAAGAAACTCGCAGGGTGAGACTTAAGTTCTGTTCTGCCTTTTTTCTACAATTAAAACTCGATAGTTCGGATACCTAAAGGAATCTTTTGAACTTGGACTTAAAACGCTACACTATCCAACATCCTTGCCTATTTTTTCCAACTTTTTTGAAAAGGGTCAATGGCTTTCTAACTACCACTTAATCCGACTTACTTTTATTATGAAGTGGCAACACCGATTCATCCAAGTTTTATGTTTTACTTGTCCTTAAACAAAATACGGTGAATGAACGAATGAAAAAAATTTATGCAATTTTCCCCAGATTTCACATAACACTACAACAACTCTTCCCAAGGTCTCTCCAGCGGTACGTAGTGTATTTGAAAATAGTTTAAGAGATGGCTAAAATTTTGTACAAAATTTCAAGAAAAATTTATAGGATGATCAGTAAAGAACAATGTAGTGAGATATAAGACTGAATTTCATGCCATTATGAGTGGGTTTACTGGGAGTGCTTTAAGCGGTCGCACACTGGGACCGCTCAAAATACCGTATCTAATTTTTTTATAATTTGGAAAAAAAGAAAAAGCCAAATTATTGCTAATTATATTGCACTTGTCATACGTAGATATTAAGTTCCATCTCGGTCTTATCTCTGAGATGTGAAACGTTAAAGTTCACACTTTGTACTAGTTTTTGCTTTATGCGTAGTTCAGATTTTGGGCTTGCGTTTTCAAATATTTCATTTACTGACCACGGTACGTAGATTACGTTTTCATTTTTTATAAGGTGAATCCTTAAAGGAAAAAAATATAAAAATCCAAAGGATAGTGTTATTTGATTGCGAATTCTAACAAATTAATGAAAAGTTTTGGATCTGCAGGAATTTATTATTGGAAAAATATTTTGCACTGAATTTTTTAGTATGGAATACCTACTTACAGTAGGCACGGAAAGAGGTTCTTGAAAGGAGCAGGAAGAGAATATGAGTTTAGGTTGTATTGTACGCCTAAACATGACCACTTTACCACCGATTTCCTGCAAAGTAGCGACCAATCAAGCCGACCACTTGCAGATGAAAGAAATTCCTTTAAAGTATCTGCTGTGCAAGCTCTGCCTATGATAATAGAAACTCAGTTGTCTAAGGAAGATTCTACTTAATCCTACATACTATGTCCAGTGCCTTCCAGAAAGACGCTGACAAATTTAGATGTTTTTACTTAGAAACATCTCGTCGGTATATAAACTTACTCGTATATCCTTGGTATCTAACGATCACAAGTCTCCAGAAAATCTTCATACATGAAAGTGAAATTATAACACATGCCCTACTTCCTATTGGGCAATTGAGTGAGGAAACTCAGGAGGCGAGAAATAAAGATTGTGAAATATGCCGGTAACATTAGTATGATGAATGTTTTCAATAGATTACTGATCTCTTTAGACTCTTTGCTTAAATACACAAGTTCTTTGCCAATTCATAATCGAAAGGCATTTGATCCTCAAGTCATTGATATGCTACTTGCAAAGTCAACTGCAGTGATTATGTTGTTAAAATTATTTGTTTTTTAATTTGATTTGCTTATTTCTTTCCTAAACAGCAGTAGGTCCCTGTACAAACGTTTTTTTTTTGTTCGAATAAGATATAGAATTTTGAGTACTGCTTTGTATGAACAGGACCCACTGTGAGTCGGTTCAAATTTTGATGACTCGTTTTGATGTGTACGGCAATATCGTAGCCTCGACCTCATCCACCAAGTGGGTGGCTTGTTAGCGTAGACTAAAGACTTGACGTAGCTTCGTATTAAATAATCGAATGATTTCAAGTCGCACGATTGATGAATACTCGCCGTGAGATGATCTAGTCGTCAAATTTCTCCTTCACATTTTCGAGCACTCTGGCCAAAAAAAAGTAGCTTAGCATCGATCTACACGTGAGACTATTGACAGTATATAACGGTAATTCCTTTCTCATTTCGAAAGAAATAAGGTCCGATGATGCCGCCATGCCATAAACCGCACCAAGCAATGCGCCCTATGAGTGCACTGATGTTTGGTCGAAAACTTTGAATTGTGTTCGCGTCAAAAATTGAAACTTGGTTTATTGATATACTCGCTGATCCTAAAAGGGGCTTCGTCAGATCTCCGACCGACTTGTTAAGCAAGAGGAATTAATCCAATAAATATAAATTTAGTGATCTGAAAGCTATGAGTCGAGATCATAGTCTAGCTATAGTATACAGTCTTCTTGCAGTTTCCCGGACCTGCATTATACCGAATTTAAAGTGAAATTCTGATCGTGAATGAATAAATATTAATATTTGTCATTAATTTTATGTATTTTCAATTATTTACATTAATTACTCTAGTTACATTAGTTATTCGCAAAAAGAGTTGTCACTTGCTCCAATGGTCCAATGACAGAGGACAGACGGACAGATTTTTAAAAACCCACTTTCTATATTGGTAACGTCACAATCCATCTAAAAATATTTAACGAATATCACCGGCTAAATCGGTTATCGTGTAACAAAAATCCATATAACCAGTGTAATCAAATTACTGCAAAACTTACAGCTTAATTCGTACAATAGTACAACTCAAATCATCCCTGATGTTAAATGTAGACGGTTGAATACATCGATTTGCTTGCGATTCTTGACTCATGTACAATTCATCCAATAAATACATATTTACTTGCTTTATATACCCAATTCTATGTACCCTTATCTGTAGTCGTTTTCCAATTTTATATGAATACATGCGTACATTGACAATCAGTTTTAGTTTAATCTGAAAGAAACATCATTCATTCATAGAGTGTTGTCCAAATTACATCGATAAGGACTTGGTCCTTGCAAAATAAGAGTCGTCTTTATTTTACTGGGAAATTTTGTGATTAAAGTTTATTTCAGCTACAATTTTTCGTTTACTTGAGCTCTTTTTTTTCTTTAAGGACTTTGGTTCAAATGGTTGTAGGTCATAGGTTCCTCCTATCTTTTAATTATCGAATTAAATGGCATATAAATCGTCTCCTTTTTAACTGAACGTTATGAGAACTATGGGAACTAGGTTAGGTGTAGTAGAGTGACTGATTTACATGACATAGGGGCTAGTTTAATTGAACGAGAGAACAAGGGATAGGAAAAAGTTGGTTTATTGGGATTTGAAACTCCGACGAAATTGGGGTTTAAATATAAACTTTTGCATTCGTTTGTAGGTCACGGTATTTATTGGCAGTTAGATGAGATCTGGTCTGCTTGTCACTGCGGCCAGTGACTGTGACTTTCTCATTATACCCTATCCTAAGGTATATTAAGTTTGACACATAGTTTGTAACATAGAGAAATATTAAAGATAGACCCAATAAAGTATATATTTAAATGATCAGCATCAGTAGCCGAGTCGACTGAGCCATGTCCGTCAGTCCACACAACAGTACAAGTGTAAACATTTTTGGAATCCGCCCACTTTTCGAAAAAAATCACTTTTTTTTTGTATTTTTCTATAAAACTAGTACTTAAGCCAATATGTTGAAACTCACTTAATCTACAAATCTACGATATATTGTATATAGCCCCGCCTACGATTTAGGGGCGGTTTTCTAAAAAAAAAACCGTTTTTCGTTGATTTCAATCAAATAATATCAATCCTTGAGTATATGTTTAAATATTTGAAAAATCCGCCCACTACCACTTAGTGAAATAAAATTCTTTTGGAGTAATTTTATACAAAAAATTATTTATAAATTTAGGCAATTTTTTGTGATACATTTGTATATAGGACAGTGAAAGGGTATCACACGATTGGCTCTAGGCGGAATGTAGCATTTCCATATGTTTTTAAAAGTCTTTTTGGGCGAGCTGGCAGATATACATTTCTACTGCTTCAAGGTAGAATTCAGCTAAGTACATAACGATGGCGTGAAGGCACTGATACTTCCTTTTCGTTGAACCTTCTCTCCATAGTCATGGGATGAGTTTTTTTTTTAGCTCGACAGGAATTTTTGAAGAAACCTGTGGCAATGTGAATCTACCGCCAGTTCAGTCGAAGAAGTCATTTCGTTTTTAGTGTTCCGGACCTTAAAAGGAAAGACGGTACACTTATGGGTTTGATACGGTGTCTGTCTGCCCGTCAGTCTGTCACAGCCCTGTGACTTTTGAACCGTTAGACATAGAAAAAAAATATTTTGTTGCCCATCATGTGGCATATAAAACTAAAGAGAATTTTGCAAGGGCTCCATCGATAAGGATGTCACTTGCTGTACAAACTCAAGCTTTGTTCAGCCGGTGCTCCGTACATAACAATTGGTCTTGCTATCGCTGAATGGAGCCATAGCATCATTAGAGGCCTTAGACTCCACCTTTTTTGCCAAAAAGACGACTTTTGCTAGTCCATAATGCAATTTGGCTCCGATCAGGTGCTCCATACGTTACTATCTTCTTAAAATAAGCTGACGAAGGTCACGAGGAGGTGGTAGTAAGGCCTACTTAGAGAGCTGCTGCTCGGGGTTTTTACTCGATAGATAGCTTTTCTCATAGCGTTCCGCTCGTTTTACCATTTCTTTATTTTGCCTTGATGAGCTCTAAACTTCTCGCAGATACCTTTTTTAGCTATGTCTTGTTTCCTTAGGTCTCTCTAGTTATCCTTAAGTCTTATTTGAAAATGTTTTCTCCTAGCTCAGGATCTATGAAGATTTCTGCGGATGCTCCATTTCTGTTTTATAACCTTCTATTGCCACATGACGAAGTATCAAACAAAATTGAGATTAAATATGCATTTATAGAGATTATTGATCGAAAAGAAGAGCAAGGCTGTAATAAGTTTCTGGGAAGTTTCTGAAGTAAGGTGTCTATTACACCAACAGTTAATGCGTGTAATGAAAGCATCCTTCTTCCGAGAACTTATGTAATTCATGTCCTTATCATCATTATTTTACCTCAAATTTTTTCCAGGTACATATCAATTTCCTACTTAACTAATCAGATAGATATGTACTTATTTCTGTTACATCGTCAGAAATCTGGTCTTATGCGCCAAAAATTCATTTGGAGTAGAAAAAAAAAACATTTTAAAAAGTACTACGACTTACATTTAAAATGCCTGCATACGTATTCTCCCCTGCTGTTTGTGGTGTAGCCATCGACTTGAGACTTCATCCCTTAATGGTGGTGTATACCAACTACCTACTATACCTAAATTCTCGGGTTGGGTTCGACGGTTGTTTTATAATATATTGCTTTGGGTTGTGCGTTGTATTGTGTGAAGCAGTCACGTGACAGCCGCATGCAATGCACGTGAATATCGGCAAGATACTAGGTGAAACAGATAAAGGAGTTGCCGTTGTTGATTTGTTTCTACGCGCTACCTACTACCATTTCCCAAGAAGTAAGCGCGTTGCATATAAATGGAACATTTCGACCTGATACTTCACAAAACCTGGTATTAGTGTTATACTCCAAAAAGAAAACATAGACAATCGAATCAAGAAGGCCTACGTGGCATTATATACATGGAAGTTTGCCTTAGGTTATATACTGCAGCTCTAAAGCCCATCTTAACCTATGTTCCAACTGTCTGGTGGAATGTTGCAAAGATTCCACGAGCATGCTGTTCCGATCAGATCAAAACCATCCTCCACTTCATATTCACTGCGGAAACCGATGAAATGCATAGAGAATCTTAAGGAAAACAGACTACATATGATTTTGCTTGTTGACGAATCCATTCAGCCAGTAATGGACTTAGTCGCTGAATATGATTTTTTACCCGAAAGCGGGGTCAGTTTTTTTCTGCTCGAGAGCGCAGTCAGCGAACAAAAGACATTGTCATTAATTTTGAACTACTGAGTCATTTGAATCTTGTGGTATAGGCCCAAGTAATGACGCAATATTTCCAAAGTTGTAGTCTGCTAAAGGCTCTTGCATATTCTCACGGACGGAGGCGATATTTTACGCAAGTCTTTCATTTCTTTGACGTGTCGGATGTTCACTAAACCGTTTGCGAATAGTCCCTCTCGGAAGGACGTCAATGGCGACCGTAAGATGGAAGAAGCACCAGAAATAAAATAATTTGCACATGTTGTTGAAAGCTATAATTCTCCATGTTGATTTGTCAAGTCAAATTAAATAAATTACTGTCAATTTGACAGCTGTTATTTTATGAATATGGCCGCAATCGTCTGTCAACGTCTCTATTGGAAAACCTTTGCTTCAAGGTTTTACGAGTATGTATTAGTTTTTAGTTTAATCTTAACTTGAATTCTTTTTTTAGGCAAATTTTTAAATCCGCTAATGGTAGTTACTACTAAAGTACCAATTATTCAATAATATATCACTATGGTGCTGTACTCAATTGACTGTTGCTGTATTCATCGTCGCATTAAACAACAACGCACAAAATCCAACCTAAATACCAACACTAACAAAGGCAATAGGCAAAAAATAAGGGACATCTCTCCCTTCTTCTTGTGTACCCTCGATACGATTTTTTTTTTCTCTTATCCTTCTTTTACAAAACAACCAGTCGTCAACTTCCTCCGAAAAAGGAGAATTCAAAGTCAAACTAAATTCGGTTTCTGTTTACATCAGTTGGTACCTAATTGTAACGCATTGTACGCGAGTGATTTTGTTGAACCGAATTTAATTAATCGCAATAAAAATATTAAAAAAAATATTAATTTTATTTAAAATTCAGAAACAACGATAACAAAAGCAAAAAGCAGAAAATATAAATTTTAAGCAATAAGAAAGTGAAAGTATTTTAAGACAATAGGGCTGTTGACTTGTTTTATTTATTTATTTGCTTTTATTTTTCCAATAAATTATTTCGCGATTTACCAACAAAAACAAGATAAAAACAACTGAACGTAAATTTTGTAAGTAAAAAAAAAAAAAAGTTATACTTATGTCCATATACAGAAAATGTTTATGTAACATCTTTGTTTAAATTTAATTTAAAACGAGGAGCGGAAAGGAAAAAATTCCCAAAAAAAAAAAAAAAGAAGGTTGGGGCGACCGAATCATGTGCTGACTGCGTGTTATTTCAAAAGTTGTGTATACCATAGATAGCCCGTGTATATTCTCGATTATTGCAAGCGTAAACAACGTCAAATTACATCGTATTTTTTTTTTCCCCCTTTTGAACAAAGAAACTTATATTTGCTGTAAAAGGATACCATCCGCAACGGCAGAGTTTCTGAAAATTTCGATTTTGTTTTATTTTGGGCCGAAATCTGGGAAATTTTGCAGAACAAGTTGCTCATCCTACTGCGTTGTCCTTTGTTTCATGATATGACCTTGATAGTGGGGTGGGTGGCGTGTTAAATTTGACCTTCGGTACACAGTGATAATTCATTTCGAATGTTCTTTAAGTTATTCTGATAAAAGGATTTATTTCGGTTTTTTTCTTTAATTTGTTTTAATTTTTCGGTTTTAATAAACTGCGAAATTTGAACAACAAATATGGTTCATCATACTGTGTGACCTAAGAAGTAGGTTCCTACTATTGTTCAGAAAGAGCAAAGATTCTGACGACAACAGGTGTTGAGTCTCACTTTTTAGTTGTATTGTATTCCTTTGCAATATTGGTTGTTGGTGAGGTCATAGCTCTGGATGGCTTTTTGGTAGTATTGTTTAATTTTTAAAATTATTTTTTGCATATGATCTTATTATAGTTTTAGTGCAGTGCAAAAAATTACTTAGGAACATCTCATTATAAAGGAGGGACTTTAGGCAAAGTGGGGCTAATGGCTACGTTGTACTGTGAATTATGAACGATTGCTAAAATCACGCACAACTCTCTCTCCAGTCAAATTGGATAACACTCATTGAGAATAAATACATATAAAAACCTAATATGTATCACCTGAGTTTCAAATATAACTGTACCAACTCTTTCTTTTTTCTTTCAAAGTAACTTATGTCCGTGCCCTGTTAATCAGGGAATCTTTGTTTTAACTTGTATTGAATTTAATGTTTTCAATGGGGCTCAATTCAGGACTAATATCAGTTCCTATTCCAGTAAATTGGGACTTTAAGAATCGGGCATTTGTAGAAATTGTGAGGACTTACACGCCTCGGAGGATATTACGTAAATACTGTGCGAGTTTGAGGGCACTTCCACAAATAGATCTATATACACAGGCAGGCACTTCGTTAGTAATCTTGAAGAGGTAGGTTCACATAACCAAATGAAGGTCAATTACTTTCGGGCAATGAAGTGCTTGGCGACGTAGTTTAGGTTTCTTTCTTCCGTTAAGACTCACCCTGGGGATCGTGACGACCCTTGATCTTTATACATCTTTCATATCTGAGCACCACAAGAACAACAAAGTCGATTAAGTAAAATGGAGTGCAGTCTTTGCCTTCACATCCACTGCGACCCCGACCATGATGCTTTCACAAGTAAAGGGCAAGATTTCTGACATCAGCGACAACTTGATCTTTATTTCGGTGGTTCGGTCTCCGTCGCCGTCTCGAGCCTGGCGTCTGTGATTTGAAGATCCGCTTGGCTGGAAATTGTTACATATTGGCCCAATTAGTTCGCGGTTGTTGTATCTTCTCCTTAATTCGTCCTCCTCGGTCGTCCTAAGGAACCTAACATCCAACGAAGTATTTTTCTCTCGAAAGTGCCTTATATTTGCTCAGCTTTCTTACTTACCATCCAGCACTGGACGCCATAAAGCAGAATTAGTAAGATGTGGTTCCAATAGAGCATTAACTTGGTCCGTCTAGTTGAGATGCAATGGATTGCTAGGGCTATTCTTTGTCGGTTTTATATTTGTTGCAATGTATGTGTGTGAACCCCTTAACCACCAACTCGTTTCGCTTGCTCTTCAATTGCTGTAAAGGTCTCTACGATAGCTTGCCGGGATCTTCAAATGATATCAATATCGTCTGCTTATCCCAGCAGTTGGACAGAATTGTGAAAGATAGTGCCTTCCTTTTTTATACCTTCCATGCGCACGATATTGAAGAAGTCACATGACAACGAGTCTTCTTGACAAAATCCAGTGCTATTTCCAAGTTGCACAGAGTATTGTGTGTTTTCCAGCGCTACGCGATAAGTTTTGGCGGTATCGCGAATTGGGGTACATAGTCTAGTAGAGCCATAGGCACATTGCCAAAAATAAGCAGAGCGTAAATTTCCTACCTATGAATAAATGAAGAACGAACTTGTGAACAAAGACGTAAGTATAAATATGTATTTCTTGGTGTTCCTTTCTTTCCTTTTGCACACCACATTTTCAGCAGACTGTGTCTGAATGAACAACCATAAAATGTAGAGAACGATTCTACAAAATGGCTGCGCCCGTAGAACCTACCTCCGATTCAAAATGTGTGCGTGAGCTTCGATTTGATTTAGCTAGAAGCGTCAGAATACATTCAAAATCGGTTGTAGTTTTCAGCTTAGGGGAACCAAACGTCACATCGACCGAAAACAACCGTCTTTATTAGATTGTCTATGATTAGATCTCGAAACGATGAACGACCTTAAAGTCGACTTTTGACTTGAAATTCGTTGGGTTTTTTCCGGCATTTGTCTGAATGTGAAAATTTGGTCCATTGTTGTTGGTCTGTCGGCCCGGAAGCCATACTGATACGTGCCGATGTCTTAGGCATACACAAAATAAGATTTTATCATCTTATTTGCGCCATTTAACAGGGATATGCCTATTCTTACAAGACATAGAAGAGATAGGCCATGCATGAGTTCCTCCATCTATTTTTAGTGTTCCGGACTTTAAAAGGAAAGACGGAACACTTATGGGTTTGATACGGTGTCTGTCTGTCCGTCAGTCTGTCACAGCCCCGTAACTTTTGAAGCGCTGGACATTGAGAGCTGAAACTTTCCTGAATAAATTTAATTTTGGGGGCCCTTTTTTTGGCCCTAATGGGCTGTTTCAGTGTAATTTTCTTGAGATTATAATTGAGAGAGCAATGTCCAGTTAGGAAGTCTGTGATTTTCTTGACATTGTATTTGTTCATGGTGAGGATGCCTTTTTGTTCTCGTTTTTGAGGAGGTAATGTATTGTTTGGCATGTTTTAAGCCAGTTTGACGTTCCCGTCTACTGAGCTCTATCCTTATTTGGTAAGTTTTTAAACCAGAAAAAGGTCCAGGACTTATGAATGGAGCCTGAGCACCTTGCCTGTCAACCTTATCAGCGGCCTCGTTGCCAGGGATGCCCCTGCGTCCAGAGACCCAAATTTGTGTGCAGCAAACTGCAAGAGAGGTTAGAGACATTACCGGACTAGCTTTGACTCAAAGTTAAAAGATCTGCGAGCTTTGCGAGAGAATTGTTGTATGTGATCTACGGAGGTTTCTTCTAGTGCATTCCCTGCTGACACAGACCTCTGTCTGAAAGATTGTGGTTGCTTGTCCTAGAGGAATAGATATTTTGTAGTTTGGACCAGGGATTCCAGCTCCAGATCCACTCGACATCTTCGATCCGTCAGTTTACCAATCTAATGAGGAGGATGTTTGGGGGATTTACTGTTTGTCCCAGGAGCTCCGGATTGGGATAGCAACTTCCAAGGCGTGATGGAAATGAATTCTTTTAGGCATGAAGTCTGAGAGGCACACGACGGATTATTTTTTCTCCACCTATATTTGATTAATGACTAGTTGCATGTCCAAATAAGGCATCACCACAGAATCTAAAGAGTTCAGTTGAAAGCCCATCAGAGCCAGCGGCTTTGTCCAGCAACATAAGGAATAACAAAAAGCCGGAGGCAAGAACGTAGGTTGTTGAACGCAGCTGTTTGCTGATAAATCCTGACTAAAAAAGAAAAAAAACTTCTGAGAATTATTCTCGAATCAAATTCTTATAATTTCTCTTTTCTTTATTTTTTTACTCATGCCAACATCCTTTGTTCCTTTCTTCCGTATGCCCTACATATGTTCGTATATAAACCCCCTTTCCCCGATCAGCGCTGTACTAAGCCCCTTTCATTAAAGAAATAGGAACAATGTCAAAGTAATTGACGAGGAAGATCATAAAAAAACGTATATACATAAAAACGAACGCACAATTGAATACGAAAACAAATTAATTTGGTTTCATATCGCAACAAAAACAAAAACACACATAGATTTCGGTCATTCCCCATCCTCTATCAATAAGCTCCCATTTCCACATACCCAAATTGATAAAGGTCACAGCACTTTCTTCTCCTTAAGACAAAGATACATAATTACTCGCGCGAAAGTGTCCCTGACAAAGATGATGATGATGATGATGATGATATTGATGTGTCATTTTTTGTCTACTTGTCTCTTCTCTGTGTAGTATAATAATTTAAGCTCGCACAGCAACAAATAGTAGATATAATTTAATAATAATAAAGTAAGATACAGAAGTTATATACTACATGTGTACTTCAACAAATAAAGAGAATAAACCGACGCGGCGCGGCGATTCTATATACACAGAGAGCCGAGCCATTCAATTGGAAAGTGAATCTTCGTGTCAGACACAGTTCGCCGTTTGTAGCAAACCGATCGTTTATCGTTTTAATAATTTTCCGGTACTCAAAGATTCGATATATTCTTTGCATTCGAAAAAAGTAAAACACAATAAAGTGGAATAAATAAAACATTTTATATTTCAAAACCCCAAAACCCGATTCTTAATCTCAAAACTTCCTTACCGGCATTCTATCTCGGTTTTTGAACTAAATGGAACGAAGGTAGGTTTTGTCATCTCCGATAAAAAAATTTTATTTCAAAACATATAATTCCTTAGTGCTATTTTTAAAGAAGCATATAAATAAATATTAAGTTTATTAATGCAATGTGGGAGGACTGCAGTCTATTTGTATGTATCTTAAAAACCATAACAAAATATCTTTTTGTATGATAGATAGATTTTTTTGGCACCTAGATCTGGTCGGCATTCGAAGAGTATTTTCTTTTTTTTTATTCTAATTTGCGCAATTTTCCTATCAGAGTTTATTTGAAAATATTTGATTAGGTTCTGATAAGACACAGATATATTTTTTTAAAATAAGTGGTGACTGACATTAGGTGGGATGAAAGAACTTTTTTGATTTTGAAAATATCGCACAAGTCACTGTGTGTTTTTGGCTGACTTGCTGCCGGTCATTGTCATTTTATGTGTTTTTTCTTGTGTCACTAGCAGCTATCGAAAGCAAGCTCTATTGACAGTAACTACATCACTGATCTTGCCCTCCAAAGCACAATCACTGCTAATATGACACCTCCACAGCAAACAGTTCAACACACGTGGCACAATTGAACACAATTTCTGATTCAACTCTCTTTGTATTGCAACTGCATGTATAAGACCGTGGTTGTGATTTTTCGATCACAGTGATTAAATCACCTTTTGTTTTTCGTCGAAAATTCTGTCAGGAATTCTTGTATTGAATTAAATGTTAGCATCGGACTCATGTTGTGATCAACCGGTAGCTTCACATCCGGATAGAAGGAAAAAAATTGCTGTGCTCTGTAAAACCAGTTTCGTTCCTCGATTTGCACCATATTTCGGTCTATCAGAAACGCTTCCTGAGCTGTAATTACGTGGTTGTGGGCTAGAGTGTTTGTACCCTATGCTAGGCGTTATTCAATTTTATACAACGTTTGTAAAATCGAGAAATTTTATAGATTTTTTCCGTCTCCAAAACCTGATGGGTTTCGGGCCTCAAATTTCGAGCTAGATCGATGTACACAAATTTTGGAAATCCACCCGCGTTTTTCAGTAACCTTACATGAAACTCGAAATATTTTCCCTGAGCAAATATGGCTTATGTCCTGTATCCCCTTGTGGGTACTAGGGCCAATGCAACGCCTACGCGCCATCGTGTGTGGTTTCTGGAAATGTGCCTCTGCTCTCCCCAACTCTTTCCCAGTTGCCGTGCTTTGTATCGCTTGGTTAGCTACGGATCTGTAACCCTTTCGGAGAGTGTGACCAATCCACTGCACCTTTCGTCATCGTATGGTTGTGCCTATAGGTTCATGGCCCGTTTTTTGATAAAGCTGTTCGTTAGAGATACGGTACGGAACAGTCCTAGCTTGGTGTTTAAGCTTACTTCGCCAAACTGCATCTGCATCCGAAACGCAGATAAGGCCGCATTTAACAGATCGCTCATCACCAATTGCGGTACCCCACTTTGGACTTTGAATTCTTTAGACAGCCTACCTCTGTGCAAGACGAGACATAGGGTATCATTCAATCCGCTCCAGATGGATTCTAGCGTTTTCATATGCTTTTATTTACATTTTGCAGTGCTTTTCAATGGATTTGCTTCAAGTGGTGTCTAGTTTCATCCTTCTGATTGTGTACTTTCACCCTGTTGCTGGACTATAGTGATTGTTGTTCTTTATACGATTATAGGAGGAGGGAAACGATTGAAAAAAAGGATGAGTCTTGTATGGTTTAATAGGATTTTTAAATTTCAATTTCTTTCCAATTGGCTTATTGGAAAGTTTTTCTTCTTTTTTATTTTTCTTGTTTTGAATTTTACTTACAGGATCCACTCTAGGTATAAGGACAAAATGTCATTCAACTCACTTTGGTTTTTTTTGCATTTACTTTAAATTTGAGAGCAAATTTAAGGCACTTTGGAAAGGACAACGCTCTTACGACTGTCTTTGGACATTGGCGTTGGCCTAAAACAGAATATATCGGGTCTATGGTATTGCGGCTTCGATTTTTACTGCAGCACAATCTTATACAAATGTAGGGTCCAAATTCAATCGCAAAATAAATCAGGTTGACTCTCCGGTGATACCCATTTGAGCTGAAAGGTGTCGAGTCGACATGTGATTGGTAGCATTGAGAGCTGCTGAAACATAAAAATTAGAAAAAGTGCCGTTGCTATCTGGTCACCTTTTATATGGTTAAGGTATGAAATATCAGTTCAAGTTTAGCTCTTAGCTTCCACCTAAAGATAGCAGATCACAATAAAGCGAAAAATGCCGGAGTGACATATTTGTCAGAATTTGCGAAAATGTAACTATCGTGTTTTCTGTCGCCACGACAAAAACAAAACGTTCATTCTTTTCTGACAGATTGTCAGAATAAAGGCGGCGTTGTTTAGTTTCGAAATAAAAGACAACCAAGAATTCTAAAAACCATTGTATGTAAATGTAATTTTCTCTCTTGTCATCTAGATCTTACACTACGAGCTACCTTCAAACAAAATCAAGTGCGTCCACCTTAAGACGATACAATATCCATATCAGTACAATATCAGCTTGTGTGAACTTTGTCATAAATTATTACCATCACTGCTGTTTAACTTGTTCAACTTGGTGATTATCGTTATCGATTGGCAGTTGATCATCAGTACTAATTAAAATTTGAAAAAAAAACTACAAGATGAATGGTTACCCGTTAAAAGCAAACAAAGTCGATAAATATTAAAAATAAATAAAAAACGAAAACAAATCAACTCCTTATAGAGTAGGTACGTTGATTTAATCAAAACAAATTTCTAAGTGAATTTTTTTTTTGATTAAATTTAATTTGTGGTGACCAGCAGCCATAGGTTTTTTTTTCATGCAGTTAATAGTTCGTCACGTCATGTCGTCCCGTTTAAGCGAATAAAGACTTGCATATATGTATGTTTACGAAATAGCTGTATGTATCTAGGCGAAGATAAGTTTAGCGCAATAATATCTAGCTCTAATACCTACACAAAATAAATTGAGGAGAATTTATGACGAAGAGCATAGATACATGCATATACTTTCTTTATTAACTCAAATATGTAGATTAGTAGGGGCCGGTTCTTTTATGTATGTATGTATGTATTTTTTTTTTTTTTTCTTAAATGGATAAATTGGCAAAAATCTACGTCATTTATTACTGAACTGTTAAAAAAGGAGGCAAATTCGTTACGCAATATTTGATAGAAACTTTACGTGGATAGTATTGTTTAAGTTTTAAAAATGATTGAAGAACCATGCACAGGCGTTGAATTTGGACTCTCTTATTAAATAAATATTACATCCAACCACCAGTGTTACCTATCAGTTCACCCATTCTTCATACTTTCTACCTCGTCACGATCCAACACCATGGTCGGTTATATTATCGTCGTCTATGAGCCCTTCATCTGGCAGCTCGTGTGTGGCATGTAAGGTTTCTGGAAATGTGCCTCAGCTCTCCCCAACTTTTTTCACAGTTGCCGTTCTTCTTTCTCTCTTCTCTCTTCTGTGCCACGTACTCCTAGGACTGCTGCGTATCCTCCCATCCTGTGTAAGCCAGTTCCATTGCATCGCTTGGTTAGCTAAGGATCTGTCACCCTTTCGGAGAGTGTGACCAAACCACTGCCACTTTCATCCTTGTATGGTGGTGCCTATATGTTCATGCCCCGTTCTCTCATAAAGCTATTCGTTAGAGATACGGTTTGGCCAGAAGATCCTTAAGATGTAGGGTAGGCACCTATTGACACACGTTTGCAGCTTCCTCGTGATATAACACTTGGGAACCAGAATGTCTCTAATGCTCGAGCCAACGTCATCTCCTCCGACATATATCCTACATCATCGTGACTCAACTTCAAAATTACCAATCGAACTACACTTCCACTTATCAGAAGCAAGTTCTTCTTTCCTATTGTATTTTCAGTCCCTAGTTGACTGTACTGCTTTTCGCAGTTTTCACTTAAACCTTGCACGTTAAGATTCTTATCAATAGTGAAGTGCACAGTCCCTTATGTGCTGAAAGACTTTAAAAATGCTGCTAATATCTTAAAGTCGTCAGGAAGCATTCGTTCGTTTAAATAGCCTGCTATTCAGAGATTTGACACACAGAATTGTGCTTGATCGATAACTCGAAGACACAACTCAGGTTCTGGTCCTGAGAAATAATCCTCTCACCAGCGCATCGCAGCGATCTCATTCCCGAAATTCCAGTAAAAGTTGAGAAGCTTAAACCTTTTCAAGAGTCAGAGTGTTAAATCTTCCGACAGAATTCAGAGCAGCTTGGAAAGCAGATCCATATTTGCCGCATTGGTTTCTAATGAAGTCACTTTCCGACTACGCCAGATCCTTGACTAATTTTCGAATTATCCCCTAAATTACGACTGCATTACCTCCATGCCTCTGACTTTGGTCTAAAGAAATTCGGTTTTGTCTTAAGGCTGCTGTAATTGCATCCGATGGCATGTCTATAAGGAACTAGTCGTAGGATGACCTAATGTGGATCATATTAAAGACCACGACGATTTATTGATTTGACAGTGTAGTTCATGATATACTTTTGTAGTACATGTAAAAAGGACGTCAGTTAGACGTACTGGAGAAAGCTCTTTAGCAACTGAGACCAATGAGAAAGCCTTAAGGGCCAACCATAATTGCATTAAGGCTTCTAGACCCTGCGGCCGGCACGCTAATCTTACACATAATTTGTATAATGCACCCATTAAACTTTTCTCTCAGTTACGTCAAGTTTCGTTCACTTTAGCGTTCGTAGAACGTAGATAGCGGTTTCCGAGCGCTGAGCGCTGTCATTTGAAAAGACATGACATACGGACACGTTTCCTTAATGTAATTATGGGTGCGCTGGGATTTAGACAGAGAGCGCGGAGAATTTTCGTTCGATCATGACATAATGCAATTAAGGTTGGGGCTTTATTCAACAGCAGGTTATACGCCATAACGGACGACAGACAAAATTCTACCCCCGACCAAGTTTGTGGATTGAAGTTCAGAAAGTTCTAATTCCAATTTTCGTGGTTATAGACAAAGTCTTTTTTATAAAACGGTAAATACAGTGACATCCCTTGCAAGTACTTTCAACGCGTAAATTAGCTTAAGCCAATCTCAAAGTGATAGCTTGTAATTTCTATCTGACATTTAGACGTACATATGCAATTTATTATCACGTTTGTCTACCCAACACAAAACATATGGTGGGAGGATATTATATGTTGGTCAGCGGAATACCTACAGTCCACAAAATGTCATATCTAAAATCGCCAAAACGTACGTGCTGCAGCTGCATAATTTTTTATAAATTGTTCGTCGGTTGTTACACGTGTCGCCTAAAGTATTTCACCTCAATTAGCTTACAGTTCATCGGGTTATATGATCAAGTAAGTTTCCATATCTCTTTTTCAACGGTTTTTTCTTTTGTTACACATAACTTCCTTTGCATTTGTTCTCACTACTTCCTTGTTGTAATTGCAACCTCGATTTTCCGGGGTCAATAGAACTTATACGGAACACTGAATAGAAGGCCTTTTCGCTCACTTTTTGTATTCCATATGGCTGTATCTACTTATGTATGGACTCGTATCTATCTTATGCATTAGCTACAGCAATGGTTTACAATAAACAAATAAATATAATTTTTGTTGACTCTGTTGTTTGGTTATAATTTTGATTGTGACTCTAAGTGGGCAATCATTTCTTGTTGTATTGATTTATTTACCATTCATTAGATAAAAGATTCTATTCGTAGCCACCTCCACTGTTTAGTGAATATCATCAATTTAATGCGTGACTTCCGGTTTGACAACAACACAGGTAGAAATACACACATTAAACTTCTGTGGGGCTTGTCTGTCATACTAGGTATTATCAAGATGTTCTCCGAGTGTTAAATTCAATCGTAAATATTGATAACTGATATTGTTTTTATTTTGTAAGATAAAGTATCTCAAGGTATGATAACAATAATTGTTTTTAAGTGTGGAATTAAGCAAGGTTATGTTTACTTTAAGTTTATGTACTCGGCACGGTTTTGACGGTTGACCTATTTCAGCATTTTAGTTGAAGGTAACCGAAGATAATTGATTGAGGTTAGGAAGGGCTCGTCAAATGCGGCAGTCGTTCAGTCAGTTGTCTCCATCCTCATCCGCTTTAGGAGATAATTTGATATTTTCCTAATAGAAATTTCTGACCTTTGACAGGTGGTTTCGGCTATATATTTGAAGGTACAATTGTCAAGTTGGCTTTATTTAATATGTCTTGCCAAATCAACTTGGACAACATGTGCAAATTGTTTTATGAATAGTGTGTCTTCTGTTCGAGTTACATTTCGGGCGCTTAGTCCATTTTATGGTCGCCATAATCGTCCTTCCAAGAGGATTCGCATGGTGGTGTAAAAATTCGAGTCGACGAAATGCAAGATCTGCCACAAATATCGCCGCTGTCCGGGAGAGTGTGCAGAAAAATCCGTAGAAGTCATTTTCGCTCCGCGTGCAAGAACTCGGCCTTTCGCGGACCACAACTTGTCGAATTTTTTCTCCGTCAAGACTTGGGCCTACACCCGTACAATATTCAACTAGTCCAAGAGCTGAAGAGCCCAAAGTTAATGACAATGTCATTTGTTCGCTGACTGAGCTTTTGAGCAGTTGAAAGTTGACCCCTATTTTGGTCGAAAAATTATATTCAGCGACTTGGCCCCTTTGACACTTAAGTCTTGAGGGGTTTTCTTAAGTCACAATGCCATTCCTCAAATTCAGCCTGATTTACTCGTATGCGCTGGAGTTACGGACGTTTCTAATACCCGCCACCCATATATTCCATACCTAATGACATAAGGCCAATCTAAATAAATATAAAAGAATTCACTGAGAACTCACTCAAAGTTTGTTTTGTTCAAATTTAAAGATAGGAAACGCTTAATAGAAAACCCTTTATATGAATAGTGCATCCATTGTGATAAAATACAAACCACACGTCCAACTACGTATCGCATCATATCGTCCGGTCATTGTTGTACACTTATTTTTCAAGGCTGACATTATTTATTTGCGGTTTATCCAATGTGTTTTTAAATATAAAAAGAATATCCCCTAATTTTATGTGTCTTTTTTTTCCTTTTGCTTCGAAAGATAAAAATACGCCTCAGCATTAATTAGTAAACAAGCTCATTAACAAAAAGAAAGAAAATTAAAACAATAAACCTCCAAAATCCCACGAGTAAATATCGTGTAAAAATGTCGACGAAAAAAAAACTCGAATAAAGCGAATCCACTCCTTATTAGTGTTCTACTTTTTTTTTGAATAAAATATTTAAAGAGGACCCTGATACAGTCAACATAGGCACCTGAGAACAATGGCAAATTTAATAGAAAGAAACCAGAGAGAATACTACCAGCAGCCAGTGTTGCCGCAAGACTTTAGAAAAAAGTATCTCCGCAGACAGAAGAAAAGTTGTTAATATTAAAAACATGAAGACAAACGAAAAAAAATGTTTCCATTCAAACGAGCGTCAAGTCAACTACAAGAATATTTAAATAAAATATCAAAAAATTACAAAATAATTACCCCTATCGAAGAATCCGTCAGGTTTGAGTTGCACTTCGCCTATTCGATTCATATTGAAGCATTGCCTGACATATTATAGTAATTTGTTGTTGAAACTAAAAAGTATCAAAATAGGCGTTTTACAGAAACCGAAGTATCACGTCCAAATTAAGATTAAAAAGTGTCACTTTTGATACTTTGGTAACATTGTGGCAACACTGCCAGCAGCATTCAGTCAATCCGGACGGAGCCGGACGACCGTATTCGTTGCAGCACGCCAAGTATAAGTGATCATTGTTTATATGCGTGGCGATCACGATGATTTCAGCTGAGATTTTTGTTTTCAATTTTTTGTTTACTTATTACTACCCAAGCACAGTGTACAACAGCTGTGTATCATTACATAGTCATCTGGGTATGGCCGGCTATAAAACTCGTCGTAGTCGTATGGCTGGTGGAGTTTTAGATACGCTATCGTTCGGCATACGAAAATGAGAAAAAAAGAGACATACTCGTAATTCCAATAAGCCATTTTATTAATTGCTGCCAGCTCATTTGATGTTTCAATGCTAATCGCATAAATGCTGGAAAGCACGAAGTGGCTGACTGATAGTATGCTTTACCTGGGTAGGAAACTACTCTATGCAGTCATCTCTTTTCGCTTCAATTTAATTATATTTTTATCTACAAGTATATTTATTTTGTTTATTTGGAGATTGTGGGTCATTTGCAATGGAAACAGTGACAGGCGTACAAAGCCGTTGACCATGTTGTAAATCATTTAACAAAAGTTCCTGTAGATAGGTAGGTAGACATCTTGTAAAATATTTAGCAAAGCGCGGGGGAAGTGCTATGTTTACGTTAATATCGTTTTTGTTTTGTTATGATAATTTTCAACTCAAAGTAAAATCACTCAAATGAGTAGATACACGGAAAGAAGAAAACGAGCGAACATTTTTATGAGGTTCTTAGTTGTTTTGGAAATTAGGGATTTGTAAACAAATATAGTAACTAATAGAAACTTATTCGTTCGAAATTTAAATACAATCCCGATATTTCGGTGTATTATTAATCTTCCGGAGTTCCTTGAAGTCTTCCGATTTTCCGATTATATTTCTTTGACGTTAGGCAAAAAGTTCTTAAATCAAAAATTGCATTTTGGGTTCTTCTCATTTTTTTTTTTCCCCGTTTGGTATTAACGACTTAAGTCTAGCACAACTTCTTCCCATCGATGTAATTTAGGCAATAAGTCAGAAAAATGCATAAATATTTGGTTTGGCTAAATTATTTTCAATTTCATTTTACGAAAAACTGCATATTCTAACTTAAGACCTTTTTGCCTAAAGTCAAAGATTTGTAAGAAAACAAGGGCCTTGAAAGACGGAACAGCATAAGTGTAAAAATATGTTCAATCAGTAAACTAACACGCCCACTTTTTGAAAAAATTGCAAATATTTATATATTCACTAAACCGACAAATCTTTCTTACATTAATTATGACAATGCTCATTTTTTTATTGCTTTGTATAAAAACTTTTAATAAAACTATAAGTTTGGTCTGCACCAAGTTCATAAATGTGTAATTTTCGCCGATTTTTATCAAAATCAGTGAACAAAAACATTGAAACAACAAAGTTTCTCTTTTCTTAGTGAAAATAAAATATAGCCATTCCCTTTTTATTTGTTTCTAACAAGATATAACTTCCTTCCCAACAATATTATACTATGTTACCACCAAACGAAATCACGAGGTTTCATCAACTATCTTCAAACCCCCGAGATTTCGCCATATATTATCGTGGCAAAAATACTTAAAACAGTAAGCATTGTCAATAAATAGGCGTGTCAGCAGGCGGATTTCGTAAATATGTACACTCATTTACCTTTATGTTTTTTATATTTCCAAAGAACTCGTATACAAAATTTAATCAAAGTAGATCTAATTTTAAGGCCCCAAAAAGATGGGGATACACGAACGTTCGACGGACTAGGACCCTTTACCTTTAGGATCAAATTTAAAGAGAAAATTTCGATTTTAACTTGGATTATTTCCTTAAGCATTGTATGTATACACTTTGGCCCACATCTTTCGAACATGAACCATAAATTTGTTCCTTCTAATGAAAAAGGTTTTAAAAAAAAAAACGCCGCGTGGCCAAACATTATACACTTTCTCATCGGCACAGCACTTACCACATACATATATCGCAGCAAAAATATATTGTAAACATAAATTGTATACCGTTATTCGAAGATTGTGAAACAACAACATTTTAAAAATAATTGATTCGAAAAATTTAATAAAACAGTCTTAAGAAATTACAAAAGTTACCCGTACAAAAAGGACTTCTCGCTATTTTGATTAATAAATCTACGTTGCGCATTAAAAATGTATTAAAAATAGTTCGGCCAAGAAACAGTAAACAATTTTTTCGAGTGTATTTTTTATTTCTCAGCTCAGTGATCATCTCTTTCACCCTCACTAAATGGGGTGGGTAATACGATTGAGTGAATTCGCTGGAATATAAAACTCAAATGCATTTTGGAATTACACTTTAGTAGAATTTAGATTTTCAACCGTTTAGTCGTTTGAAGTTATCCGTCTACGGAGGGCAAATATTGAAATTTTTTGAAATCGAAATTATTCAACAAAATAAAAGTGTACAAATTTCGTTGCAAAAGAAATAAAAGTTTTATGTAAAAATATATGTACAAGGAAATGTGAATTAAAAAAAACTTTTACCAGTGAAAAAATAATTCAAATTCAAGTGATAAGCGTCTCAAATTTATTTGAAAAAAAAAGTTTCTTTCAGTGAAAAATAAAAAAAAAAACTGAAATATGCCGGTCGAAATATTTACACATCACAATGGGTAAATATTTTTTTTTACAAATTTCTATTTACATTTCACACCATTACCTACCTTATGTGCCCTTTTTTGTAACATTCGATTGATAGAAGTTCAGATAAATGGTGTACTCTTGATGGAATAGCAATTTATTTCAATTGGGCTTATTTTGATTTTAAATTTTTAATTGAAAACAGAGGGTCGTTCAAATGCAGATCTTAATTAATTTAATCAGTTATTAAGAGAAATTTCTCAGATAAAATTTGTTTTGTTTTTCTTTTAATTTCATCAAACAATTAGTAATATAATTTAAGTGAAAACAATGTAATTAACCTAAAGTTAAAGGATTTGGAAGTGGATGTAGACTGTTTATCCTAGCTTTTGGCCCAAATTATATATTTGGGGTCTGTTCTTATAATAAGAAATCTCCAAGTTCTGCGGTCAAGGGTTGTCGTGTTATGAACTTGCGCTTTTCTTATATATGTACATATGTCTCTTTTGACAAGGCTCATCCATGATGAGCGCGGGTCCGGGTCTTCTTCTTACAGTGCAAAGTTCCATGACTTGACGTGTCTTCTCATAATATTATCAAATGGCTTTCCGCGATCTGCTCCTCTGTAGGTTATCCCTTTTTATATGAAGTTGAGAGAATATAACAGGCAGACCCAATAAAGTATATATAATATATAATAATCAGTGTCAATAGCCGATTCGATTGATCCATGTCTGTCCGTCTGTCTGTCACCACCACCACTTTCAAGTACATTCTTCCATGCGGAAAGGAAGAAAAAGGTTTTTTTTATGAACTTCGTTACCTTCTGAGAACACCACCGGGTTAGGTGGAAATGGAAGTGGACTGAGTACTGTTCCTTGATGTACCCCTACTCCAATCCTGAACTGCTCACGGGTACTATCTCAGACGCTTTCATCAAGTCTATGTAGTTCTCTGGAACATTCAGTTATTGCCATATTAATTGCCTTGGAACTCTGTGAAACGCTTTTCCAAATCTATGAATGCGAGATGTAGATTCTTTCTGTTTTTATGGAATGTATGGCATCAGAAGTTAATTTTCCTAAACTTATTCCCAGATATCAGTTTAATAGCCCTATGATTCTCACAGAGGCAAAGGTACCCTTTATTCTTAAAATAGTTTGGTGCCTTTTCTACTTCATCTTCTGTTGATATGTCGTGTATTGGGCTGCCTGTTTAAAGTAGTTCTGCTACCTACCACTTGGGAATTTTTCATTGGAACTAATCTAATCTAATCTTTCTAATATTCCATCCAACCTTTCTTTAAATCTATGTTAGAAGTATGCATTAGAATCATATTTAAAGAAAAAAACTGACATTAATTATTAATTAAATTTATTTTAATTTAATTGCGTTCCAATAGGGATTTCTAAACTCTGACAAGTGATTGCGGACAAATTGACAGCTACATCTGTCAAATTGACTGTCATTTATTTAGTTTGTTTTGTCAATTCAACATGGATATAGCATTTTATTTATATATTGTTTTATTTTATTCTTTACTCTGTTTCCTTTTTTATTTTTAAAAACATATGTATAGGGCTGTTCTTTTAACCTTTTTTATGGCGCACAAACGACGCCTTGGTTTGTTTTTAAATAACACCAAGAACCATCGTGAGCTTGAGTGAACTAGAGTCTTTATAACTGACTATTTCGTGATTCATTTAAGCGTCTAGTACTTTTAAAACCATACCTATCATTTATTTATCTCATTACAGAAGCGAGCATTTCAACATGAATAAACTTTGTCGTCAAGTGTCGATCGAGTCACCTGGGCCGGTTGTGAAAAATTGCGTTTTTAATTTCTTTGTACCGATTCAGGATACTCCAGCTAAAGGTGCCCGAATAAAGATTGTTTGCGCTGGAGCATGCTACAAGCGTAACCGTTCAGCATCGATCACATCAATGTCATCCGTTTCATCAGAATTGAGTGACTATAATCCTACACCATCGTCAACCACCCAGCAATCATCGCCGGCCCATCAGGGTATCAGAGAGGGATCTTTGTTCCCCGGCTTCGAGGTAGCCGGTGTTATTGAATGCCTAGGCGATGATGTTGATCCAGATTGTGGCCTAAATATTGGCCAACGAGTCATTGTCTATCCATTCGATGAGACTCCATCCGGATATGCTGAATTAATGGTTGTACCTGATTTGAAATACATTGTTCCCATTCCGGATGCATTGCCAATTAGTGTCGCTGCTATGCTACCGACTGGCGCTTTATTAGCTATGAATGCAGTATTTAAAGCTCAATCAGTGGTCACTGAAATTTTAAAGGAGCGCAATGAAAAAGATGGCAAGTGCAAAATCCTGATTGTCGGAACCGGCGGCTTAGCATTGTGGGCAGTTCGTATTGCATCATATCACTTTGCCACTTCAGGCGCAAATAATCTGGTCGACATAACAGTAGCTAGTTTGAGAGATGAGGGATTCCGTTTGGCTACAGAAATTGAAAAGTAAGTGGATGATATGGTGATAACAGCAAAATAAGAACTTTTTTATTCGTTCTCAGTGTGAATGTTGTCCAGTGGAATGAATGCTTATATGAGCCACAATTGATTGAGAGAACAAAGAACGTATGTGGCGGCGCAGTTGATGTGGTCATAGATTTCGGAACTACATCTAGGAGTCTTCATCGCTCTATGAACTGCTTGTCTAAGGTGAGTTTTTCGATTTACTTTTGCTTATTTGTATATAGCTTGCGTCGCAATTTTTTTTTTTTTTTTTTTTAATTAAATTTTTACGTTCCCACCTGCGAGCGTCTGACAAACATCTAAAGGGCCAACCATAATTGAATTAAGGCTCTGGAGCCTGCCGTTGTCACGCTAATCATACACATAATCCGTTTACTGCACCCATATTGTTTTTCTCTCAGTTTCGTTGTATTTTCGTTCAGTTTTGTAAGTGAAGCCCGGTTTCATTCGATAATTCATAACATAGGTTATACAGTCACGTTTCCTTAATGCAATTATGGGTGCGATTAGATTTTGACAGCATGCGTTTAATTATTGCACGCTTAATGCAACTATGGTTGTACTTAAACGAAATTAGGTATTTATTGTGTAATAAAATGTCCATAAATTATACATGGGCACTAGGGTTGCCAGAAGTGTTTCTCAACTAAGTTTAATTTAAAGTTTGTATACAAAACAACAACAATATTATATACAACCGAAAAGAGTTGGTGTGGTCATTTGGTCATGAGTTGAGTGAATATCTTCATATTATACTCGTATATATAGATAACAGGCAACAAAATATTTTTTGTTTTTTTTTTTTTAAATTATACTTCACGACGTCTATTTCTTTAATTTTTTTAAGAACAAGTGTTTCTTGTCCTCGTTATTTTTAGCTGTAATTTTTTTTAAATTTTTTTATATTAGGGTGGAGTTGTTCTCATCAGTGAAGAGGTAGCTGAGAAGCTCCTTCCGAAATTCGCTCGTCTGTCAAGTGAAAACCAGCAGGAGATTATACCAATTTCAAATGGAAGCGTCCAACAACTACATGATCTCGTCGAATTGGTTGCAAATCATAAGGTTCGTAATCTTACTATTTCTTCTTGTTCTTTTTTTTTTACAAAAAGTATCTCCCCTCTATACATAGATTGAGCCACCACCGCATTCTGTTTTCCCATGTGATCAAGCAGCCGATGTTATACAAAAACTGTGCAATTCTGAAATACCTGGACGGGCTATACTTCGATTCCATGATATTGAGTAAACGAAAAGCTAAAAAAATAAATAACTTTTTAAAAAGAAACGCATAACACCTCCACTTATACTCGTACATGCATTTAAAAAAAAACAAATTAAATCATATTTTTTATCAGTATGAAGTTAGTTTTTATAAAATACATATTATCATAAACGCATGAGTCCGCTGTGTTGAAATTGAATTCATAAACGTTAACTAAAAACTTTAAAGAGGAACTGTCAGCAACACTACGTTAAAAACAAGTAAAAATCCAAAAAACTTAAAATATAAGTGTTATTATAATAATATTGGCGTGATTTTTTTTGCGTAAAACAAAAGTAAATGTATTCCTTGTAGCATTAATCCATTTAAAATAAAAAAATATTCGTATTTATCTAGTTTATTCACGTAGCCCATACAAATTTAAATAAATATCAATGTCGCGTTGAGAAAGACGCATGTATTCACAGTGACTTAAATCGAACAAAACTAACTAGTTGTTTATTAAAAATGACGTGAACAAAAGAAAATAAGAAAAAAAAAAAAAAAAAAAACACTTGTTAAAAACAAAATACATACGATAATTATAACAAAAAACAAATTTACGAGATTACTCACACTTATTAATTTTTTTCTTTGGCTATCTAGTTGTTATGTATGCATCTTTAACCATTTAAATGCGCAATGTCAGAAATATAAAACCAAATAGAAAAAAAAAGAATTTTAATATTTTAAGTTTATTATTTTAAACTAAGTTAGTTCTTACGTGATATTACAAAAAAAATAAATATATATATATATATACCCACAGCTTTGCTTGGCGCGCGCAATAAATGGGAATAAAAATTAAAGCATAACTTTAAAAACAAAAACCGAATACAATTGTAGGTTATAAGCATTTGTTATAAGCTATTTGTTTTTAACGTCCTGAATTTATATTTTTTTTTATTTTTATTTTACATATTTAATTCACTATATATTTAAAAATAAAATGTATCGTTTTAAAAAGTTTAAATTCTTATTAATATGCAACAAATTACATATAAATTTATGTGTTTTCGTTATGAGATAAAGAAACTCCGATAACAAAATAAGCAAAAAAATAAAATAAAACAATCTACTGGATCTGTTTTTTTTATTAGTGTTTGAAAGCTTAGAAGGAATCACGTTTCATCTGTCACGGCACCTTGAAATACACAAAATTATTATGTCTCCCAAGCCTACTAATTCATCCTCATTTGATCAAATCTCAAGCTATGTTCTTTAAAAAAAATATTTTCATATAGTAGATGTCTTGAGCTTTATTTTGTCACCTCTGTGTTAAGCGTGGCGTTTTTCCAGAGGCGCTGAAAACAGCACTTGTGTTGAAACTCCACAACAAAAGGTGACACTATGTTGGTTAACAATTATCGTCCCATTTTCCTCCTGTCAGTGTTTTCGAAAATCTTCGAAGAAGGTATGGAGACAAGGATTCTATCATTTTTAGACAGAACTAGCTTTTTCAGTGAATGCCAGTTTTGTTTCAGGAGCAGCAGATCTACAGAGAGTGCTTACTGATGTTAACGGCCGAATTATATAAAAGTGTGAATATGTCTAAGCTGGTCTCTTCATAGATATCACCCTCTTCTACTTGATAAGCTTTATCGTGCTGGTTTTAGGGGTTTTGCTCAGGAGTTGTTTTCTTCATATTTCAAAAAACCGAAAGCAAGTGGTAAAGATCAAGAACTGTATTAGTTCGCAGACATTTTTTTTACCATGGATGTTCCTCAGGGCTCTGTTTTGGGTTCTGTCATGTTCGTAATTTATGTTAATTAATTATTTATTTAACCTTTTAAAGGCAAAAGCATTCAATTCATTTATTTATTTTTGGGATATAGGTACATTAATATTGATATTATATAAATTCATACAAGTATCTTAAAACTAAATTACATTTAATCATTTTTCTAAGAGAGGTATAGGAAGGATTGGTTGGGAAAGGTAAGAGGAAGATAGAGAGAAAAGAGAAGATAATACACATAATGTGAGGAGTATTAGCTATGGCATGAAAAATAAAGAAGAATTGCACTCGAGTATTAATCGGTGTAAAGTAGGCTGAAAGCCATAATTTTCGGCCGAGGAGCAGCTGTGGTTGGCTCTGAAGCCAGACTGTCGAGAACTTAGTATGTTATGATGTGAAATGTATCACAATAACTGTTTAGAAATTATCTTCTCGAACACCTTATACAGACATGGTAGGATGCTAATCGGTCCGAAATCAGCTGGAAAGGTTGGGTTTGATTTTTTGCCAATTGGTAAGACCCTAGCAATCTTCCACGAAGCCGGAAAAGTCGTACCATAATGATAATGACTTCGGTAAGGTAGGTTATGATTAATGGTAAAATGAGTTTGACAAAACGTATAGGCACACCTTCTTCTCCTATGGAGTCAGACTTAATAGCGGCTATACACTCTACAACTTCATTTTCCGTAACCACTTCGAAGCCTTCCAGTTGCCCAGTAAAATGTGCTTCGTCCACAGTTTGATTGAAATCAAAAGAATCTGTACATGGATCACTACTAAGATAAAAATTATTTAATTCATCCGGATCCAGACAACAATGAGGACTCTTGTTTTTATCGGACACGCCGATGCTGCGAAGGTTGTTTTAAGTCTGTTCCCGTACTGACTAAAACTTCGAAATCTTACGAAATGTAGCGATTTCCTGTTCCCGTACGTCAAAGTTCCGGAGTTTTTCACAGAAGAAATTTTTTTGGGCAAAAATATGAGTTCTGGCAAATGGTTATGTTGTTGTTGCTCAACCCGTTCACGTATTTTATTAGAGATTTGTCTTTCTCTGAGAAAATGTTAACCCCACTCTTAGAAATTTGGTAAGCTGCGAATTTTAGTGCACAGACTTTTTGTGTGCACCTTGTATGAAAACAGATAAAACAATTGCTATGTTCCTAATCATGTGACACATGTAATTAAAGAGAATTTTGCAAGGGCTCTATATGTGTAAGAAATATTTTTTTTCTGACTAAACTTGTTGAACGAAGAAGCTTGACAAATATTTCAAAAATGTTGTTCCCCCTACAACAAAATTATTGAAACTTAAATAAAATTATGATTAATTTTGCTTACTTTCGTTTTAATTTTAAAAACTATGCATGCCAAATATTACTCACGTATTTTGATTGAAATTCATGAAATATTAACCCATAGCCATTTGTGCAAGTCTATCTAAGGAAAAAACTGAAGTTTATTGATGTGTATTGGTAAGGAGTCTAAATATTCGGATAACGGTCGTAATCGCTGTTAATCTGGCAATATTTTTGCCCGTTTTGTTTAGTAAGTCGCTTATCTTGGACAAGTTTTAGCTTGGCCACATATTTCTAGACGTGGCACAGTTTGATAGCCTAGTCAATCTGAGATTGGCGTTTTTTAGGAAGATTGAGGAAACATTTGTGAAGGGATATCTTTAGAAGATATTAATGAAGAGCTGAGCCTTGCCTGGCCAGTTCATCGGAACCCTCATTTCCATAAACTTAGCTATGCCCTGGAACCTATATCAGAGTTATCATGAATTGACATCAGCGCGAGGCTAGTTCTTTTCGGCATTCTAGAACTAATTTGAATGACGTATGTAGTTACCCAGATAATGGCTTTGATAGCAGCTTGGCTATTAGTGTGTTGTTTGATTTGCTGGCAGACTTCACGTATAGCAAATAATTCCGCTTGAAAGTCTATAAGATTTAGAGATGTCTATTTGCCAAAGGGCAGCGATGTAAAAGAATTAAATCTTTTGAGAATTGAAGTCAACAGAATGCTTACGTTTGATTTTGAATTCATTGCTTCACTCTTGGGCTCGAACTTCAAAAAATAAATCACCATTCATTTTGAAGGATTTGATTTAAGACTTGCAGTGTAGTCACAAAGACTTAATTCTTGTGACTTCAAATCTCTGATTTGGTTAAAAAGACTGGCTCAGTCATATACCTTTAAATGAATGGTGATTTATTTTTTGAAGTCCGAGTCCAAAGGTGAAGTCAACTGAATGAACTCTTTAATTTGAAGTCTTTGGGGAGAAATCACGGAATGCAATCTAATACAATCCTGCCAAAGGGTCTGCTGCAGGCGTAGAAAACTATACATCCCTTTTTTACTCGCTGCTCTATATTTCGATTACACCACAATCACTGAAACATCACACGGAACTTTGGCTACAAAAAGAGATGTAGAGTATTGGTAGGGTATTCGGCGGCCATTGAATGAAAGGATCGGTGCCTACGTGCACTTGATCACGGACCCTTATGAGGGAGCCCCGCAGGAGTTACCGAAGAGTTTTCAGTCCTGCTGTGACAAAATGTGACAAATCGCGGCATAATATTCGCTGCAATAATTATGAGCTCTGTGCGCGCATTCATATTGCAAAGAGTGTGTTTCATTTTGCGTGACTAAGAAGTCGCGCGATGAAATCGCATGTGCGCGCCTAGCGTTACGAAAAGCTGTTCGGGTACGGAAAATGTTCGTAGTTTATCACAGAAAAGAGCGTTCACCAGAAAGTAACAAATCTCGCCATGGATGATATAAATTTGTGAAAACTTTCAAATTTCCAACTTTTTCTTATTGAAGCCGTTCGAGTACTTTTTCGTATTTTTAGTTCGCTGAAAGAATTTTACCCCCACTCCGAATCTAATAGCCAAATTTGAACGAATATGGCATCCAAGTTAAAGAATTGGGGTACTTATACAGAATCGTGGAATCGTAAACAAAAAGGGATAGGATTGCTCCTGAGCGAAAACAGGTAACGAAAATTGAGAACAAGTAGTAAAATAACAGATTCGCACCTTTTTGTGTAGAATATATCATATATTTTAAAGTAAAGTAACAGATTCGCACCGTTTGGGTGGAATGCCATATATTTTAACAAATAAGTTTAGAAAACTGTCCGTAACTGCTCCATCAAGTCAAATCCATCACACCAATAAATAATTTTGGCTTTCGGCACCAACTTTTGTTTGTTGTTTTCTAAAATACGCTTCATTCCATAGCCCTTTCTCGCACATCCAACGTCCTTATCTGTTAGTCTCATTACAGGACAAATGTCGTTTGTACCATCCCCCACATACATTACGTTTTCATATTCAATCGAATCCACTTCCTTTCGCTTTGAAATGAAATCTTGCAGAATTTTTCCTTTGCAAAGATTTTCTGCACTCAATTTGCACTCGGTTTGATGATGAAACGGTTTGATGGTTAACAAACCGTCCTCTAAGAAATAAGCTGGATTCGTAAAAATTTCTGTAAACGTGTTGCCAAGACCATGGGCTTCCACCCACTCACGGATGAACTCACTATTTGAGTCACTAATCACTATCAAATCAAAGTTCCATTGGTGCAGGCCCTTAAGCAATTTGACAAAACCTGGAACTTCTGGAATCCCCCGAATCGCTTTGAGAATATTATCTCGTGAATACTTGCGCTTGTGTGAATGAAGCAATCGAAAAACTTCTTCCATGTACCGCGTCCAACCTTCAGTTTTAACAAGCTCCTGAATATGCGGTGGAATCTCATTCTTTATGAAGTCGCGGATAACTATATCCGTGTTTCCATGGACTATTGTATGATCGAAGTCGAAGGCAGCTAATCGCCTTGGTGGGGACAACTCGGTCATAATAAAAAGTACAAAAATTGTTATAAGAACAAATATTTTTTTTTTTTTTAACTTGGCAAAACTTTCTACATTGGGTAGATTGAAAAAACAAAAATGTCTTTGAATTCAATTATTTACATTTAAGATCCTTCTCCTTTCATAGACAAACTGAATTAGACACTCAACCATAGAACAAATATATTAGACAGTCAACTGGCATTTCCCCTGCCGGCAAATTTAACCTTAAATAGGCGGAGCCAAAATTTTTCTAGCTGTGAAAAGTTATTGCATGCCTTCTTTTTACGAAAATAAACGTTAAATATAGTGAAGCTTCACAGGTTTTTAAAATACTTATTTCTAAAACGAATATGTATGAAAAATTGTCATTCATTCCATTTATTTGTATTATGTTTATGCCTTGGCTGGCAAACTACAAAGGAAATGCGCATGTCAGACACTTTTTTCACCTCGAATTTGACAGCTTAATTCTTTTTACCACTTTTCGTATATCACAATTCACCTTCCTCTTCTAGAATGTCAGTTTGACAGCAGGATGTGCGATGACCCATTGTTCACCACGTTCGAGTACTTTTTATTTTATCTCTCATTTTGAAAATCTTTAATCTAACGGTCTCTATTCATTCACTAGTGAGATTTCTCTTATCATATTAGAAACTACGGTTGTCTTTTTCTTTGCCTATTACATATCTGTGTAAAATGCTCTTTAAAGTTTCCAAGAAACTCAATTAAAATAGTATCTTATCTATGTTTTCGATTTTTGTTGACTGCATAAACTGCAGGTTCAAAAGTATAATTACCTTTACAGAAGCTGATCGAAGTGAAAACTATAATTTTTTTGCTACAAACGTCAAAAGGATGTCCATATTTAAGCTGGTATTCTTTCATACACAAATTCACCAACCGCAGTGTACAGTGAGCGCTTTCAAGTTAGGAGCGCTAATATCCTAATTATTTTCGAAAATGCCAAATTGGGTGTGACTTCAGATATAAATGACAGTTCGTTTGCCTTGAATTTTCTACGTTTTTTTGGCAATTTAATATTCCGAAGATGTTCAAAGTGTGAAAGAGCTCAGGTCTTGGATATGTCGATTTTCGTTAGACTTCTCCGCAAAGGGATCCCATGCAAATTCACGAAGACTACGTGTGCAGTATTTTACAATGTGAATCCGCAAGGTCGAACACAGATTCAGCGAAAACTTATCAGCCAGTTATTGCAGGCTAGGATTGAGGATATCTATTTGTTTAGTTATCTTATAACGTGGGCATAGCTGGGTCTACGAATACTTTCTTTTTTATATAGAATCCGGCGGATGCACTGCGGAGTGAATCTACCCCCATTTTGATTCGTTGCCCATTATAGAAAGCGCCAGTTAGAGTGCGTCGGAGCTTAGGAAAATAGGGAAAAGGAACAGAGGAGCTACCCTCTGAACATGTTTGAAAGTTATAGTGACGAGGAAACAAATAGTCTGGAAGATCATTCCACATACTTGTCGTTCGGAGACACTGTGGATCTCACAAAGTCTCTATCACCTATGTATACGCTTCTGGACCGTATTTAGGTCTTGAATGCACCAGGCCAGATGTAGGCGCTGTCTTCCAGCTTTGGACGGATATATGTCATATAAATTGAGGTTAGTCCAGGTAAAGTATTCAAAACTGATTTTGCAGCGTTTTTTGCGATCGCGAGATGTTTATTGATTATTGACTTGATGGCAAGTCTTTCGAATTGTGCGATGCAAGTGCCAATTTAATGGATAATGGTCGAGGGTCTTGGTTTTGCTTGAGAGACAGAAGGCAACGTTGTCTTTTGAATGCTTTAAATTCCACTGTTTTGGTTTGATTCTGATGTAAGGATCCGAATTAAATGAGTTTAGCTTACCTTTTTGCAGTTTCTCTTCGACGGCCGTGAGTTGGAAAACGAATATGAAAAACTGGGGGCACTGTTATCTGCGAGTGAATTAGATTAGAAGGAGCAGAAAAGAGATTGTTTAAAACAATTTAAGAGTCGTTGACAATACTGAAGCACCAGCATTTATGTGGTGGATATCAGACTTGAAGCTGTCCAATACAAGACGCAAAAGTTGTTATATTCAAATTTTTGTTGTACCCGCGATGTCTTTTTGGCCTTTATCGGTATGTAATTCACCCAAATTCTTGAACTCGAATACGACAGTCGAATCTAACCATAGTCGTATTTAGTTATTAAAACGTCGTATATTTGTTCGCAAGATACGACTATGGTCGGATAAATTACGACTATAGTTGGATTCAAGTTCAAAAATTGGGGTGATTGTTTTGGGAAGCCATTTAGCCGAAATAAATTACTGAAAAGGTACAGAAAAGTATTTAAAAAGTGCTGTAAAGTATTGAAAATTATTAAAAAAGTATTAAATAAAAGGACAGAAAAAAGTACTCAAAAATTACTGAAAACTATTGAAAGGTACTTAAAAGTACCGAAATTATACTCAAAAATAGTGAAAACGTACTAGAAAGTACTGAAAATACTGCAGAAGACTTAAAAAGTACTACTAAAAATATATGTACTGTGAAATACTAGAAGTTGCTCCAAATGAATCTAACAATGAAGTGTCGTATAACAGTTAATTTTAGGTTATAAGAAATAATTAAGTATTGGGAAGGTAAACAATTATTTAATGACTCTACCTTCTCTTACTTACTTGCAATTTTAGCTCTCTCTCTCTCTGAGATAATTTTAAGTCAATTTTTTGAAATTTTTCAATCTATATCCACCCGAAGGAACCCATTATAAAAAAGTTTTGGAATTCAGCCCTTTTTACTGAAAAATATGAAGAATCCAAAGCGAAAACAAGTAGAAACTTCCCTGGTCCCTTTGCTGGCAAAAAATAAATAAAACACACATTTTATTTTATATACATACATATATACACATACACATATGCATACATACACATATATATACGTATACATAATACACATAAATAATTTATTTATCCATTAACTCGATAAATTTTAGTTTTTGTTTAAGATAATTTATATATACATAACTTTATTTTCATAGCTTTTTTTTATAATTCATTTTCTTTGCATTAATCCTGCAAAAATACATTTTTATCTGGACTCTGATCCTAGCTTTGTGGATCTTAATGAGTTGTGTCTCTTAGTATGTCTGTCCCGTGTTTATTTATTATTTTAAATAGTTTAAACATTTCCTTTTTTTATAATCTAATATTACTCAATTTTGCATCACCGTAAAGTATTTTTTTTTTTTTTTTACAGTATATTTTAACTATATAAGTTGAATGTAGATCGTTTATATCACTTTATGTGCATTCTTTTTTTTAAAAAAACATTTATTTTTCTTTATTTTAAAATGATAATCTATTTGCAAAACCAACCACAGTAGTTTAACTTGTAAGTTAGTTGAAATAATAAGATAGCGAATTCAGTGTTGAAGCATTAAGTTATTTCCAAATTACAAATCGTTGTTTCATTGTGTGTATGTGTGTGTGTGTTTTTTTGCAAATAGCTTCTCAATAAATGTTGTTACGTCATTTATATTGAATATAATTATATAAAATTCCAAAGCATTTTTTCTAGAGATTTATCATATTAAATTTGTTTGCAATTATTCTTTGGTTATATTTTAGTTTGCAAAGAATATGTTTTTTTTATATTTTTTAATTTTTATGAAACTATTTACAAGTTTCACGCATTTAAAGGAATAAATAATAAATAAATCATAAAATAAGGTTAAAATTATAGAAACTATACAATTTTGTTTCATTAAAAACACTCATTGCATTCATTTTACAGTTATTTTTATCATTTGAAAACAAATTTTGATGTTCTTTTTTTGAAAATACCAAATATTTTGTTTTTAAATTAGCTTACGATTTTTAATATTTAGTTTATTCTTTGATATTACATACACATTTTTTTTTTTTAAGTCATGAAATTTTATCGGAAATTTCAATATTATATAATTTTTTTTTACCAACCGCTTTGGTTTTTTGTTTATTTTATTGAACATTTAACAAGACTATCGAAACAATTAATTGCTTTTAAAATAATTGATTAACAATGACGACATCGTTATTAGGAGGCGAATGATAACAAGTATGGATATTATGTTTTATGTGAGTTTTGGTGTTTGTATTGTACGGCGTGTTTTGACGAATATGTGATTTTGGTTTTGTTCTATGGAAGTTTTCGCCGTTATTTGAGGCACTTTATGCAATTTATGTCCGTGTTTTGATTTTGTTTTTTTTTTTTACTGTGAGCCAAATAGATGACATTAAAATCAAGAGCCGAAGGTGTAGGTGTCTGTAAAGAATGCTTATAAACTAATAGGTTTTACCTGAAGTTGTTGTTTGTTGAACACTCTTATTATACATCCATGTATGTATATTTCGGATCTAACAAAATTAACCCCCACTTGAATGAATCTTAGCTAAGGTTATTTGTTTAGTATATGTATATTGCTTATGGGATAGACCAGATAAGGAAAAGCTAAGATCTTAGTTCTATTGTTTGAGGCATAGATTCAAAAACGAAATGTTGCTAGCATGAAGCACGTGCAACAAGGCACTTTAATTCTAAAAATTTGATGGGGAAGACAGTGGAGTCGGTGTCATTGAGATTGATAAAATTTTGCAACACAAACATCTTAGAAGATTCGCCGAAAAACCATCCTTTTATTAGGAGGTTTGGTCTAGTTACTTTTATGCAACTTCCTTCTCAGTGTTATCGATGTTGTAAAAAGTTCTTCTTTTGTAGCTCAATTCATTGCAATAATGACTATTGACCGTTAAATAGCACTACTTTATCGATGACTTCATTTAGTAGGATGCTTTAAAATAAGACTTAAATACTAAGGTTTAGAATTGGCTGCTTTACCAGTTTTTTTTTTTTTTTGTTTTTTTACGATCACAAATCCAACTGCAAAGTATTTAGCTACGAACGCGACTATATACTATTAGGGACGAATTTAATTTAAAAAAAAAAAATATTTAAAATAAGTTCAAGTTGCATTTGTTTATGACTAAATCCTGAGTAATTAAATTCGAAAATGGGAAACAAACTGATACAAGATAAGAAACACAAAGCCAGGATTAGAATCGAAATAAAGATAAAAAAAAATAAATTAAATTAATAGATATGCGATGCATGTAACACAAATTTTAAGGCAAGCTCCATAACTATGTACCAGTATCCGGATTGCAGAAATCATATCGTAGTATCATAGGAGAAGCAGATAAATAAATAGAATTAAAAATTATTATAAAATTAGTAAAACGAAAAAATAAATTAAATGCAAAAATTCATATCTTTTGGGGATAAAAAGAAAAAAAAAATCCAATGCACAACAAGTCTAAGTAACTGTAGTTATTTCATTGAAAGTTTTGCAATTGCACAGTTTCACAGAAGCAGTGTCACCCAGATGTTCTGGCTTGAAACACACTGCAGATGTTTGCACTTAAAAAGTGCACACACACAAATAACTTACATACTAAATTTTAGAATTTTGGTTGCTTTACCAGGGTTTGAATTCCATGCAATTGACAAATATCTTTCTGAACAAAAAATTATTATTTATAAAATAATACCCGCCCATATTGATGATGATTATCACTCCATGTCTTCCCCATATATGAAATAACTCATCTACAAAAAATTTGTATTGTAAGACCGATAAAAAATCAGCAATACTACATAACAAATGTGGCAGAATGAATTTAATATACTATTGTTATTTGTTTTCTTTCGACTTCTTTTAATTGATTATTTGTTTAAAGTTTGATATTTGCTTTTAGGAATATATAAGGCATAAACGATTAATTCATGTATTTTGAAAAAAATTTCTGCTGTTTTGTATGTCTAACTCTAACGGTTTTAATACGAGTTTTGTCATAACTTGTGCGACTCTCGCCTAGTTCTCCTAGCTTCGAATCATTCAATAACAAGACTTGTGAATATCGATCAAGGAACTGATTTCGACATGAAAATTCAAATAAAATATTGAATCCATCTCTTTGAATTTTCTTAAAATGCCTACCAATTTCCTAATCAAAGATAGGTCCTCTGCTTGTATTATTAATATACATATTAAGTCTCAGAATTATACAAGCTAATTTTTCTCTGTTGCTCATTTTAGAAGGGCTATAAATAATTTATATAGTACAGTAACTAAAAATTAAATCAAATCAAATTCATTTAAAGTACAAGTAAATTTCACTGCTTCGATTTGAACATAACCAATTTCAAATATAAATACAAAAAAAATAGCATCAAAATTTTTCGATTTTAAGGAGGGAAAGCCCTTTTGCAAGTCAAGCATTTCATGGAAACTAAAAAATATTACAATTATTTCAAGCATTTGGTAAATTATAATTCTTTCTTTCTTTTTTCAATGTGAAATGCAATAGCTCATACTATTCCTTTTTATCTCGAAACAGAGTACATATACACTATGATAAAAAAGAAAATATTTACAGGGGTAATATAAAAATGAGATTATAGGAATTTGTCCAGTTTTATAGGAGATACATAAGAGGGAAAAATATTCTGCTCGTAAACGATTAAATGGCCATACAAATTTCAATTGTTTTATATAATTCTCTCTGTCTCTTTCTCCCTATCTATCTCTCTGGCTGACGGCTATAGCAAATAATTTGATAAGTTTTTACATTCCTCTCCAATTCTAGTTTGTCGAAAAATTCTTGCTCAATTTTGAATGGGAGTGAAGAAGTTACTCGTGGTTAAAAATTTTCGACAAGAAAATATCAAACAAATTTTTCTTAAACACGTCAAGCATGAAGAATAGTGTGTTTTTAAGAAAACTAAAATATTTATACGTTTGTATTGACTAGAAAAAATCGTTAAAAACCTTAGAATTTTTGATTTTGATGTTTTGAAAAAATTTAAGTTAGCGCGTCATCCTGTTATCCCCCCATATAATTTTTTGCTATATTTTAGATCGTTATTATTGCGTTTTTTTTTTTTTTTTTTAAATAATTATTTTGTAATAAAAAATTTTGATTTTAATTTGTTCTTTATTTTAAAAACAAAACAACGCCGTCGATTTTTAGAAAATCCCCAAAAATTAATGTCGATGTCAGTAATGATGTGTTTGTATTGCTTAAGGTATGTAATAATTATTATTTAAAAAAACAATAAAAGAGTATAATGATAAAGTTTGATTCTCAGTTTTCTTTTACCTTTTAATAATGTGCACCAATTTTTTGGATTGCTCTCTTAATTTTTTGTTATTTCTTTCTATTTATTTTATTTCGCATATGGTAGTATTATTTTCTTCTATTGTTAATTAGTAAGATAATATTAATAATGTTTAATATAATAATACTACAAATTCAATGCAAAAAAGAACAAAAAAAAAAAAAAAAAAAAAAAACAAATTTAAGACAACAAAAGAATATTAATTAATACTAAGGAGCTGTATGATTGTGTATTTATTATTTTATATAATTTTTTATTCAAAGAATGAAAGGCTTGCTTGGGGGGGAGAGTTTATGTCTATACTGCTTAATGACGCGGGTATATATGTTATATTCCACATATAATGTATCTATAAGTGGATGATTGTTATTGTTTGACATATTCTCTCCTCCTGGAACTTATATAACTACGGAAGAAATAGCTTTGTTTTATGTGTCTATGTATCAGTGTGTGTGTGTGTGTGTGCTTTTCTACGTAAAAGAGATTACTTATGAACGTTTTGTGTTTTTTTTTATGTTTACTTATCTGGTTTAGTTATTAGTAGTCACAGCTGGTTTAGTGGCGGCGTTAGTAGGTGCAAGGTTTTGTGGTCCTTCGGACATTTGCTGCATTGGATGCTGATGGGATATGACAGCTGATCCGGCGGAGAACACTTCCATTCCGAGATTAATAGGTGATGAAGGAGAACGTTGACGCTCGGCAATGATTGCTTGGTGTTGAGGATGTTGCGGTGGTATTTGCTGTTGATGTGTTGCTACATCATAGTATGGCACGCTTCCTGGAGTGGGAGCTTGATTTGTTGTTGAAGACTGTGCTGGAACTGGAGCTGCACCAGGTACAGGCATAACTGGCGTTGGTGCAGTAGAGTACTGATAGTGCATCTGTTGTTGCGGTGGCAGTTGCATCTGTTGCTGTTGTTGTTGTTGTTGATGAGGGCTCTGATCATAGTATTGTGGTTGAATATTTCCAACACTGGCCACAGGTAGTTGTGGCATAGTGTTTGTGCAGCTAGTACCGAGATTCATTGCACCAGGATACTGCTGTTGCAGTGGAGATATACCACCTAGAAAACCACTACTAGGAACTGCCAAAATCGGCCTTGGCGCTGCGATTTGTTGCGTCGGATATGTACTAAGCAACGAGGATGAGGACGAAGATTGTGACGGTGCCCTATATGGATGAAAGGCCGATGGAACCTGTTGTATGTACAACAATTGCTGTTGTTGTTGATTCTTTAAATCTGTGTCGGTAAAACCTGATTGCGGTTGCCATTGTTGTTGTTGAGCCGATTGTTGCTGCTGGAAATGTTGATACTGTGGCAATTGCATTTGTATTGGCACATTCGAATCGCCAGTGCCACCTTGTGTCATGTGACTGGGTTGAGACCCTTGATGCTGTGATGTCGGTGGCATACCATAGCATTCAGCAGGTTCGCTACTGTGATAAGCTGTAAATCAAAAAGTTCAAATAAAATAAAAAATTAAATTAAATTAAATTTAGATATAATCGGTATGTTAACCTGAACGAGTACTACGTCTCAGAAGTCTAACAAGAGCCCTCAGAAGCAGGATAAAAGGCGGATGAATTCTCTAGATGGAATCAACGGCGGAATCCATGGACGGTTTGGCGAACACCTTACATGAGCTACTTCGACATATTCGAAGCTCAGGTCTGTAAGGATTTCCATGACTTCATCAGGGTTATGGAATAGAGATGGTGGCGGATGAACCCTAAATGGGTCAACGGCAGCGCTTCCACCTCCAAAGTGAGCTACTGATGTCTGTTTCTCAGACTGGCCCTGTGTCATAGAGAGACATCCGCCTCGGATAATAATAACGATCCCCCTAATTTGGCTATTAGACCCGGAACGTCCACGGACCATGACTAACGAATATGCACCTGGAATGTACAAACTCTGTATACTCCGGGTGCAGCTCAAAAACTGGAATCTGTACTCTCGCAGTACAAGGCAGATATTACTGCGAAAGACGTAGCTGCGACATTTATTACAGATCGACAACGTGCTAATCGACGCAAGGCACGCCGCCAACATCTTGGATGTGCGTACCTTTCGAGGGGCAAACGTTGACTCTGACCACTATGTTGTTGCAGCTAAATTCAGAGTCCGACTATCCCACGAGAAGAAGCTGCGAACCGTCAAGAAAAACAACCTAACGTTGGACGCCTTAGCACGCCAGAAGGAGCCAGAGCCTACAAAGAGCACCTGGCCGAAAAACTCTCTGCGGTGCATTCACCCACCACAAACGCTAACAATCAGTGGACCGAATACCGCAATATCATCAAAGAGGTAGCCGTGACCGAACTACCGATGCATATCCCTGTTAATTGTCGCATATAAGATCCTATCCAACGTATTGTGTGAACGTCTAAAACCTTTCTGCAGCACACTAATCGGCACGTACCAGTGTGGCTTCCGGCCCGGCAGATCGACAATAGACCAAATTTTCACACTCAGACAAATCCTGGAAAAGACCAACGAATTTCAAGTCGAAACCCACCACCTTTTCATCGACTTTAAAGCCGCCTATGACAGCATTTATGATCTCGAGCTCTACCAGGCGATGGCCCAATTCGGGATACCGACAAAACTTATCCAGATGTGTCGCGTAACGCTGGAAAACACGCGATGCTCTGTGCAATTTGGAAACAACTCTTCGGAGCTCTTCCAAACGTGCACCGGATTCAGGCAAGGAGATGCGCTGTCATGTGATTTCTTCAATATCGTGTTGGAGCAGATAGTGCGCAGGGCAGGTGTCAACACGGAAGGCACTATCTTTCATAAATCCGTCCAACTGCTGGGATACGCAGACGATATTGACATCACATCAAGTGAATGAGGACAAGACGAAGTATATGTTATCGACAAACAAAAATTTATCTGTCCAAAACATTGGGCAAAACGTCACTGTTGATAGCTATAATTTCGAGGTAGTTAAGGCGTTCACCTACCTCGGAACAAATATTAATCCTACAAATGACACCTTTGTAGAGATCCGACGAAGAATAACCCTAGCAATCCGCTTCTACTTCGGTTTGGCGAAACAACTGGGTTCAAAACTCCTAACTCGACGGACAAAATGAATTCTCTACAGAACGCTCATCTTACTAGTCCTGCTGTATGGAGCCGAGTGCTGGACGATAAGTAAGAAAGCTGAGCAAATATTGGGCACCTTCGAGCGAAAAATACTCCGACGGATATTAGGTCCCCTTTGCGAGGAGGGCGAATGGAGGAGAAGACACAACCGCGAACTCTGTGAGTTGTACCAGGATGTGGATGTGGACAACAATGCTCCAGCCAAGAGGATCTTCGAATCCCAGCCCCCTGGTTCGAGGCGGCGAAGAAGACCAAAACTCCGGTACAAAGACCAAGCTGTCGCGGATGCCAGAAAACTTGGTCTTCACAACTGGAAGCAGCGTGCTCGGAACCGCAGAGGATGGAAGGCAACTATGTCTCAGGCAAGGACTCTACAAGGGTCGGGAGCCCTTTAAGTAAGTAAGTATAATTCTGATGGTTTTCCTGATAGGTGACAAATCCATGCTTTAAAAATTTTGCATGGCTGGACTTAAAAGTAAACACCCACATTCCGAATGGTCTACACACATGCAGTCACGTTTTGATTAGGAACGACAAAGTAAAAAGACGTTTAGATTCTACGTATGAGGGGTCCTTACGAAGTACTTAGAAAATTAAGGAAACAATTCGTAAAAGCATAACAAAACAACATCGGTATCAATCGACATCGAATTAAACCATTTTCCAATGACACATGTATGTACATGACAGTACAATGACAATACGCATTACTCTGAAAGGGGGGTGATGCAGAGGCCAGGCCAGCAAGATGACGCTCTTAGTTGTTTACTAAATGACTCTTAAGTGCCCAACCCATAGAATCCGTCGATCCGCTGTTCCGTCGACGTTAACTGACAGCTCGATAAAATACACACAACCTTATGGGAGGCGGCCCATAACCAACGGATGGATGAACTTCGACGAACAAAGTAGGTTTACTTTCTACTTTTTCAATCCGTCGATCCGTTGTCAGTACACACATTCACGTATTTAAGTTCACACATTCACATATTGAAGTTCACGCATAAGAAAATTGAGAGTACGCATTTTCATTGGTGGAAGCAGAGAGAGAATTAAAGAAACTGTCATCGCTTTTGACAATTATGACGGATTCTATGGGATTGTTTTATCCGGCAATACGTCAACTTCAACGTCAACGTAAAACGGATCGACGTCGACGGATTCTATGGGTCGGGGCCTTTATGTAGAGATCTCGTGAATGGTAAATAGAATTGGATAAGAGAAGAAGTTGAGTTTGTAGTTTTAGTTAAGAAGGAAGTAGTTAAAATCGTTGGCGCTCCTATTGTTTAATAATTTTATAAAAAATTGTGTTTTTCATTCAAAGAAACATTTGAAACAATAATAGATGTTTAGGAACCAAATTCAGTTTTATATGCATACATATGTACTACATAAGTACCCACTTACCTGGGCGCAGAGTCTTTTGGAATTTCTCAAGCTCCACGAAATGCTTCAGCCGCAATTCATCCTCTTCGATATGTTGCCGTTGTAGCAGCAACAATAAACGCTGTCGCACATTAGTCTCCAATCGAATGCCACACAAATGATTACGAGCAGTATCGAGATTATGTTTAATATCCTGTTAAAAATAAAAAAAATATAAAATATCCAAAAAGAAAAGATGCGTGTTAGTCCCAAATAAAATTGTTTTTCTTTGAGATAATACTGACATAACAGGCTTTAGATATTTACAACTGAATATGAGAGTGTGCATTTATTAAAAGGATATACCTATAGATACATAATATATGCCCCATTTACAACCCGATTCATATGTACAAAATAAAAACTTCTCCCAATTTTCCAGTTGACAACCACATTTTGAATAAATTTATCTTATCGCACAATTAACATGCACAACAAAAGGTTAGAATCTCTTTAAATTTTATAACATCTTAGATATCTCTGGCTCTGGACGTTGCTTTTGTTGTTTGCATATTGCACCCATTATGAGTTTTCGTTCACTTTTGGCTCCATGCGATGAGAGCAGTTCCATTCGCACATTCCATACGGAGAGGTGAGGGTGACTCTACATTTTGTGAGAGCAAGACAAGAAAAGATGGGTTGCTATGGTTGTTAGATTTTGACAGCGTGCCAGTAGCATTTTCGTTCAATTATGACATTAGCTAACGTAAGCTAAATGCAATTATGTTTGGGCCTTTTATTGACATGCTAGCCCATTTGTCTGAAATACAATAGTACAACATATCAAAGACTGGCTTGAATCGGCCGGCCTCGGCCATAAGACAGAGGCATAGTAGTGCCTCTAGTTACCGCAGAAGGATTCTAATATCCAGAGTAGTAACCTCAGTCTCACTATACTTCGCCCCCGTTTGGGCAAGAGCATTAGCGAAGAAGGAAACGAGAAGGATGTTATCGTCGGTTAACAGACTCTGGACAATTTCGGACGAAGCTGCTTTCGTAGTAGCCGAAATGCTAAGAATTTACAACTGAAAAACCGTGAGACAACTAGAGCCAATGTTTTGATTACTGTATGGCAAGCTCGGTGGGGTAAAAATCATATGGACCTACATATTAATAGCAATGGACAAACCGGTGACTGCAACTACCATCTCATGCAGTTCCTAACTTGCCACGGTGGCTATCATAAATATCTACACCGGTTTCGACACGATAGCTCACCTTTCTGTCCAGAAGATGTATACTTCTTCGAGCAATCTCTGATTAGCTCCGATTTGATGACAAAAAAAACTCTAGCGCTCCCTCACTGGCCATGAAGATGGCAATATCCTTATTAAATATTGATTCAATCTGAAGTAGTCCGCACCTTTGAGCATCAAAATACCAGCGGCATTGACTTTACCGGACACTACCACCAGGCCTACTCGTAGGCGGTCCAATGTGCAGTTCCATCAATACCAAGCGAAGGCGTTTTTGGTCAGCATAGACCATTTCATGAGGGTGCCATGTGCCATCAAAGTCTTTTCCATGGCCCCACGTCTTGCGAGTCTACCAGAAACATTGAAAAGTATAATTATCATGAGAAAGCTTCTCAAAAACCCCTCTGCCCTTCAGATACGGCATAAAACTTTAGGTCCCTTCGGTACGTGCAGAAACGCATATACCATGTACAGTTGTGAGTGAGAAGCTAGGTATTGGCCCTTTATGCTCTGCCTAATATTTACTTGCCAGGGTGGACCATTTAGTGGTTTCTTTTTAATTCATAAGTTATTTTGACACTGACACCGGTTTGCTGCTCGAAATCTTGGCAGAAAGTCAGTATCATACCTCCGCGGAACGAAATGAGTCGCTTTACGCTTGTACAACGTACAACGTTGGGAAATATTGAAAACTTATTTCCAAAGTGAGTGCTGTGTAGGCCAAACACTGAGGCTGCTTTGATTGATCTCACTCTTAGCACCACATTCATAAAAATAACTTTCTCAATAACTGGCATGTCTCTAAATAACCTTCTATATCGAATCATCGTCAAATCCTGTTTGAAATAAACTTAGGCATCATAAAAACTCTAACCTGCATACAGCTAAGATCTACAGATTGGGATCGATATCGCCTTGAACTCATAGATACTTTGGCCGCCTGTAATAAGAACATAAGGCACTAACCAAGTATAACCTAGAAATTAGAAGAGCCAAGCAGCTCACGTGCCCACAGATTTCCCTCAAAAGAGCACACTAATCAAATAGGTTAAATGAAAAAACCGGATGGTACATTTGCGGAAAATGGACTACAGACGCATCGGCTCTTAGCCGTTACACATTTCCCAAAATCCATCACAACTCCAATCTCACCAGAGTAGGATCGGAAGATCAACCAGGGACGGCTGGCGGAGATTAAAAGCAATTTTTCATGAAAGTAAAATCAAATAGGCTATAAACACCTTTCTTCCATTTAAATCACCAGGAGAAGGCCCTTGAAGGGGCCTTCGATAACACCGAATACGCCCAAATATACAGATGTATCCGTTACACAGAAGTAGATAAACAAGAAGAAGACAAAAAATATAGAAGAAGACAAAAAAATATACTTCTCACTAGGCTATACACTCAAGAGTCACGGCTGCGAAAGGTGTTCCACACGGTGGAGTCCTTTCCCCGTTCTTATGGTCCATGGTGGTCAATGAGCTTCTAAAAATACTCAGTGATGAAGGTTTCTATGTCCAAGGGTACACAGACGACATTACAATACTTATCAGAGGCAAAGAGGCGATCTCGAATCTCATCCAGAGGGCGTTAAACCTTGTGGCTGATTGGTGCCTTCACTAACACTAACAAGAGAAAAAAGGACAGACCTACTCATTGGTGAAAAAATAGAATTCTAAAAGGTAGTTATCTCGGTCTAACACTAGATACAAGATTTTGTTGGAATTCTCATAAAAAAAAAAAAACCATAGACAAAGCCAGGATCGAATTATGAACCAGCTAAAGTCTTATTGGCAGAAATTGAGGTCTAAACCATAAAATGATGCGATGGCTTTACACGGCGATAGCAAGACCAATTGTCACGAAAAAAAAACGCAGCAAAGGACTACACAGGACAGGCTGCAATGAAAACTACTCCTACTACAGGACCAATCACCACTTCATCTCCACATAAAGAGAGGCGCTATTAGCGCCTTTATGCTCATCGCAGAAGTTGAAGCTAATTCTAAGTTAATTCATCCAGATATTGCACCAGAATTTAGCAAAAATGAATAACTAGCAATTACAATCGCAGACAGATGTCGACCCAAATACAACCTCAGTCAAAACTCCAAGGTTACATTTCCTGACCGTATGAACTGGGTACAGGAAAAACCATTATTTGCCAGTGATTCACATGAAATTTTCGCTGTGGAATCTTGCATAAGAAAGATTATAAACAGATCGATTAACAATAAGAACATTTTTATTCTTTCAGACAGTAAGGAAGCTCTAGTGGCAATTAAGGATAACGAAATATGGTCCAAAGTAGTTTGGGATTGCCTTGAACTGCTAAAACTATTAACCAGCACAAACAGAGTACATTTGGATATACCTGATCATAGCGGCGGCATGAAGGTTCGGCATCTCCTTTCATGAGCCTAGACCATTCTGCGGTTTGCCTATCAGCACAGCTGTATTAAAAATTGGCTAAAAACAAAAGCGCATAATTACTAGATGGAAATTGAAGGTAACAGACAAGCTAAACTTTTTATGCCAAACTCAAACGCACACTCATGGTTCCCATCCTCGAACGGTGCGCCACTGACGAGAATGTGGCTGCTGTAGCCGAGACTGTGAGGTTTCGAAAATGAGGCTGGGAACAACGAACAACTCTGATTCATGCTGGATGGCGCACCATTTCACACAGTCCATGCCACAATCGATCTTTTGCGCACCAAATTCCCAAAACGTGTTATCAGCCATCTTGGCCATGTCAATTGGCCGCCTCGGAGCTGCGATTAGACCCATTTGGACTTTTTTTTGTGGGGAACCGTGAAGGGCCGATGTTATGCCAACAATCCGGAAACTATTCATGCTATTCAAGGCCAATATCATCCAAGCAACTCGTGACCTACAGCCCGAAACCATCAACAAGGTCTTGGAAAAATGGAGTGACAGAATACGCTACTGCGAAGACAGGCTCTTACTAATAAAGCCATAATTTATGCATTTTTAAACAGAAACTTGTATTAGACCCAACCGTTATAGGCTCGAAAGTGTTTCTGTGAAGTTTCGACCGGATAGGTGGCGCTGTACGAAAGTGATTTTAATATAAACAATTTTCGAGATAAAGATTGTGAGCTGGGTCGATGAAATTTTGTATACGAGATCCGTGGAAGAGTAAACTTTTTAAGAGCTGGCCACTGACACGCCTACTTTTTGTTAAATGCATTTTTTTACTAACTCTTTTTGAATATTTTAACACAATGTTCTTTTTCCTAATCGAGATTTAAGTTCTCAACGTTTCTTTTCGCTAAGACCTATTGATTCTCATCGTAAGCAAGGTAAAGACAGAAGCCTATTGGTGAACTATAAATCCTTAGTTTTCAAAAATTAAAAACTCATGTGAACATAAAGAAGTTGTCCTATCGCGACAAAGAGGGACAGAAGAATTAAATTTATATTCTTTAACCAAATTTGACTGCCACCCTTAAAACAAATTAAGTTCAATAAATTTTATATTATTTACAAGGGTGTATACACAATACAATTTTACAAGCAAATACAGGCAAACATTTCTGTTTACTACGCTTTTGATACATAAGTATAAGCAATTACACCGCTATTCCTGTTATCGCATTTAAATACTTGTTACTTTATTAAATTATTGAATACATATGGATGTGTTCCGGTGTTGCCAACTAAAGATAAAACAAAATCAGGAATAGAACTGTAATATAGTTTTATTTTTGTTAAATTTGTTCTTGGTTACTATTTAAAAGTTATTATTTTAGAAATATGAATTTTTTTTTATAATGAGACTATATACAAGAACCATCATCATCATCGCCATCGTTCGTGCACAATATGTTTACTGTTCATCAACTTACCATCACCAACAACCACACCAACAACAGACAGACACACGCGCTCGCTCTTCGTGCATATACATACACAGTCACACACACGGTGTTAAAGCTTAACAGTTAGAATGGAATACAGAAATCAATGTTTTAGGCTTAAGAGTGCTACAGAATTGTGAAGGAGGAGGGAAGAAATTATCAGTAGGAGTACATATTTGGAGGTAGTAGCCTGTCACCACGTTGGATGGAGGAACTTTTCTGTAAAAAAAAAAAAAAAAAAATGGTCGCTCTTACCAATGAACCGATCCAACTAGGCAATACATTCGCCATGTTCGTAGATTGTGTGGCATTGTTGCTGTAATTAGCTACTGGCTGCAGCTGCATAGCCGGATGCTGCATTGGAGGATGATTTGATTGTACCAACAGAATCGGTGCTGACTGTGGTAGCGGCTGCGGCAGTAGTTGTTGTGGTTGTTGTTGCTGCTGCTTTTGTGGTGGTTGCTGTACTGACTGAAGGTTTAATTGTTGTTGTTGTTGGTGTTGGTGTTGGTAAACATTTGTCGCTGTTGCTGTCGTTGTGGGATGGAAAGCGAGATTGCTATCGGAATTTATTATCGGAGGATTATCACCAGCGATATCTACAGGCCCCTTATTGACTGGCGTACTTTGGCCAAAATTATACATTGAATAGGACTTCTTAACGAAAAATTCTGGCGATTCATGCGAGTTACATGACGGCGATTGTACCGATGATGTTGGTGAATTCGATGAGTCATCAAAATCGCACAGATAACTGAGATCTTCTTCGTCACCACCGGCGTGATCTTCATCGTGTTCCACATCCTCGGAGACATCATCATCGTCTTCCTCCTCGTCTTCGATTTCATAGTTATCTTGATCAGTATTACTCATTGATATATCTGTATCGTCGCTACTTCCGGTTGTGTGATGATATCGATTATGTTGAGATCGAATGATCTCCATGTCGCTATAGCCGAAGCAGTTGTCCTCAGGTTCGCTACCAGCAACTACCGGCGTTAAAATATCCGAAGCGAGACCATGATAAGTCTGATAGTTTTGATCAGCGGTGTTATGGTACAACCGCCTTAGACTCGGTTGGCTTAGATGATGGCGTGTGTGATGAAGGAGAAGCGCCGAATTGGGAAGAGGACGCGGAACACGACGATTGACGCGATTAATTAGAAGGTTATCCAAACTTGCGCTGGCGATTTTTAGTCGTCTCGCAGCATGAGCACAGATTCCTGAGAGTGGAAGCTTAGCGAATTTAGGATTTACATTACAAGAAACACCACGCTGCTCATGGTAATGATGTTTATCTCGACGCTTAATAAAGTATTTTCTTTTTGCTGTTACTTGGAGTACTGGTAGCTTGTTTTTCGCCGATCCTCCAGGTACAAAAGAATCGGTAGAGCTTCGCACAAGCTTCGAGGATTCTTCACTAATACGATTAGCAATACCTCGCATTGTATTGCATTGCTGGACACCATCATCGCTATTTGAGCGTAAATAGAACTTTTTCGGTTTCGACTGAGCTTTTGCTCCTTGTAAGCAATAGTAACCCTGTTTCCTCTTGCCCACAGCTAGAACGTCTGGGGTGGTTTTCAAGCGACTATTACTACCTTGAGGTTGCGCTCTTGATTCAGCTTTGACATAGTCAGAGTGCCTATTCTTACGATGCAATATGACTTGTGGAACAATACCCATGATACTGTTCCGGCGCTTTCTTGGTGGTCCTATTCCCGCACCTAATTGCTTTTGCATTGGGACCGTATTATTTAACTGTCTTTGGTTCTTATTAGCCGGCGCTGTGTTGCCGTTGGTTTTTGAAATTTGGGGAATATTCTGTATCGATCCCGATGGGGATTGAAAAATCTGCTGCAATGATTGTGACAGTGTTTTTGTCTTACACGGCGGTGTGGATATTGAAGCGAAAGATTTTCTAGAATTTGATGAGCAAATTCGATCATTTTGTGCCACTATGCCGCCACCTGCAGCAGCAGCGGCTACAGATAATGCTGATGACGACGATGATGATGCTTTTCCTGACGGCAGTGATGCTGCAACAGTTGCTAAGAATTTACCCGGCGAACGCAAATTGTTGGATATTGTCTGAGGCTTTGTTATGTGTATGTAGGATATTCGATAACGAAATATAGGGATTGTGAGACACAATCAGGACGAGGGTGTAGAGACATTGTTTTTTTTTTTTTTATTTAATTTTAGAAAGTGCGTCGTTAATTTTTTTTTATTTTTATATATATTTTTTGTAACCAGAGAACATGTACACAAGAGGACATAAGAAAAAATAAAATAATACAAAAAACGAAAAAAATAATAACATTTTACATTTACATTTTACAAAAAAGGGTTATATTAATAAAAATCGAGATTTGGAGTGCTCCTATTTTTTTTTTTTTGTTTTTCTTTTTAACATTTCTCTATGTCAAGTAAGGAGGGGGATTAGTAAAGCAAATTGAGTTCACTTACCGACTGAATTACAGATGGCAGCATAGAAGGATTTGTTGCGGCCAACGATAGTTGTTCTTCGGAAGCAATGCGTACAGGCATTAAACTGCTCTCTGCCTTTTGGATATCATAACCTAGGAGAAAAAATATAAAAAATATATACATATATATTTGTTAACAAAGAGCTAGGGTTTTTTTCTTTCAGACATTTCACAGTCTCAGAGGTATTCGAAGATGGCGTCGTTTCGTCGGTCAAAGGGTTTAGCAAGACTTTAAGCGCAGCTTGACTATCAGAAAAATCAGCATACATATGTATGTCCACTTGCGATGATTTTTCCTTTTTATGTGCTTCGACCTTTATATTTATTTGAATAGTTTTCTTTTTTTAGTTAGGGGTGATGACATAATCGTTAATTCTATCAAATCTACCACTTTTTTTTGTCAAATCTACCACTTTTCTCAAAATTTAAGAGACAACACTGCTACAGACAAAAATAATACAACCCTTCCACTTATTGCTAACGATGTGGTTCGCATCCATTAGGATTGCAAAGATCTCCGGCTGGAAGATAGAGGATGCTAGCCTAATGAATATTGCAAGTCTTATGTTGTCGTCTTCCACAAATGCATGATCGGTTTTGAAGCATCTGTGAGAAATCGACTATTCACCATTGCTGAGTCATAGTGTCATAGCATCAGGCGACATATGCATAAGACCAGAGTCATAGATCGAAGAAAACGTTAGTATTTTTCAAAATTAACAATTTCGACCTCATTCTAAAAGAATACCAACGCAAAAGATTTTTTACTTGTAAACGAAACCGGTCGGTGTTTTGAATATCGTTACAAAGCAAAAGTGATTTAGTTATTGAAAGCTAGGCTTCATGCCCCCGTCGATACTGAGTCCTGTAGAAAATGTATTTACAAAGAAACCGATGAACTCACCTTTCGGACCAGAAGGAACCCGAAGAAGCATAGCTTATGATGCCCTAATTCCCAGATTAGACCCCCACTAAATGGAAAGAAGATTAATTTATAAGAAAGGAACTTACGGTTTTTTGAACGACCAAGCCTGCGCTTTGACGAGGATTTCATTATGTCTTTAAATTTTTTTTCCATAGCCGGACAAAAAAAACTAAACTGGAAGTCCAGTTTTGTGAACGTTCTAATAAAATAACTACTTTACTAATGTTTTAATATTTTTTTTTTTCAAAATGTGGAAAAAATTGAGCTTAATTGCTGCCCGATGGTTGATTTTAAACAAAAAATGCGATCCCATCAATTTCAGAAGGACTTCCGTTCCTAAACTAATAAGAATGGGGCATAACTCATAATTTCAGACATCTAAGAACAAAATAAATTGAGAGTATTGTGAGTTATGGCTTGGCAAAGCGAAGAGCTCGAAACTGTAAAGGAATACAAGAATATCAGCGGTCATCTTTTACATGTAAACAGCAATTGAAAAGACAAAAAGAAGTAAAATACAAAATATTTGAGGCGGTTATGAGGTCTATAATGAGTTATGCGGCTCGGGAATGGGGTATTCCATCAATATGAAAACGCTTGAAAAAAAATTCAGAAACCACACCATATTACAACATGCTTCATTGTGAAACAGAATAACCTCCAAAATATATGTTCACAACTAGGTAGTGCTTTGTTTATATGTATTTAAAAAATTTAATACTCCCAAGCCATTTTTTCCCGCATAGAGTAGCAGCGAACCTAATTCACCAGAAACCTCTGTTCTCCCTTTTTCTAAACGATTCCCCTTGGTGCGCGCAAATTAAAAAAAACAGCAGTTTTTTTATGGACTGCTCTAGTCTAGCTACATACATAAGACACAACATGGAAGAGAGGACCTGCTTGTGAAAAAAGAGTTGTAATATTTTGTTAAGCTCTTAGAAGATTGCTACAAAATATCACCGCCAAATAATAACGTAACCTTTTTTTATAAAATGAGCGGAAGTGTAATGTACTCCCCCCCTCATGGTGCAACGTCTCTAAGACGGTTAAATGGACTAAAAAAAAAACATGTATGTATATATCGAGCAGCAACTATAAAAATACATATTAAAAGCGAATAATTTTAAGTACTCAAGACGGGATATAGTTGCCTTGCCACACACTTGAAATAAAATTTTAGCCGAGGCAGCAAATTTGTAAAAAGGGCCAGGCCAAATTTCCCTATTGCATAACAACAACTTAGAAAATAAATCAACCGGCTTTTAGAAGTTTTAATTGAAAAATAAAAAACAATAAATTGAATCGATTGAGGGTGAATTTTAGTGTAATTTTTACTAAACTCAACTTAAACCCGAATCCGAAAAAAAATACTACACAGTTTCAATTGTCGAAACCGATATCGATGCAAATCTTTCATTTAAGACCTTAATATGGACATTTTTTTTGTGATCCCTTTATTGACATTTAGGGAAGCGCCAATACGCACAATCGATATTGGAGTTCAATACCGATAACAGTCTAAATTGCTGTTCGATGCCTTATCTGAAGGAATTTGTTTTAAACTTCATATCTTGAACCTTAACTCTGCAGGGTTACAATTCAAATTGGAATTTTTCACCAGTCCTTTAAAAATAAATAAGTTTAGGCAAATAAAAAAAAAAACACAATTTCGCTCACATTTCTTATAAGGCAAAAATAAATTTAATAACAACAAATTTGGTAGTCTTAGAAACGGCTTCAGATTATTGCACTGTCTTGCTTTCACAATTCAATTCAAATAAAAGACAAAACAACATCAATTTTATTAATTTACTCTAATAATAGATAATCGATCTAGATGATATCTATGTTTTGGATGTAGATCGATTGTTTAGGCACCACTCTAGTTTTTTTATATGTCAAATACGCTTACGCATTACACGCGAAGCCGACCGGTCGATTCAGAATCGGGTTGAGATTTCAATCTAGGTATTTCTACACACCGAGGATATAGATTGAAAAATTCAAATCGAGTTGAACTAACAGATGAGTAGAGCAGTCATTCTTTTCCCTTTTTTGTTAATACTCTCCTGACTGACTCAAGAGGTTCAAATTTAGCCTTCTTTGGATGCCGGGTCACAGCAACATCGACTGAAGTTATGAGGAATCGGACGATCTAGCGAGGAGAGGTTCTGTCCTTGATGGTTTCATTCCAAGCGATCAACGTCCTACTGAGCGCCCTCAGAGGAAGAATATACTGATACTAAGTGGCGAGGGTTGGAACTACTAAAGACTGCACACTCCAGTAGTAACCCCTAAATAATAATAATAATAAAGTTATCGGAGATAAGCATTGGAGAGTTTATCAATTTTCTTAAAGCAACCATCTCCTATAAGGTTTTACTCATGTCTCCATCCGATTTGCTACATGAGTTATGGTAATAAAGTGGCGGTCTTGGTGCTAGTTATGTATCGGCTAAGGTTCGCTGGCACAACTCACCTGAGCCTTTCTGAAAACTAAACAGTCATATGATTGATGGAAGATTCGGTGAAAAGAATTTGTCGGTGAAAGCTCTTCACCTGCTCTGGGTCTGCTTTTGTATCCTCTCACAACTTCAGAGTACGATACATAAAACTAACTAGTCGTAAAAACTAGTCGTAACTCAACTAGATAATGAATAAGGGTTTATACGTTGTTATGCTGACGATTTTTGCATTGAGTTATGAAGGCGTTTATTCTTTTCTAGTATCAGTGTGTCAGTCTAGTCTATCTATCTAGTGATTTGAGGACACTTTAGCCTCCGTAACCGGAATCTGAACTAATTTAACGTTACTGTGTCCAAACCTTGAATAAAACATTCAAGGCATTCTTTTACTGGTTTGGAGGGTAGTTTAACTAACGCAATGTCATTGGTAACAGCATGGCTATTGATCTTGGCATTTTATTTACGTCTAGTTTGATTTGGCGCTAAACATCGCCGATACGTTATGATTAGAAGATTTCAATCGTCTCGCAAGCGACTAACAAAAGCCTTTTAAGAGCAGAACTGCCAAATAACGATTAAGAGTAACAGCCGCGAAGACTCTGTTAGTCAGCGTTCAGTCGTTTGATATAATATGGGAATTTCTTTCTATATTGCAAACGGTAGAGGACGAATGGTGTCTCTTGCACCGCGAGACAGGATAAGCGTGGCTTCGGTCGTTCTGTGGTCCTATGACGCGCAACCGTAAAGAGGAAATTAATCAGAAACACCAATAAATGGATAGCGACAATAATATGCTTAAGAACATGATAGAGTTCACAGCCTTGAAAGTCGAATGACAATTGCGAGCGGTTTGTGGACTCAAATAGCTGAACTGTGAACTGGTAAATGTTTGGTTACACAAATACAACACTTACCGGTATTATCAACGTTTGGCTGCATTGTTTGCTGTTGTGGTTGTTGTGATTGCTGCTGCGGCTGTTGCTGTTGTTGAATTGTCTGTGGCTGTGGCTGTGGCGTATGTTGTTGTTGCATTAGTGGTTGTCCACCAACAAAGGGCATATACTCTTGAGATGGTGTATTAGGGACACTACTTCGGGCAGGAGGAACATATTGCTGCTGCTGCTGCTGCTGCTGTTGTTGTTGTTGTTGTTGTTGACCAATGTTTGCCATATCAATATGTAAACCAGTTAAGGTTGGTGGTAAGAGTTGTTGCTGTTGAGATGGTTGTTGCTGTTGTATGTGCTGTGCGATTGGCATCTGCTGTTGTTGTGGTATATGTTGAGCACCATCGTGTTGTTTTTGCATTTGCAACTGTGGAGCGGTAGGTAAATGATGTTGCTGTAAAGTGGGCGAAGGTTGCTGTTGATGAAGAATTTGTTGCTGTAATTGTTGTGGAGGTGGTTGTTGTTGGATATACAGAGGCGTATCTCCCGTTTCGGAGACTTTTTGTGATGCTGGTGCAGATACACTTTCGTTTGCCAACACTTTTGGATGTGTCTCTGCAACGATGCTTACGCGAAAGCGTGACCCTTTACGCGTAGCTTGAGTCTTGCCAGCAGTGGAAGCATCTGTTGTTGATACACCTGTGGACGGTTGTGCCTGATATTGTACATCTTTTTGCTACAAAAACAAAAATAAAAACTCAGTTTATGTAATGGAAATTGGAAAGAATTTAAGCATCTTTACCTCTGTCATGTGTGTATGGCTAGCTGGCGATGCGGCTGCTGCCTGCCCAGCGTTAGTTAGAAGTGCCAATTTCTTTCCTAAATCCGCCAAGGAACTGTGAGTTATTCTAGAATAAAATATAAAAATAATAGTAGCGCTGTACTTATTCCCGTATAATAATAAAAAGTAAACAAAAAAAAAAACTTACGCTCCAGAAGCTGCTCCATCAGTCTTCTCAAGGCTTCCTTGTTTAGAAAGCTTAGACTGTGTATCAGACTGCATTTCACTTGGTGTCTGGACTGTGGTACCACCACCACCAATAGCCACGTGCTGCTGTTCATTTGCTACCGATCGAGGTATCTCATAAGCTGCCTCTACACCTTCAATTATATTTGTTGGGATATTGGAGAAGTCCGAAGCACTATTGTCCAATGAAGTGCGACGAGAATTGTAAACGGATGAACCACGTGCCGATGACGATGTTAGCCCAGTTGGAGTATTATAACCGACTATTGGGGTTGGTTGTGCATATTGCTGTTGCAAATGTTGTACATGGACATATTGCTGTGGTTGTTGTTGTTGTTGTTGTTGCAACTGTGGTTGTTGCTGTTGTTGTTGCAACTGTGGTTGTTGTTGTTGTTGCAACTGTGGTTGTTGTTGCAACTGTGGTTGTTGTTGCAACTGCGGTTGTTGTTGTTGTTGCAATTGTGGTTGCTGAATCGAGTGTTGCTGTTGCATCTGTGTTTGCTGCTGTTGTTGCAACTGTGTTTGTTGCTGTTGCTGTTGTTGCAATTGTACCTGTTGCTGTTGTTGCAACTGTGCCTGTTGTTGTTGTTGTTGCAACTGTGCCTGTTGTTGTTGTTGCAACTGTACTTGGTGTTGTTGTTGCAACGGTACTTGCTGCTGTGGTTGTTGTACCTATGAAGTAGCAAATACAAAATATCACTTCGACTGTACGGCATTGTACAGACACGTTTGTCTGTTAACAAGCTCGCAATAAAAACGAAAAAAATCACCAAACACAAAATCTGAGACTAAAAGATACAAATATTATATTTTTTTGTGAGCATTTAAAGTTTACTGCCGACTGATTCAGGCCTCAAGCACCAGAATGGCATTGATTGCGGTTTTTTTCCTCCAGCAAGTACACGGGGAACTTAGTTTTCTTCTTTTCATAGAAGCATTTAAAAGAACTGTACCTAGTAATAAGTTTTAATAAAAAAAACGGAGTAGATGAAATTTTCAGAATAAAATCAAAACAACCTACTAGTCGGTAGAAACAGAATAATCAAAAAAAACGGATACATGAAAGATACAAGACAGGACCTTGTAGTCAATTGTCAAGAAATTAATTTAAAAGATCGTCTAAACTTGCGGTAAGCGCTGGATAATGAAGTATTTGAACACTTCGCCTTAGAGCAAAGTATCCAGATTACCTTTTTTTCGCAGATTTGATTTGGCTACAAACAGGTGTTATCACCTGTGAAACAATTTGTGAATCACAGTTTTTGACATGATATGGAAAAATGAAAAAAATAAAAATTAATAAATAAATATTAGGCCGTAAGCAGCCCATAGAGGGCCAAGACCTAGCTTCTCACAACTGTACATGTTGTGCGTGGTATACATTTCTGCATGTACAGAAGGGACCTACAGTTTTATGCCGTATCCGAAGGGCAGAGGGGTTTTGAGAAGCTTTCTCATGACAATTATACTCTTGAATGTTTGTCAGACACTCGGAAGAGGTGAGGCCGTGAAAAAACGTTTGATGGTATTTTTCTGGATTCGAACTTCGAACCCCTTGCGCCGTACCACTGAGCCACTGAACCACGGCACCCACCTGAGCCACGGCACCCACATGATATGGAAAAATAGATCAAAGAAAATATTTCAAATTAATTTTATCTAGGCTTCCTCTGTAGGTTTTTAATTTCAATGCCATTCTGATGCAGGCAGCTTCAAAATCAAGTTGAACTAGGCTTTAAGTGCTTCTTTGGAAAACATGAGGACTTCTGTGTCAAAAATAAAAGTTAAACAAAAAAAAAAAAATAGATAGTCGTAGTAGCTGGAAAAAAGTGATAATAAAGGTTAAAGGTGCAAATATCCTAATTCCACCCGAAAGAATAAAAAAACAAAAAAAAAAAAAACACACATGGTAAGTGGGACAAAACACATGTGATAAAACAAAACTGTACACGGTGGAGTGATGAGTACTGTAGGAGTTAATAGAGAGTGAGAACTTCAAAACTACCTCTTCTTGATCGTTGACATTCATTGGAACTGTGGTAGTGGTGATCACGTGTAAAGGAATTGGTTGGGTTTGGATAACCTGCTGCTGTTGGGGCGGTTGCTGTTGCTGCTGTGGTATGGAATCGGCTGCCAATGTTACACCTGGTGTTATGCTCATCGTATGAACAACTTCCTGCTGTAGTGGTATTTGTTGTTGTTGTGGTTGTGGTTGTGGTTGTGGTTGTGGTTGGACCTGTATTTGTTGGCCAGTTGCTGTAACTGTATTTTTAAGCGTTGACACATGAGCATGGGTAATGTTCTCTAGGCCTATCTTAAGCTGTTCTAGAGTATTTGTAGTCGATTCACCAGGACCAGATGATTTAGTTGAGGACGTCGGTTGTTGCTGTGGAAGAGAAGGTAGTTCATTTGATGGGACAGTAGACTGTTGCTGATTGATTTCTGGCATCATTTGCTGTTGCTGCTGCTGTTGTATGGGCATTTGTTGAATTTGTTGTGGCTGTGATATTTCATTTGGATATTGTTGTTGTTGTTGCACCATAACGAACTGTTGTTGTTCGGTATAGATTGGTTGTTGAGTGGCCATCATGTCCACCACTTGTGGTTGTGGCGGCTGGACGCCCACTTGCTGAATAACTTGTTGGGAAATATCTGAAACTTGTGGTGGATGTTGAATTGATTGCTGAATAGGAATTTGTTGCATTTGTGGGATGGATATAGGTTGCTGTTGTTGTTGCTGCTGCACATCTGGTGTTGCGTTGTACTGCTGTTGCTGTTGATGAGGCTGTGGTACTATAACTACTTGTTGGAGAGGAGTTTCGACTACCTCAGATGGACTCTGTTCCATTTCGACAACAGTAGGTGCTGCTGCACCATTATTACTAATCACTTTTGAAGATTCAGTTGGCGAATCCGTTTCCGTTTCGTTTGTCTCTTTAACTATCTGAGTAGGAGGAGGTATTTCAGCTTTTGGAGCTGCAACTTCCATAACAGCTGATCCAGATGCCGAAATCACAACAGGATTTACTAAAAATCTTGAGATTTTTCTTCCACCCTCAAATTTCTTCTCTGTGGTAGCAGCAGCAACAGGAGGAGGAGGAGGAGGAGGTGATGTCACCTTCTCTGTTGACTCCCCTTGTTTTTCCGGAACAAACGACTGTTCTACACTTTGTGGTCCAACTGTCGGTGTAGGAAGTGATTCCAATTGTTGCTGGTCCACCGTTTGAGCTTGAAGCTCTTCATCGAGTGTCAAATCATTTTGTCCGTTTGGCGTGGCATCATCCAAGGAATCATCTTCCAAGCCATCAACGCCAGTACTCATACTCCCACCCGAAGAAATCTGCTGACAATCCAACATTAAACCAACGCCATTGCCTCCACTACTGTTGTCGCCACCACCCCGTTCCAAATCAATGGGTAACGATTTATTTTGACCTTGTTCAATTGTTGATGGTGACGATGATGATGTGATAGTATTATCTGGCGTATAGTCCGATGAGAGAGAAGTATATTCTGACGCTGTGCTTGTCTTTCGTGAAACAGTTCCCGATCCAACATAGTTTTCATTATAATTACCCTCCGATACCCCACCTGATGAGGTCATATGCGGAGGTGTCGATGAACCGGAATCCATTACAATTCCCGACTCACCCTGTGTCATATTGCCAACCATCATAAAAGCATCATCGTCTCTGCCCACAGATGATAATGACGAGACATTACCAGTTGCACTAATTATTGTCGTAGCCGATGGTGAGGAGGCACTCGAACTCGTTTGTTTCGATTGTGAAGTAAATGCTGCGGCAGTTGTTGTCATTGGTTTGGATGCCAAATCAAGCTCAGCTGCGGCGCCTGCATGCTTACGTAGATGTTGCGATGACGGATAACGTGGCGGTTGTTCAACACCAGCTAGTATATTTAAACGTTGTTGACTGGACATAAGATTGCCGAAGGATGATGATAATGCCGGCTCCATGGTACCAATAGAATCAAACATTTTCGATAGGTCTGATGATGTTTCATCGCGCTGCGCATGTTGACAATATATGTAAACAAGAGAAGAGAGGAAGAGAAATGCAAAGAAAAAGTTTGCATTTCGTTTAGTTAAAGAAAAACATTTTTTTTTTTTAAGAATTAACTCGTAGCAAAACAAAAAGAAGAACAATTAACTTAAAAGAAGCGATGAACAAATATAATTTTTGTAACAAAACACAGCAATAAAAAAAAAACAAGTAAAAAGACAAGAAAACCAAAAGACAGCCACAAAATGTACAACATCGAAACCATAAAAAAATAACAAAAAAATCTATTTAAACAAAAGCACAGCAAAATTGGCGGGACATACACACACAAAAGAAAGCGCTATTGACTAATATTATCTGTTGAATTGGTTTGAATAACAACGAAACTGTCGTTTCATCTGAGAACAACCAACCGGCGAGAATGATAAAGCAAAACTACTGCCATCGAACCTACTATCTAAGGACTAAGGATTTAAACAAATGAAAGAAAAAACTACGTATTTATGTATACTCTAGTTTACTTCGTAATTACTTTACTCTTGCTGATACTTTGGCTTCCTTACAATAAGACAAACAAATTACAACAATACAAGAAAGAGAAAATGGGATGATATAAATTAAATAAAGTGCACGACTGGATCGTACGTACTTGCACCTATATGCTGCTGTTAGTTGGAAATGTTGCATAAGTTTAAATGCCACATTTTATTAAACATTTAATCCTGCCCACATTTCGATTTTGATGAAAATCCATTGAGATTTAGTCGAGAAATAGCCATATTTCTAAAAGTACCGTTATACGTATTTTTAGCCAAAAACGTGGTACGCCATCTAATAGCATTTGTCTAGACTAACTCGAATATTTTGAGAAAATCGTCTTTTTCTGAAATTGGCCTTGAGTAAAGTACCGTTAATAACGGGGCTAAAACAAAAATTCCGATTTCGCCTCGAACTGCGACCCTACCTACAGAGCTCAGATATGAAGTTTGAAGCAAATCGGTCCAGCCGTTTAGGCTGCAGTCCAGCGTACATACACATAGCCAGACAGACAGACAAACAGAATCGGCAGACCCACTTTTTCGAGCTTCTCTATCATCGTAATGTCAGAATTCATTGTTATCTCGAGTTCGAATTTTTGCACGAATCCAATACTTGTCCTATATTATAGGTGCAAGTAAAAACAGACACACAATCTATTTGATAGATTGTAAGAATGTGAACAGTAAAAAAAAAATTTAAAACTTCTCGGGTAATTGCTTAGCATGCACTATTCGAATAGTTATAAGAAGGTGCCGATAGCACTAAGACAATCTTTATAGAAAGCAAAGAGAAAACTTAATCGTCTTCTTACTACACTAAAAAAAAGAAAGCTATAAGCTGCGTTAGTTCTAACCTAAGGCCTAACAAAACAAAAACAAGTAGAAATTAAGAATGATCTCGTCAATCTTCTACAAAAAAAAAAAAAAAAAACTAATTTAAAAATATCCGCATGTACCTAAGTCTAGTCAAATATTGATACAAAGCTCACAGACAAATTTTGCTCATCGGCGAGGAAACTTTGATCGAGTGTATGCTAGGACATCAAAAGAAGCTTCAGAGCTTGTTCATACGGTTGAAAGAAGGTAGTTGTATAGTGGTGAGCAGAGAACTGCATGAAGATATTCATTTTCCATTGTGAATCATTCGCTAAAAAACTAGCTTTTCACAATCGCACCCACACAGAAAACAAACGAGTATGAATCATGTATGAAACGATAACAAAGTTCACTTTGCAAAACGAAATAAAAACGAACCATCATGGTGTTGGTATTCGTGAATGCTTTAGTGCGTAGTAGGCTCACATTTAACGTACTCATTCAATCAGATTATTCACAAAAGCAGTGAAATATACAAATGATTCTTCAAATTGTTTCATAAAAAGACCAGAACACTGCAAGTACAAACAAAAAATGCGACCCCTATTTTATGGCAAGCAACGAAACTTAAGGGTAGATAAACATTTCTTGGAATGAATATGAATGGGAGCTCGCTTCAGATGAATTTTATGAGAGGCAATAAAATGTGAGCCCAGCAAATGAATATAAATAGAGTGAATACGTGAAAAGCAGTGAATTTTTCGAATTGCTCACAAAACGAGCTTTATTGCTTCAGGTCTAAAGGTGGAAAGTGATCTACAAAGGCATAACCAACCTCAATTTTTGTGAAAAGTGAAGACTTCGGCGGAAGTTTACCGTCGTTAAGCTTCTAAGCCGAATAATGTTCGCAAACAAGCAGTGGACATCTCAACACGATTCTGCTCAAGCCGAAAGAAAAAATTTACCCCACTTCATATGACCAGATGTTTGGCTAGCTGGTAGTATGGAACTCGCCTCTGGATAACAAAAGTTGTGGTCCGTTTTTAGAGTGCTCTACTCATCACCAAAATATTGAGTCTTTAAAGCAAACACTTCTCCGCGCTATTGCCAACATAATGGCTGCTATTACGTATGAGGTGAGTGCGTCTTTAATGGCGGCAATTTCGAATGGAGTCTTCCATAACTTATAGCGCAGGGTTTCGGCAAAAAAAAATGTGTAAAATATCAACGCGTTTTCATTTGGCTTTTTTTTAGAGGGCAGGGAATAACAAATCATTCGTTATAAAGAGCTTCCATTGTATTTCATAATAAGAAAAGAAAAAAATGTGTTAACTTCTTGGCATTCTTTTCCGGACGGTACTAAAAGACTAAACGAAAAGGTGGCCTACATTCTTCCAATTTATTGACTTAACATAATTTTTTTTACAAAATTAACCTTTTTTGTATTGAGAATTTCTCAAGAAACTAATTCACTAAAGCAAGTATGAAGACAATGAGTTCCGACATCAAAGCAAAAAGGCTTCTAACTAAGAGATTTAGTAAAATAGTAGTAAACAGTAAAATCTGTCCTATATGACAGACTATTTAGCACTACCAAGACTACAATGTAAAACAAATTAAAACTAAACACATAAAGTATGAAAACCTATCTAGTATGGAGAATTGTACGTGATTTAAAAAAAGAAATTAGACCCGAAAAGCCTTATGAAGCCCAACTATAATATGTATGTTTTGTAAACCATTATACACCATAAATGGAATGAAAAAGATTATAAATAGAAAAAATTAGCTAAACTGCCAATTGGTGCCCTTTACCACAAGAGAATAGAATTGAGAAAAAAAAAAAAATAGCAACACTCTTTCTTAACAAGGGCCAAGAAGAAGGAAATGAAAAATATGAAAACACATTTTTTTTAATTTGCTGAAAATTTATGATGATTGCTTGTTTCCCATTTTGATGCACCGCGCGGCATTAATCTCTAGTATATTACATTTACAAAACAGAAAAATAAAATACTTAAAAAAACACCCAGCAACATTTAAATTGAAATCTTTATACATTTAAGTGAATTAAAGACTAAATATTACAACAAAACGCAAGCCATTCCAAATATATATGAGTAAATGTAATAAAATCTATGAATAAACGTCTTACAAACACTTTCAATACGAATGAACAAATACACGTAAGGAAAATTCTTATACCTCTATTAACGTTTACAATTTACAATATATATTTAATAAAAAAAATAATAATAATAATACAACAATCGTGCATACCAATCTTCTCACTAATTATCGATTTTTAATTTTTATTATTAAAAACCACACAAAATTAAAATAAGACAAAAAAAAACTATAAATTGCTTAAGCACAGCATTCGAGAAAAAAAATAATTAAATAGCTTTTGTACATAATTATTTTTTTTTTTAAGAACAAAATATTAAAACAAAAATAAAATCTTAATTTCAAACATTTGAAAAAAGCAAATGACTTTTAAACATTTTTTTTATTTTATAGCAAATCTATTAACATTTCTATTAATTTTAAATTGTGGTTTTGTTTTTTTTTTTTTTATTATAAAACTTACAGAACGGTGTCTTTGATGAGTTCTGAACACAGAGCGCTGGCGTGTTAATGACGCATGTCGTACCTATATGTACACATACAGTTTGGGAAGTTTTGTTTAGAAATATTTGTAACACAATTCTTTTTATTGTTGTAAAACAAAAACAAACTTATATTTTTTTTAAGGACCACACAAACCCCTAAATATAAATGTTTTCTTTTGTTTTCCTTTTTCAAATCAAATTGATTGAGTTAGCTAATAATTTTTTAGGAAATATTTGGCTTGAAACGCACGGTAACTCAACCTATTGACCACCATTCGTATGATGAAAAAAAAAAAAAAAGAACATATCTTTGGAGCGACCGCACACGGCAGACTTTTTATATAGGCTGATAGTTTGGTCGGGTTGGGCTGATAGCGCGCACACTAGACAACAGTCGGCCGACTGCTCTCAAAGAATTTGTTAGTTGGGAAGTAGATTTTGCATAGAGCGGCCGCAAAGTGAAAGTTATTTCTAGAAGTACATATTATTATTCCTCTTATTATACAGAGAAGAAGCCGAGATTATTGCGTGGGAAATTTTACATGATGCATTCCAAATTACTGGATTATTCGAAGAAATTTTTCGCCTTTTAACAAATTGGCATTACCAGCTTCAATGAACTTGTAAAATTAATTGGACCAGCAATAACGAAAGAGGATACGCATTTACGACGTTTGATACTTGTGGAGGCGAGTTATATCATCGGCACTTATCTGATTCCAATCAGTAACAAGCGCTTTGTAAAGTTGCTCCTACAGTTTAAATTCGAGTACTCTTTTAAAAAAAAATGTTTATATAGCGCGGGTCTTTTTTCCACTTCCTCTATTAAATTTACGTTGTTTGTTTCAACGAACAAGAGCCATCACAAAAAATACGAGCATTCAGCGTTGAATTTCGGAGCAAAATTAACTATCGACGGACTAAAGAATCGGTTTAGTATGGCTAGTCGATACTTTAGTTTGAAAGCAATCGGTTAGCCCTTTAAACGTTTTTATCAGCCGATACCGAAACGCTGTAGTGTGCGCACTTCCATATATTTTGATACTGACTAATCGCCCGACAAAACTATTGGCCTGTGCGAGGGCCCTAAATGTATTCATAGCTTATACAATATGGACTAACAAATATTAGACATAATTTTGATCGTAAGTATTCCTTTAAGCCAAACTAAGCTTAAAAACGTATGTTATAAGTAAATATAAGTTTTTATATTACCCACACCTAATATCATATTCTCTAAAATAATGCAATAAAAATGCGTGAAAAGTTCCTTCGAAGTCGAAAATACCAGCCATAAAGCGGTACGCTGGGGCCCAACTATGTAACTCGATTCTACTTTTGATTCTATTCTAAAGTGTTTTCCGATTCTAGTTTCAATTGGCACTATGTATGAAAGTAGAATCGAATGTTAGTAATGCCAACTTTTTCGCACCAAATTTTCGAATTTCGTTCGAGTATCGCATTTTCCTGACATAAGGAAACGTCATACAGAGAAGCAAAACAATCATTAATTGAGGAAGCAATAACAAGGGTAAAATAATAAGCATATTTGTGGCTAAATAAAAAGTTTTTGAACAATCATTGAAGTAAAAGAGAAGATGGACAGTGTCGCAATTTGGTTTTGGGCTAATGAAAATGAGGAACACAAGGAACAAATTGATAGAAGGCGTATACGAGATGAATCCAATATTAGCTCTTTTGACAAATTCGTCCATGAAAAGTTTGAAGTTTTCCTGGCCTCTGGAAATTTTAAATATCCTTTCGATATATCAGGATGGTTTTCATATATTAAACCATTGTCTCGAATTGAGATACTTTTGTGTTTGTGGTTTTAGATGATTCCCTAAGCAGAAAGTATATTTTGAATAAAATTACTATAAAATGATATATTTCATCAAATTTGTTCTTTATTTAATACATACCATTACATTACACTACACATTACAAATTTCCAATATTTTAAGTAAATTATACTTACATTTCGCTTAGTTTTTGGGATGAATACGACCTGCTCGTAAACTAATTAGCATTAGAATAAAAAATTGCGAATGCGGATGACTTTGACAGGAACTTTCGAGATATGTGGTACCAATTTTCCGAAAAAGAAATGGCAATTCTAGATATGTTCGATTTTAGTTTTGTCAGAGGTTGCTATAGAAATACAGAGTTGCTATTTTGCGAATTCGATAATTTTTATTGTAGAATCGAGTTACATAGTTGGCCCCCTGAATAGGATTAAATTACGAAAATCCCTTTTCGTTATGGATGAAAGAAGAATTCAAATAAGTAAAGAAAGGAAATAGCTCTTTTTAAACTCTCTCTCTTTATTCAGTTACTTGAGAACAACTAAAGAAACCTAACGTGTCTAATGACTATACACATTTGGCCATATCTTTACTTCACTTTAAATTCTCTCAACAAGTTGTATATCGGCATCACGATAGGTAAGCACGCAACAAGGCTAGGCTTTTCTCAAACGACTTTTGCACGATGAAAAGGAGGAGACTCTCTCCCGTAGAAGAAAGCTTCATTAAGGAGCTTCATACTATAACGACTTAGGTAATCTAGATAATGTAGACAAAAGGCTTCATAACAAACTCGAAATGGTTTTAACGAGTATTCTTCAATACCTTAGTGGTATCACCTATTTCTGTTCTAAGTGTATTGGCATTTTTCACCTGGTAGCCGCTTCCAACCAGTACACCAAAGAAACCTACCTTCTAAAGGAATTAAAAATTGTTTTATAGCAGTAATATAAGAGCAATGTCAAGACTATGACTCCCAAGAAAATCTCTGGGGAATTGATGTACGAAGGGAAACAATAGGTGCAACAATAAATTGAAAAGAACGAGGACGCTGATAACAAGTTCAATGACTACTCTTTCGATTTAGTTATGACGCGAGACATACAGACGTAAACGTAAAGTTTTTCGAAAGTAACCGCCTTTGAAGCAGAAGTAAATATTGGCTCTAAAACGTACTTCTTTATGCTCAATATTGTTATGCCAGTATTGTATTAATTTATAGAAATGGATTGCATCTTAAGAAATATTTACAATATTACAATAGTAAATAGAGTTACAAAAAAAAAAAAAACTCCCTTCCTCTCATACATAATATTCATTTCTACTTTTTACCAAAAGTCAAATTAATTTCTTTTATCCCCACTAAAATATACAACGGAATATGGAACTACTCTCAAACTTAAGTACTACTACAGTTTTGTGTCGGAGAAATGGTATAAATATATATAAAGTGTACTTATAAACATATATACATCATATATGTATATAAGTATAGATAATAAGTATGTTGATGACGAACGGCCAGAAAACTTGTGTAAAGCTTTGTCTGTTTGTAAAGAAAACAAAAGGGAAGCAAATATGAAGGATGGGCGCAGGACATCTCTTTACTTATTATCTGTAGTACAAGTACACATACATTCATATATATTTATATATGTATATACTTATTTATATATAAGATAAACAAACCGACAGAAAGCGGTGAATGGTGATTAAATGAGATATATGTATGTTGGAGAAGAGAAAGGAAAGAGATATAGATAGTTTTCATGCGTATACTAAAATAAGGAGAACTGATACAGAAACAGAGTAAGAGAGTTAGAAAGAGAGAGAAAGAAAGAGAGAGAGAGATAAACATATATGAGGTATGGAGAAAGAGGAGCTTTTCCCTAAACCCTAATAGCTTTATGCTTTTTTTTATTATATATATTTTTAAAACATGTGTGTAGTACCGAGGAAAAGTATCTGAGAAAGGACTAGAGAAATACTAAACCTTGTACTCACTTTTTCGATGTTGCGGCGGAATGTTGTTGGTACTGGTATTTGGCTTGGATTAAGTTTAACTTGACGGACAATATCCTTGATCATATCGACGAAAACCGTACTCTGACTTTGTGCAAGCAAATCCTGTGATATCTGTAACAATGAAAAAAAAAAAAAAAAAATACATATTAAGATCATAGTTCAGATAATAAAGTAGTTTCGTATAAATTACCAAATTATTTGCAACATCAACTGGATTTACATCGCTGATATCAAACTTGAAAGTGATTGTCTTTGGTTTGTTTTCCATGTGACAATCAACTACAGTACCGTTTTCAATGTTTGTCACGCTCAATTTAGGAATACGCTCAGTGATGCGAGTCGTTCGGCGGGTTTTACTCGTTCGTGGTTTCTGTTGAGCACCGCTAGTTGGAGCCGTTGTTGGCTGTGCTGCTGTTACTGCTGCTGCTGCTGCTGCTGCTGCAGCTGACGGAGTAGTATTAGCAGCTGAAGATGGTTGTTTTGTTTGTGGTTGCGGTTGATGATGTTGTTGTGTTTGTTGTGGGTGTATATCAGGTGTTGGCTTTTGCTGCTGTTGAGGTGATGGTACCTGTGGAATTGATTGTGGTTGTTGTTGAGGAACCATTTGCGGCTGATTGACCATTTGCATTGGTTGCGAAATTTGCTGTGATGGTTGCTGCAGCACTTGTGGTTGGTGTATGATTTGCGGTGACTGTATTATATTTTGCTGTTGTGGTTGAACCACCTGTTGTGCTTGGGGCAATTGTTGATTTGGCTGAGTTTGCTGATTTACAATTTGTTGTTGTTGAATCTCTTGTTTTGGCTGAATTTGAGGCTGTGGCTGCTGTAATTGCTGTTGATATTGTTGATGCTGGTGTTGCTGTTGCTGTTGCTGCAACTGTTGTTGTAGCTGCTGCTGTTGCAATTGTTGTTGAATTAATTGCTGTTGCTGTGCCAATTGTTGTTGGAATTGAATTTGCTGTTGGTGTTGAAGTTGTTGTTGTTGTTGTTGCATTTGCTGTTCAACAGCTTGTTGTTGCTGCATCATATGTTGTTGATATTGCATGGAATTCGATTGTTGTGGTGGTGGCTGCTGCTGTTGTTGTTGAATGTAGTGCTGCTGCTGTTGTTGTTGATTATGATTATATTGTTGGGACTGTTGCTCAGCAACTAGTGTCTGATTAGAATAATTAGGAACTAAATTCACCTGTTGTTGTTGTTGTGGTGGTTGCTCGTACATATTTGGTATTTGGGGTTGTTGTTGCTGCTGCTGCTGCTGTTGTTGTTGTTGTTGTTGTTGGTTTATATTAGGAGGCTGTTGTATTTGCTGTTGCAGCTGCGACTGGAGTTGAGGAACTGAAACATACTGAGAAGGCTGTTGTTGAGCATAATATTGCTGTTGTTGTTGATGATGAGGATCGATAGGCATTTGTTGTTGTTGTGGTTGCGGTTGTGCTTGCATTTGAATTTGTTGAGATGGAGGCAACTGCTGTGGTTGTTGCTGTTGATATTGAGGCTGGTTTTGTTGAAATTGTTGTTGCTGCTGATGGTAAATCTGTTGCGCAGATTGTTGTTGAGCCTGCACATAGGTTTGTGTTTGTTGATGCTGCTTTTGTTGTTCAGCTGCCTTTTCTAATAGTTGTTGTTTCTCAGTATCAACAGGTTCTCGGCCTTTTTCCATTTCAACTACAACATCACTCACAATTTCACTTCCAGTGCTTTCGATTGCTTTCTGTGGCTTTTCCACTTGATCATCCCTTACTGCGATTATAGCTGGAGCAGTAGCTGTTTCTCCAACAAGAACCACAACTCCACTACCGTCTTCATCTTCTTCATAGTAATCTTCTTCATCCTCTTCTTCTTCCTGTGGTATCCCAGTATAGTCCCAATTGGTCTCGTACATCTCTCGCTGTGCCAATAGTGCTAGCTTCTCCAATCTAGATTTCTCATTTTGCAGCTGCATTTGGGTTTGCCTTTGTTTTCGTTCCTTTTGCAAAGAAACCACCTGAACTTTTAGCATTTTAACAACAGCCCTAGAGTCCTCTTCACTTATTATACCCGTCTTACACATATCCATGCACACAGCTTCACAATTATCATTCTTTATATCGAATTCAAATTGGATTGCCTCATTTTCCTTGTGCTTGTATGAGCGTTTCTTCGGATCCAATAGTCTAAGCCTAAATTCGATAACATTTTCATCCGGATTATTCAAGAACAACTCAGTTGTTGTGGGTTCTAAACGTATACCAATATCCTCGCCAAAGAATTCCGAATTCAATAAGTCCTTACAACTCGGGCGATCTTCTTTCTTAAGCTGAATGCATCGTTCGATAATGTCACGTACCTTTGGGTTCTCGACTTTATCAAAGCTAGCTGGTTTAATGCCCGATATAACCTTTTTGTAGATTTGGGCGGGTCCAGAGCATTCATTGTATGGATACTCGGATATGGCCATTTCCAACATGCACATACCAAACGCATACACATCCACAGCCTCATCGTAGTGTTCTTCATACATTTCCGGTGCCATGAATTCGGGTGTACCAATAACCGATTTGGCAAAACTACGATTCTTGAGGGTGGCCAAACCTAAATCACCAATTTTTACACTACCAGTTGTACCAGTTATAAATATATTATCACATTTTAAATCACGATGTATAATTGGCGGCGAACGAGAATGCAGAAAATGTAAGCCCTTCAATATTTGACGGCACCACGACTTGAGAACTTTCGGATTTATTTTCTTAAAACGCCGTAAATATCTGTCAAGAATAGAGATATACATAATCATAAAATATTTAAAGACAGAATGAGTTAATCGATTTTTTTAGTTGCGTGATAAAAAATGTAAATGTACTCACGCTTTAAGTGTTCCCGAAAGCATCAGCTCAGTGACTAGAACAATATTTTTTCTTTTGCCCACATTGGACTCCCAGTAATTGTAAAAACGTACAATATTTGGATGTTGTAGTTTTTTAAGCATTTCAGCTTCCTCACGAAAACGTATACGTTCAGCCTTATTTACCTTTTTATCCTAAAATAAAGTAAGTTTTAAAAATAGACTTTCAAAAAGTAGTAGAATAGAAAAAAAAAAAAAAAAAAAACTTACTAATAATTCACACCAAGCTACAGCAACTCCAGTTTGTGTATCTAGGCCACGAAACACAGTCTTAAAGGATCCCCTACCAACTTCTTTGTCGTATTTGAAAAATCGTCCACATGGCGACATGCCAATTGGTTCGTCTTCATCTTCTTGTGGTTTCTTTGGTTTCCTCAAACGATCTTCTTTTCCCTGATCAACGAACAACAATAATGGACCCTCAGCATCGCCGACCTTATGGAATTGCTCCTCAAGATGTTCAGCTTCACGTGATAGTATTTCAATGTTATCATCATAATCGCGAGGGAATTCGGTTTCTATGTCAGCTGAGTCCAAGAAATAGTTGCTCTTAGAGAACTGAGAAAAATTATTATCCACAGACTTGCGTATGAAACGATTATTTGGACAAAATTTCTCGACAGCCATCGAAGTTGTTGTTGACAAAATTGAAGACGACGGCGAAAGGAAAGTTGAAGCTGTTCCAGAAGGAACAAATGAGATGGCATCACTTGTTGTTGTAGTAGCTGCTGGATCGTCATTACTTGTTAGGCTTTCACCACCAACAGGTGAGGATGCGGTGGTTGCAATATCATCATCGACTGACTTATCTGTTGATGGTGTTATTACGGAGTCAGAAACCGTTTTCGGAACATTTGGCACTGTCGTAGTAGATATTTTTCGTTGCGTTTTTGTACAGTCGTCACCGACACTTGCATACGAAGTATCTTCACTTTTGTCACTTGTAGAATGTTGCTGTTGGGCGGAGGATGTCTTTTCTTTTTCTTTTTTGTCGTCCATTTCTTGGGATTTTTTCGTCAAAAATTTACCACCACTATGTTGTTTTACATCAAGTTTTCGTGGGCTACATTCAGAATTTGATGTCCGCCCTGAATCAGTACTACCTGAATGTTGCAACTGTTCAACGAAGTGACCTCGTTTCGATATGGATTTCTTTCCTGAATACCGGGAATTCAAATTAGAAGAAGTTGTAGGTGTAGTGCTACCACTGGTACTATTAACATGCAGGTCACCACCTGAATCTGTTTGACCACCACCAGACTTTAATTTGCACCGAAGGTCTATAACACTTTTAAGAGCGCTTCCTCCTCCACTAGTGCCCTTTGATGGCACAGAGTTTTGTCTTTGAATCAGTTTAACGGGTGAGGTGTTATTGCTCTTGCTATGACTTATTTGATGGTGGTGGTGATGTTGGGTTTGTTGTTGAATGTATACAAGGGTGTTATTATTATTAAGATTATTCAGACTATTGTCGCCGGCTAATCTGGACGAATGCTGTTGTTGTGAATTAAGATCAGGATTATTGGTAGAAATACTTTGATCGGATGATTCTTCAGCGGCTTCACTACCAATTGGTATTGTTGAACTAATTACTGTAACAGGGTTGCTAGGGATGCTATTATTTCGATTGCTGTTACTATTATCAATTGGTCGGGTCGCCGTCCGAAACTCCAATAGAACACGGCTCAATAGATCGCCCGTGGTGGCGGCTGTTTGTTTTCCTGTGGTTGATGTTACTGCTACGGCGGAAAAAGCTGCAGATAAAAGCCCTCCTCCTGATGATGATGATAATGATGACGAAGTGTTATGTTGTTCTATATTAGAATAATGAAGATTTGTTTGCTGCTGCTGCTGCTGCTGCTGCTGCTGAAATTGATGGTGTGTCGTTGTTGCTGATATATCAAGCACTGTTGCTGGTGATTGTCTAACTTGTATGCTGTGATGTACTGATGACGATGATGACGCCGGATGGCATTGATTTGGTGCAAAACTTACTGAGCTGAACTTCCTTTGTCGTACTAAGCCCTTGGAATTAAATTGCAATTTACTGCTGGTGTTACTAGTACTGTTGTTGTTTGAAGAAGAACTCCTGTTTTTTTTTTTTTTTGTTTTTTTTTTTTTTTTTCAAATGGGTCACAGATAAAAACAAAAAAAAAAAACGAAAAAACGGGAAAATGGGAATATTAATTGAGAATTAATTTGGGAAAATTAAAAAAAAATATATTTTAACAAATAGATGGATGGAAAGAGAAAAAGATGCATGGATGCTCATGAGCCACACACAGAAAATGAGTGCAAAATTATATATACATATGTACGCATTAATGTGCTAACAATATAAGAAAGAAAAAAACCCAATACAAGAGAACTAAAACAAAACAAATTTAATATAAACCAGAGATGAATGTTACCCTCATGCTATAACTAATATTCATCATAGGTTTCTTTGGTTAGAGAATGAATTTGGTCTTCATGCTGTGGTCCGGCCAGGTTGCTTGGATTCATGCAAAGATGTGTTTCATTTTCGTAAGAAATATTATTTAATTTGATTTCAGATAGACAATTTTAAACCGAACACAGTCATAACATTATGACTGCTTCAACAATCATTTTAATCATTTTCATTCTATTTGTGTATTAAGCCATCTACAAGACAAGCCCAACTAGTTGACAATCTAATTGCAAATAACATGTGTAACGATTTCTTCAAGTTCACCAACCAGTCGTTAAAAAATCAAAATGCTTGGATTTTTTGTTCCTGTTTACCGTTTTCTCCAACCATTTGAATTGTATGTTTTTTGTTAGAATAGGAAATGTACTGGACCACTCAGACATCAACTTGTCCATTGTACTACCAGAAAGCACACCATTACGCGCCTTTTATTGTACGAATTTTCCCGTCTTCTTAATGAATTTGAGAAGGCGCTTTAGTAACGAGGAGGTTCATCACATCCGCACCTAGAATCTGGAGCCTGATACGAACAGACTCTCCTGCTGAGAAACGCCAAGAATGCCGCGAATTTTCACTAACGTTTGGGAGCATCCGTTTAGTTACTCTCATCCAAGAGAGTGTATAAGAGTAATAAAACAAACTTTAGTTGCAACTTGCAACCATTTTTACTTCGCACGTTTCCATTTCAAATAAAATAGAAAGAACTGCAGAACTTGGAGACTGTGAAAGAGTAACCTGTTCAACCATCGCAAGCTGGTTTCTCATTTCAGGACAGAAAAACGGTCAAACACAGCAGATGAAGAAATCCTTGAACTTATACAAAATGATACATCCCAAGAAAGCGATTTTCAGAAATTGGCCTTCTTTAGCCAAGTCGATGATACTCTGAATTCAGTGAATTCGAAGTCCAAAGTGGGTTTCGACAAGGCTGCATACTTTCTCCAATACTTTTTTTATTGGTAATAAGCGATGTACTAACTGCGGCCTTATTAACAGGAAATGGAGGAATTCGATGGACTCTTACATCTGAAGTAATACAGCCCGACTACGCCGACGATGTATGTATGCTTACTGTCCTGTTCACCACTGTCTCGTTGGACTGAAAATTAACTCGGCAAAACAAAAATACAAAAATGATCAGTCTAGGACTGCACTCATCAACTCATATATATTTATGCATTGTTGGAAAGACGATTGTAAGAGTAGAGAGTTTCTAATACCTAGGGCATATTGTCTCAAGCGATAGCGGAACCGAACTGGATTTAGCCAACGGAAAAGACAAAGCAAAATCTGAGTTTAGGATGCTACAGTTTGGCGAAGTAATCCAATTAGCTTAAACACCGAGCTACGACTGTTCCGTCCCAACGTTCAAGAGTTGGGGAGAGCTGAGGCACATTTGCAGAAACCGCACACAATGGCGCGTAGGCGTTGTATAGGCTCTCCACTCTGTAGAGGTTAGACTCAGTGCGCATCCTTAAACCATATTTTTTTTGACATATATATCTGACACTAGTAGAAAAAATAATCGAGAAAGAGTTTGTAAAAATGATTTAACTATTCCTAACTTTTTTAATCAATAAATGTTCATATATATGCATGTGCTGTATGTATCTTACCTACACTTAATCACAATCCACCCTCGTATCTATTATTAGTAGAAAATCGTAGGAACAGTTAAATATATACAGTTAAATACACCATATTTGTAGATCATGCTATGCACAATCAGTAAACACAAAAAAGTGTTCTAAATTTTTATACTTCCTAACAAATTATTGTAGTTCTTACAACACGAACATTTACATCAAAAAAGTAAGTATACACCCATTATAACTGCATAAACCGTTTAAGCATAAACTAACTTGACTGCTTTTCTATTGCTTAGTTCTTTGGGATATTTATCGTATTTATGATTAATATTTTTTTATTAACTTGGAATATTTAGTTAGAAATTTGCAACAATTTTGAAAGTTTAAAAAAATGTAGTAGAATACATTCATAAAGAAATAAAACAGAAACTTAATAAAAATGTTGATAAGAACACAACAACTATCCAAATAATAATATTAGAAAAGGACCAGGGTAATTGGAGTTTTGTAACCATACAGAGCAAAAAGACTGTCTCATTTTTCCCCAATTTGAATGAAATAAGTCAAGTTTAGAGTTTCGAAAGGTCTTTGCGACATAGCAAGCGAAACGGATAACTCAGAATAATAAGCCAATATCCGTGTACTATAAAGTTAATTAGAGCGACCTAATTAGAAGAAAAGAAGCATTACGTTAGAAAGGTCAACGGAAATGGCACGTACAATTTGCAAAGAACCATAAAAAAGATGATCTGGTTGTCTACAGTACTGTAATTTGGTCATGTAAAAGTAAATTCAACTTTCACGGATCTAATGGGCGTGATTCGGTTTGAAAAAAAAAAAGAAGAAAATAACTGCAAGGCTTGATCGAAAGAATATGCCAAATTTCAGAAAACTTGGCAGAGATATCTAATAGTTTAGGGCGTATTTCTGAAAATAGAGTAGACAAATTAGCATTGATTGACTTGATTTAGGGAAAACATAAATACCTGATCACTTTGAAAACGAATGATGCAAGAGTTTAGGAAAATTGGTATTGGAACAGGCTGATTTCATTCAACAAGAAGATGACCGTAAGCACACTTCAAGAAGAGTTGTACCAAAACAGCACAAATACAACACGAAATTATGTTAACTTTATGCATTCGAAAAGCTTATCTCTTTTTAAAACAAAAGAATAGTTTATAAGTTATAAATATCTATAACACTTTTCAAAATATGCACTTCTTTTTAGGTGAATACTTACTTTTGTGATTCTGAGTACTTTTCGTTAACATTGAATATTTTTTTTCTTAAATTTTTCATATTAAAAAAAAATTATTCCGCACTCTTTTTGGATTCAATTAGTATTGATTTCCAATGCAAATATATACTATATTTGAAGAGTGTATACTTACTTTTGTGATTAATTGTATATAATCCTCATATCAAATAAAAACACTGAAAAAAACTGGTCTCTTTTGAACAGACTAAATGAGGCTATGGGAGCAAAAAAAAGAGGGTAAGCCAAATACAACACTTTTGTTCTTACAGCCTCAATTGGTATCGGTTGCACGGACCTATCGCTTATAACGACCAATTCTGCCGGTCCTTTGAAGGTAACTTTAATTCAATTTATGCTAATTTCAAGCTAAATATGTGTAAAGATACAATTTTTCAAAATTTAAATTCGAAAACTTTCAATTTTATGATACAATTCTTTCGTTCTGGCCAACTCTGGGACAACAGCAGAGGTCCCGCTCATTTGGTTACGCAAAATATTTAAATTTCAAATCAGATCAGACAAATTCACCATATATACGCACGCCCAATTGTCAACTACCATTTCACCACACCACTCTATATTTCCCCTATTTCCCCATCGCAAATGAAATACACTCTACCCTTGCGCACACGTCTAAAAGCAACAAGAAAACGGCAAACAAAACCCTCTGAAGTACAGTATCCAAATGAATTTCGTACACAAACTCTAAAAGGGGCAATGAAATAGAGTATGTGTACAAAGTACAGAACACTAAAAGAGTGAATAATGTATGAATGTATATGTTTTTAGGAGAGTACACTACCGTAGCGTTTGCGCTTGGGTATTCTTGGAATAGAACAGTACGGTACTCTGTTATGTATTTGAATTTTGAAGTATGTATGTATATTTTTCGTTTTCTGGAAAATATTTGAAAATTTACCCAAGCTGCTTTAGTAATTTATTTTATATTTTTTCCCCTTTGAAACTTTTGCAGAAACCAGTTATATATAAATATATATCATGGAATCCGACGGAATTAAGTTTCATTTCACCTTCTACTGGCAACTGGTATAAATACGATTTGCCGGAGACGTCTCCTTATCGACAAGATATTTGGATAAGGTAGTTCCAGTAATAGCGTTGCTATATGGGATGTGTTCATTATTTTTTTGAGGTTAAGTTTAGAGTCTGGGAAAATATCGTAATATCAAATTTTTTCACAGTATGCTCGTAGATTTTCAATCGGTTACTAATTATACCTACATATGTATATATTCGTAAAATGTTGAGTTTTTAAGGTTGAGAACTGTTCTTATATGCATTTAGACAGAAACAAGATAATCTCTTTACGGTTCGACCAACTTCAAACAGACGAACCCCTGGAAGCCGCAAGTACATAAATGTATGGCAATAATTGTTTTCATAGAAAACGCATATTTAAACAAATTGCTCGGAGAATAAGGAGTCTTCAACCTGTTTTATTTTAAACTGTGACTGATAAAGGGGATCGCCATCACACTGATATGACATAGAGTCATGACTCAAAAGGCACATCCTTAACAAAGAGTTAAATATTCATAGCTAACCAGTGTTCGGACTTTACTGCAATTGCAGTAGATCTACTGCGATTTTGAAAAATATTTAAAATCTGCTGCGCCACTGCGCTTGACTTGAAATCTACTGCTATTTTTGAATGTGAAAACGGTTGAAAATTTGATGTTTTCTAGATGAAAAACGTAACACAATCTAGAAAAAACGTAAATTTATTGATGGAAAATTTCTTTTAAGAACTGAATTTAACTGAAAATTAATCAGTTATTAAAAATTTTATAAAAAAATAATTTCGTGCAAAGATTTGTGATTAAATTTACTTTAAACTGTGCAATTTAAGTTTGTTTTAACCTTATTTTATCGTAAAAAATATATGTGTATAAATCTAAACCCCAGTATTGTTGTATTTTTTGCAACAAAAACAAATCTGCTGCGGAAAATACGGATCTACTGCACTTTTTGTAAGAATCTACTGCTAAATTTTATTATTGAAGTCCGAACCCTGTAGCTAACTATTCAATTACATACATATACCCGCTATCGCAGGATATCTGTGTACAAGAAGTACAATATGTCGCCCAGCAATTAACAATCGAAGGAAAGGATACATAATGACTGAGGAACGTTTCATTTTTACTTGAGTACAACAAAAAGATTGAAAACATGATACTTGTCAAATTCAAATTCAGAGAAGCAGACTTGGATCTCAAATAAAACGTATTTTTGTTATATTTAAGTTTTTGACCTGACTTCCTGTTTCTGAAAGAATGCAATTTTATGAGAATACTCTGTATCGTATACATATAATGTGAGGTATTTCATATCGAAATTAGAACATCCTTGTATGTATGTATTAATAACAGTTTTTAGTTAAAAGCAATAATAATCCTTAAACGGTTTTAACCATAGACGAACTAATAGAGATAGGCATTTTTAGCCGATTTGACGTTTGGCTTTGAATGCATTCTGACGTTTCTGCCAATATCGAATAGAAGCTCACGCACACATTCTTATTCAGCAATAATTTTATAGAGTTGTTCTGTTCATTTTGTTGTTGTTCATTGAATGACAGTCTGCTGAAAATGTGGTGTACAAAAGGAAATATGCACGTAAAGATGCATGTCTATATTAGTTTCTCTTTGGTTTTAACCATGTACCTATGTATGCACAATTTTCTTTTTTTACAACTTTCAGTTAATAATGATTAATAGAAAATAATATACGAGTATATGTATATATTTATATTTTTACTTGTGACAATTACTACATATATATGTACATGCATGTTTTATTTTGTTTTAGTGAATATATGGTGGTCTCAAAACATAACACATAATGGACAAAACTAAATGGAAAGAAAAGAGAATCAAGAGACAGACTCTTAAGTAGAGAGAGCGATCGCATTTGACGCAGAAAGTGCCTAAAAACCTGAACAACACATTTACATGGATCACTGTGAATATATATCAATATTTTTTTTTTATATTTATTAAGAAAACAGGAAAATTAAAATAAGCCGAAAATTATATCCTCTATATATACACAACTGGCATTTAAATAGAAAAGAAGAACAGAAACAAAAATTAATAATTTAAACAAAAAAAAAAAAAAGAAAAAAAAAAGTCGAACGAAATGAAAGTAGTTATTAAAGGGTATATTAAGGTATATTTGTGAATATGGTGCACACCTGTTTCTATGATGAACGAATTTCGTTGTGTTTATGTTGTAACCGCTAGATGCCGTTGTTGTGCCCCCTCCAATATTTGAACGACTTAGCGGTAATGTATTATGAGCCAAAAATTCCAAATCTCGACTAACCAAGTTTGGTCGGCGTGCGCATGTAACTATGTTGCTACTTCCAATAAAGCCGACACGTTGATGGTGTTGCGTTTGCTGAGGATGCTGCTGATGCGCTGCTGTACTGTTAGAAACTACTATTGCATTGCCATTTCTACTATTACTATTACTGATCGATGTAGCAGCTAAAATTTCAGCTGAACTTTGATTACAATTTATATTGCTGGTGTTTATTTCTGTTGCTACTAAAGTTGAGCCGGATAAGGCAGTCACACCTTTTTTACGTATGTTTGTACGCTTTTCGGCGTACATCTCTGGCGCACAACAAGTAATTATGTACACTGTCTTTTTCCTCTGGCGGCGTCGTCGTGATTACGTACGTTTTGTGTCTTTTCTTTTTTCAAAAACAGCCAAAATGTCTCACTATTATATGAACTATTTTATGTTTTTTTTAATCAAAATTCGGTCTCAATTTAGTTAGTGACTCAATGAGTAGATAGCTCTGGATACTACTGGAAAAGTCCTTCTTTGTTACGTGTAGTGGTTGATTACTGTTGTCTTTACAGTTGTCGGCACTTTCGGCGTTAATTACTTAAAAAATTACACACACACATCATTTTGGGTTTGTTTTGATTTGTTTTGTTTGATTTTTTTTTTATGTATAAAAACAATATAACAAAAATATAGAAATTAATTTAACTTAATGTCTATAAAACAAGTTTAAGAGAAGTGTGTGCGATCTTGGCTAGTGGTGTTTATTGGAAAATCAAAATCAATAAGAAAAAAACAGTCATACAAATTTTTTCTAAGTGTGTTTAGCAGGGTCTAGCTGCAAGTGCATGAGGCATTTTTTAAGAAAAAAAAAAAAAGAACAAAACAAAACGACACTGATACATTTATAAATAAGAAAAACCATTCAAGGAAACTTAAGTAAACTTACAGATAAACTGTCTTAACAAGAACGGTTCGACATCAAAAATTAGAAAATATTACTGACTTTTTAATGTATCGGCTAACTTTTAAGGCACAGGCACAGCTCAGCGACTACCGAATGGGAAAACCGCAAAGTAATCATTTTTAGCATATTTTAAGGTTGACAATTATTCTTTTATTCTTTGAGTGCGACCGTGCACAAAATGTCAAAATTTGCGAATATTCATTTGTCCGTATTCGCAATTCGCTGAGCTATGAATGGACCCTTCGATGTGTTATGTAACAAGTTTTGAAAGGAGAAAACAATATACAAAAAAAAAAAAAATTCAGGGAATTTTATGAAGGATAGATACAAACATTTGATGAAAATTTCCAAGCCTAATGTTCATATTACATGTTTTACCTTATTTCACAGAACATTTGAAAGACTTTATTTGATTTTAAAGTTGAGCTACAGACTGTGTAATAAGAGAACGAGATGTTTTGGAACACAGATGGTCAAAAATAGATCTTAGATACAAAAGGGCACAGAGGCCAATAAGTTGTTTACCTAAGAGACAATAAGGATCCTGCGTAGTTCTTATTTACGTTCAGGAGCTTGACGCCGTTCACACTATTCATATTAATTTTTCAAGGTTATATGTATTCGAAAATTAATAATCAAATAGAATAACCTCTCTACCGCTCAAAAATTTGGTGTAAACCATTTGAATAATTAAACGAATTCTTTTCAAATTTAAATCCTTTCAATTGATTTGTTTAAGATTTCACATTCTAGTGATGTACAGATTTTTGTTCAGTTGTTTGAACTACTTAAATAAAAAAAAAATAAAAAAAAAATAAGAGTAACTGTTAAAATAAAGAAAAAATAATTTCCAGTTTTTCCTAAGACGTACAAAAAAATAATTGAATAAATGAATATATTTAATTGTTCTAAAATTCTTATTGGACCCGAAACTTTTTAGCAGTAGTGTTTGCCCTTTCCAATTATCAGCAGAAATCGTATTAAAATACGCATCGCTGCTAATATGTTTAAGAATATAATAAAGCCTTTCTTTATATTTAACCCTAAATTTCACAACTTTTGATAATACTCCGTATCTACTGCTACCACTAAAAACAATCCAAAAATTAGTCGGTCATAAATTTAAAACTTTGCATAGATTGAAATACATTAAATGCGAGGTCAGTCTTAGAACAAAGAAAAAATTAATTTAATTATAATATTTCACAAACTAGGGGACTTTTTCAATAATAGTTTATCAAATTAATTAGATCTAAAATTTTAATTAATTACTATAGAATTTGTCCATGAAAATTGTATGAGCTACTAACAACGTACGAGTATAGTTTAAAGGTCCTTTAATTTTAAAATTTAAATTATTTCTATGATTTGGAGTCATCTTCTGGGAAGTGTAAATATCCAAATTAAAAAAAAATATCAAAAATATTGACAAATTTAAGTAAATAAGAAAGTTAACATCGTTATCAATGTATGCGTTATTTTACTTATTTGGCTAAGTACAAATTTTTGGGGGAAGTACTACCTTTCCGAAAACTTTTATCAAACAAGGAAATATTATAAATACATTTTCACAGTCTTACATTTTTAATTTCTATTAAAAAGGTCTCATACCGGAAACGAAAACGATCACATAATAGAGGTTACCAAATAGTAAATACACGAGCAGAATGAGTAACCTTGTTGTTCGAAATCGAACAGGTCAAAGAATAATGTAGTGACAAGAGATTCTTTAGCTGTCACTGAGATGGAGTTAACGATATCTACAATCAAAAGTGTCCAAAACGCCTGCGGTAACCTTTCAGATTGCCCTGTTAGAGACCACTGTTTCTACTTAATATGTCAAAACGTAACCGCGACATTGTGAATTGGCCTTAATGTCTATTCTTTCGTAAATTGTCTTTAAAGATTGATGCGTTCCCTAACATTCGACCAGAAGCAGTACATATTGTGTGGATGATTCGGAGCATGCATTAGCGTTGTTTCAGCGTAAAACTACATTTGTAAGAACAATAGTTAACAGAAGTTTCAGAATAGAGCCGCAAAACAGTGAGAATGAGATCTTAAAAATAACAACTTACTCTAACAGAGCTAAAAGCATGCTTTATGACAACTGATCAACGGCAATGAGTGTACTCGTTAGGTACATACACGGCTTAGCGAACAGCGAATGGTTAAACCGCGAACAAACCATTTTTAGCACATTTAAAGGAAACCAATTGACAATTTTACTATTCCCAAAGAAGAGAGTTTAATTTATCTATCGATTTATTTAAAAAAAAGTTAAATTATAATTAATTTTTGCAATAAAATCAACAATTCGCTGATTATTTTTAAATATATAAACGAATGCTTCTTGCAAACTGTCAAATTTTATTCATATTCCACAGATGTGGAATGCTATCCAAAACATTCGCGAGACGTTAACCTCACAATTATATTTTTATTTGGTAAATGACAATTGAATTTCGCAAATTGCAGCGGCTAGATAAAAAAGTAGCTGTGAATGAAATGTCAATGTTTGCGAATATTCGCCTGTTCGTAACCGCAGTTCGGTGAACTATGAATAGACATTAAGGAATGCATTTAAATGATTACATGAGTGATTACAGGAAACCAAAAAGTGTGTGTTTTTTTTTTTATTAGAAAACTTTTCATTTCTTAATTGGTTTTCCTCCCAGAAAAATAAAACTATACACCTGTTTTATTTATAATTCCCAAAAGAGAACATCAAATATCCTATCGAGGAGTACTATGTGAAAGTTAGCCAAGCAATTTACAATACATCCAAAACGTAAAATACATGATCAAAACATGAAAAAAATCCATAGCTCATCCTAAGAGTGAAAGTCGAAACAATAAAAGTTCCTGCCGCATTCACACCTACGACCGAATAACAATACCAAAAATGTCATGCAGCATTCCACATTTATAACACTCAACTCACCTTTTCTTGGTTTTTTTTTTGGATAGGGACAAATGGATACAACTAGGTCTTCATATATTCAGGGAAAGAGTTTACAGAATTTTTTAAGCGATAGACCATAGCTTATACAAAAAAGCCTGTAGTAATTCGGCCTATATATATCTATCTACTTATCTACACCAACGGCCTTCTCTTGAATCCTTTCAAAATGTAAGCCAAGCAAAGCTATGTATTTTTTTTTGTCAAGAAAAAAGCAAGAGAAATAAGATGGGTGTTTTTTTTTTTATATTTCAGTTTTTTATGAGTAGTAAGTAAAATGCGAAGATTAAACAAAAAAAAAAAAAAAAACGTGTGGAAAAAAAATAAAAAAAAAAAAAACCAAATAAACACAGGAACCAAAACGAAAATATCCAAAATAATATTAAACAAAATTGTTTACAAAAAGTATATTTGGTTAGTAGGTTGACTTAAAAGCCAGCTTACCATTTAGAGGGAGCTCCCTTTGATGATGACGATTGATCGCTTTCCGCCGCATTATTATGAAGTCCAGAAGCATCTCTTTGCCGCTGAACTAGCTCGCACAAATTTTGCCCAATGTTTGCTAATTTCTTTTCTGGTAATTAATAGGTTGGTATATATTTTCGACGTAATTTTGCGGAAAGGGTGGTTTCAAACAATATTCTTTTATTTTTTTTTTATTTTTTTGATAATCAACTAAAAAAATATTTACTAAAAATTCACACACACACACACACACACGCGCGCAATAACAGTTCGCAGAGAAAATACAGTGAGTGTAGTATGTTGTATCGCCACTTTCTTTTGACAATTTAAAAAAAAAAAAATTAAATTTAGTAAATTTTGATATTTTAAATAAAGGAGACAATTTATTGAAATCTTATTTACTTTATCGCTTGCAAATTTCTTATACACAAACTATCGCCATCGTGTTTTGTAACAGCTACTGTTTTTATTTCCCATCTGTGTTAATTCGCCGGATTTAGCTATTTCCGATAGCTTCATATGTGCACTTGTACGGGGTTAAATTTTTCAATTTTTATTATTTGTTTTTTTGCTTTTTTTTTTAATATATTGCTTTACGAATTTAAGATGACTTAAATAAGAAGTCCGATGCTTAATACCTAGTAACAGCCATAGTTGTATGATGAATAGTTCTGTGTTTTTCGGGGTGTAAATCATATAACAACTTCCAAGCAATTATTATTGTTTAATGCGTTTATCTGAAAGTAGAAGAAGAAAAGAGTGATTAGATAAATGCAAGGAAACTTGTATAGTCTCTTTAGAAGTCTCAAAGGGCACATTTACAATTACAAACATATAGTTTTTGTTTGATCGAAAATCTATTGACAGATTATTAGCTATCCACTACAATGACAGAGAATCTCTATTCCATTTTCCTTGCTGACGTCCACCGTTAGCGAGCTAGCATGAATCAGTTAGAAACAATTTTTCATTAGCAATGTCATAGTAAAGGTACATTCACAGGTCAGCGACCAGCGAATGGGCGAACAGTGAACAAATCATATTTATCACAATCAAAGACAAACAGTTGACAATTTTACTATTCCCAAAGAAGAGAGCTAAATTTATCTATTGAATTATATATGGCAACTGCCAAATTTTATTCACCACATTCGCACTACCAAATTACTCACGAGAGTTTAACCTCACAATTCTTTTATTCGTTGGTAAATTTCAAATGAAATTGAATGAAACATAAAAATTTGCAAATATTCGCTCAGTCGTATTTGCTGATCGCTAAGCTGTAAATGGACCTTAATAGCGGAAAAAAAGATTGAAGATACGCTGCTTAGAAATTGACAGAAACAGGCATCTTCGGTCGATTTGACGTTTGGCTACCACAAGCCAAGCCACAAAGACTGTCACAAAAATATAGTTTTTGTGCTGTAAGAAAGAACTGCATTAACTTTAAAAGACGGTGAAATGTTGAAGCTGCCAAAGACCGACAAATCAAACTTGAGGCTAGAAAAACCCCTGTTTTTTTAAGAATTAAGAGTAACATGAAAAACACTACAAAAGCGACTCAAAAAAAGCGGATTCGGAAACTTTTTTTTTCATAACTTTCATTGCAAACCACTGATCATTGAAAATAAAAAGCCAATATTGTTCGCTAAATCGTCTTAAAATCGAAAACCAAATATTTCATTGATGCATTTCAATGATAGCTATAACTGGCCCCTTAGTATGAATGAATATCTAAAATAAGTGACCTACATTAGTGCATAAATCTAATTCAATTCTCAAATTCCCTCCTACCAAAGAAAAGCTTTTAAGAACCTATTAACATTCTGTTACTTATTATTCTAACTACAACAGAATCCCACCAACACATATAAGCCTTTATCAGTAGTCAGAATTTCTGTTTATTTTTACTTGCACCGATACGTAGCATAGGGCAAGTTTTGGATTCGTGAACATTTTCGATCTCGAGATTTTGATAAATCCTGATATTACCTTTATAGAGAAGTCGAAAAAAGTGGGTCTGAAAATTCTGTCTGTCTGTCATCGACGGCTACAGCCTTAACGGGTAAACGGATTTTGATCAAACTTCATATCTAGAGTCTGTGGGGTAATCACTAGAGGAGAAATTTTTGTTCTAAGCCTAATATTAAACGTACTTTATCCAATTTAACAAAAAGCTCATTTGCTGGAAAACGGTTCCTACGATTTGTTTTAAATTTCATATTTCGGCTTTTTAGCCAAAAGCATTAATAACGGTACTTTACTTATAGCCAAACCTTATGCTGAATCTAGCTTAGATACATGCCATAAAATGGCTTACAACATTTTGGCCAAAATTTGTTATAACGGCACTTAAGGCCAATTTGCTTAAAAGCCGGTTTGTTAAAAAACGGGTCATTCTATTGCATTCAAATGCATTCAAATTTTTAGAATGTATAAAACTGTGCTAATGCTAAAAGATGGCGTACCAAATTTTTGGCTAAAAGTGATAATAACGGTACTTTTCTTAAGGTCAAGCGGTTTTAGCCAATTTGCTCGAAAACAGCTCCAACGATTTTGTTCAAATTTTATATTTATCCTAGAATTGTGAAGTCTAATAAAATAACGTACCACGTTTTTGGCCAAAATTGCTTAGAACGGTACTTTACTTAAAGCCAACTTAACAAAAAATCGGTTTACTCGAAAACGGCTGTAAGGATTTAGACTTAATTTCCTATTTGAGCTAGTCTAGCCAAATGCCATAAAATGGTGTACCACTTTTTTTGGCTAAAAAAGCGTATAATGGTGCTTTACTTATTAACTGGTTTTAGAAATATACCCATTTTTCGGTTAATAATCGATTCGGTCGGCTCATCGACTTAATGAGTGATAATTTGACTTCTAAACCACCGTGAGATAAGGTGAAACGCTTTATTTCATTATTTACATGAGGAAAATTTTAACACGGTGTGGGGTCTCGTTAAGCCAATGGTGTGCCTGCAAAATTTACAGGCGCTTCACTCCAGATGCTTCACTAAGTCTTCAACTTATTTTTTTCTTAACTGTTGGAGAGTTGATTCAAAGAACGAACAAATTAAGATGAAACAAGGTTTTATTTCCAATTCGTTTTATAACGTTCGTGTCTCCACAAAGTCAAAAGAAGAAGTGAGTAAGAAAAATTCAAAAAAAGGAAAGAAAGAAAGGACAAGTTCAGAAAATATAACTTAAAAGCAAGGTCGCCATCTGTTGGTGAAAATCAAAATAATAAATACAGGGTTGTCCGCTACTGATGAGTTGGGTAACGATCTTATACATTAACTATCAGACAAAAAGTAATATTTCAAAAGATTCACTTCGATTTATTTGATATTAATTGTATTCTCTCCTCCCCACAAGTATTCTAGTTTTGTGTGCAAAACTTTGATTTAAATAGTATTACCCATCGCATCGAAGTACTTATTCAAATCTTTTAGATCCTTCATACGTTGACAGTCAACCAACACCACCCTCTCTACACTGGCACTGCTAGTTGTTACAATATATTTATTTAACCTTTACTGTAATTTCCATTCATTCAATCAACAACAACGCATGCAATGAAACTTAAGTACCTAAAATAATCGCAGCAAATTGCTAGATCAGTTGAATAGTCAACTTGTTTAGATTGTTCCTTCACTTCTTATTATTAATTGGTTAAGAAAAAAAAAAACATTGATACTTTATCTTATTTTTCTTTTCCTTATGTCATTGAGGGCTTATTGTTGAAGCTGTCATTTCAAGAAAATGTGCAAATTCATAAATAGTTATATAAAAGTGGATCTTCTGTTTGAGGAACATTTGGTGCGCTTCGCCCATTTTATGGACATTATCGTCCGTCCGAAAGGACTCTCGCAACGTGGTGGTTATAAATTCGAGTCGACCGGCTCAGTGAACAATCCGCCAACAAAGTGTGACTGTGAGTTAACAAAACCCAAGATCTGCTGAAAATATCACCGCTGTCCGTGAGAGTGTGCAGGAGAATCGGAGGAATCGGAATTCCGCGCCTCGCAGAAGATTTCGGCCTTTCGGAGAACAAAATTTGTCGAATTTCGCGTCACGACTTGGGCCTACACCCGTACAGGAATTAACTGACTCAGGAAGTCAAAGTTAAGGTTCACAGACACCACCATCGTCTGTTCGCTTACAGGGCTCTCGAGCAGTTGGAATTTGACCTCAATTTCGGTCGAAAAATCATATTCAGCGACGAGGCCCAGTTCTGGATGAATGACTTCGTCAACAAGCTAAATTTTAAGATTTGGGACGATAACCTCTCATTCAGCCTTCCCAGCTACTGCAGCGTTTTCCAAACCGAAGTCACTACCATTCGTCAGGCAGCTGACTGGCTGGCGACTAGTGCAGTATCAGTATCAGATATTGTCATATACATCGACAGCCAAGCGGCCATCAAATCCATCGGATCCAGCACAACGAGATCCAAGGCAGTGAAGGACTGCCGCGTATCTCTGAACAAGATAGTTGGACAGTACAACCTCACCCTCTGCTGGGTAACAGTTTACTGTAGTATACCAGGAAATTGCGAAGCTGACGAACTGGCGTGACGAGGCTCCTCAGGTCTAAACAACGACATTGAAGCGCCAACGTCCCATGCTAAATACCTTGTCCATGCCGACGCGGTGAGAGAAGCCAACCTTCGGTGGCAACAGCTCGGCCTCTGTAACACTGCAAAGCTGCTTTGGCCCACGCTAGTCGAAACCAGGTCCATCGGACTTCTGAAACATAAGAGAGAAACACTCTCCAAAATCGTAAACACCCTCACCGGACACTGTGCCATAGGAAGGCATGCCCAAAGAGAGAAGTTGTAGAGATGAACAAGAAGAGGAGACTATCAGTCACCTCCTATGCACGTGCTCTGCACTTGCCATCATTAGAAAGGCTACACTAAGTGAATACCTGTTCAACGATCTAAGTGATCTAAACAATGCCTGTACGGCTAAGATAGGCTCCTTTATAATAAGGAGTAAATGGTTCCCTGAGTAAGAGGATGACCCACCCACCCTTCCACAAGGGCAACACAATGGACCAACTACTGGTCTAAGTGCATCCTCATCGAGGGCCGGTTTCAACCAACCAACCAACCAAGCCCTGGACGATGAAGTAAAGAGGATTTAATTCTTTTGCAAAGTGCACAACTGGGTTGTACAAACTTGCACCTACGAGTATATGTATATGTGTGTGTATGTGTACGCTTCATGACAGAATAATTGTTTACATCAATTTCTTATACCAAAACTATTAATATGCTCGAGCTTCAAGTCAAAGCATACAAAATACGGATCTTATGATACCATATCCCTTTCCTGTTAAGGGTGTGCCATGTTGTGGTTTCTTTTTAATTTATAGGTTGTTTTGACACTGACAGCTGTTTCCCGCTCGAAATCTTGACAGAAAGTCAGTATCATACATCCGCGGAACGAAATGAGTTGGAAATATTGAAAACTTATTTCCAAAGCGCGTTTTTTGAAAAGCAATTTTGGCCGAAATGGAGCAACCGCCTGTACGCAAGTTTGTGCAAAAAGTTCGCGCAACTGGGTATGCTAGTGGACAACACTCATGGTCCCCGTCGTCGTATGGTACGCAGAGACGAGAATGTGGCTGCTGTAGCCGAGAGTGTGAGGCTCAATTCACGAACATCAAAACTCAACTCGCCATCGATGCAAACAGCTGAGGTTGGTTGGCGTTACAGAGCCATGTTATCCGACTTTTTTTATTTACTAATATAAAAGAAATGGATTGGGACGACCTCTGATTCATGCAGGAGATGGCGCACCATTCCACACAGCCCACCCCACAGTCAATTTTTTTGCGCACCAAATTCTCAAAACGTGTTATCAGCCGTCTTGCTGATTTTGATTTGGACTTTTTTGTGGGGAACCGTTAAGGACCGATGTGATGCCAACAATTCGGAAACGGCAATTATCAACCAAGCAATCCATGAGCTAGCGCAAAATATAATTTACATTGACAGTTAAAGAGACAGTTCCAAGTAATTTTTCACGGCCTTACATTCCTCTAACAACCATTTGTCGCTAATAAACTAATTGTTCTTAAAAGTACGATTTCGCTTCAGGTTTTGAATCTCCTGAGTTCAGATATGATGTTTTATGTCTTTATACATATTTTTTCACGGTTCCACCTCTTCCGAGTGTCTGTCAAGAGTATAACTGTCATGAGAAAGCTTCTCAAAACCCATCTGCCCTTCGGATATGGCATAAAACTGTAGGTCCCTTATGTACATGCAGAAATGTATACCACGCACAACATGTACAGTTGTGAGAAGCTAGGCCTTGGCCCTCTATGGGCCTAATATTTATTTATTTATTTTATACATATTTTTGAACTTGAACAGGGAAATAATTCTGCTGTTCACAAAAAAAAATCAAAAAATAGACAAAAGTAACCAACTTAACCCTCTAGCTTCAACATTAAACAACACTTACGCTTAAACTTGCTCTGATATTTATTTTCTATTTTAGGCTAGACAAGGCATCTATCCTCAAGGTCTTTACAACTGTGAAATTAACTTCCAACTGACCAAAACCGAACGTAAGCGAGAAAACAATGTCAATATTAACTTCCACTTTAAATAAAGTATTATTTATTTTTTATCGTTTACTATATACACTTAGTTTTTTTTTTTTTTTGCTTAACTTCAATGATTAGTTCACTTTTGAAAATTTAAGCTGCGAAGGATAGGAATCTTCTTCTCTTGGTAACGAAGCACATCCGATCAAGATGAGAGTCCTAATGAAACTGTGAAAAGCATCATCTCCACCGTTGGTAATTCCTACCCAGGTGAGGTGGACGTTTTTAGGTGTGTACAGCGAATGGTACATATGGTCATCCCTTTTAACAAAATCTTTTTTCAACTGCACAAAACCATATCACTAATCAATTAATTTAACTGATATTTCTAACCCATTGAAAGTAGGTTAAAAAAAAAAAAGGCAAAGACGAATTTGGGGACAAAAAAACGTTGGCACATACTCATCACAACTAAAGGTATTAAGCTTGAAGGTTTTTTTTTTTTAATTGAATGGCCTATAAACTGGAAGGGTTTTTTCAGTGAAGGATATCAACTGTTGCTTCTTTCAAAAGTCTATTCTATAATACTCGTATAAATGCAAATTCTATTAAAGGACATCATTATCAACGACACAAGAGAAAGATGTACACAAAGGGATTTCCAATAAGCGTTTACTATCTTTCTTATTTGAATAAAACAAACTGTGAGCGAGATATCATTAAAATTTGTTATTTATTTTAAATGTATGCCATTATGTATGGAATATAGAATCTTTCAAATGTCCGGCGCGGCCTCACTAGTTGGTACGCATCCTAAATGTCCATAAATCTGGCGCATAAATCAGACTGGCATTGACAATGTTGGCTGGCTTTCAGGTCAGTGGTGGTTTATTGGCATAGAGTTGTGACTTATGGAAACACTACAAGAAGAAGTATAGCAAGGTCAAATTGCATGATCTCGGTGGCTAATTTACATCATCTCCTATTGCGATAAATGTCCATTATGGAACGGCCTGGAATTTCTTTAAAATTCCCTTACACACTCTCACGGACAGCGGCGAAATTTTCGACAGATCCTGCGTTTTGTTCCAGTCCACTTGGAAGGACGATTATGGCGACTGTAAAATTGACGAAGAGCGCAAAATATTGTTCGAACAGTAGATCCACTTTCTTAAGAAAAAAAAATCATAACTTGCTAATGGTGCTTAACGCTTTAACCTTTCACGTTGATGTGGCAAGCCAGACTAAATAAATAACAGCCAATTTTGCTTCAAAAAGGCTACAGTTCCATATCAATGGAATCAATCCAAGAACGCGAAATAGAAGGTCAACTAGGAAATACATGGCGCAGAACAGTAAGATGATGAGTCCCCTCAGCTGAGAAGGAATTGAAAAGGGTAAACGAAACCCGTTGCCAGGAATGAACAGGAAATTGACAGGCATTTTATACTTTAGTTCCGATATTAAATAAAAATAATGCGGCATATTTAATAGCGAAAACAATGATGCGTTGTTGTTTACGTTAATAATCTATGTTGCGTGCAATACACGTGTATGCCTCTACCTGATATTAGTCTTAATGATAATATTTGCCAGTATCCACAGCGCATTTTAAGGGCGAATCTTGCTTCATTCTCATTTCTCTATAAAGACTATGTGCTGATCTAATCGAGTAAATTGTTTGGTTTGGCTCATCAAAGCTTGTATCATCTTCAGACTTGTTGGCTGATCAATTAAAAAAAATATAAAAAATAGTCCATCATTAAACCATCTACAATAGCTAAAGCACTCTAATCGCGTATGAATAAGTTAAAAAAAAAAAAAAGTGTGCATATTTAACTTTTGAACTTGTCAGGCGTTCTCTGTGTGTACGGATGGATTTTTTTTTTTTATCTTAATAAAGCTCTTCAACTAACTAGATGATTGTAGGAAGAATAGACCGAAGTAGGTCCCACGGTCATGACGTAAAACGCGTGCTTACTTGGTACACAAAACTGTTCTATAATCCGCCCCTCAGTTTAAGTGATTTAAATTTTTTTTTCTTTCATATTAAGCGTCGTAGCAGGCACTCTTTAAGCTTAGTTAAAATATACATTTGTATTGCATATACAGTTTAAGAGAATGCATATTTGACAAATCGTTTCGTCTGGCAGTTTAGCAATACCACATAACAGAACCTGAAAGAGTTCGAGTAGATATACACCGAACAAGGATTTCTGCTCTCTTATTTGCAGATGACATGATCTTCTTCACAGATACAATGGAAGGCATGCATGCATCTAATAATAAATTAACTAGAAAATCATTGCAGAATGCCGAGAATACCACGGAGCAGCGATGTCACTTTTGCTACATATGTAGCAAAACTGCTACATTTTCGAGTAGCGTGCTACATGTTACATCTTTCACTCATTATGCTACATTATACGAAACCGTCTACGTAATTTTTTCATCATCTTTTTTCGATTTCTCTTCTCTATATCTCAAAATGATTAACTTTCATATGTAAACCCATTTTTTCACTGCAATTTATGAGCTTTGGTTGGTGTTGGCATCACTTTCCAAATGTCAGATTTAAATTGTTTGTGTTTTATTTTATATTTCAAATTTCAACAACGCCGGCTATTTTATTTAGATTTAACATTTTGTACATATAATAAGGTAAGTTGTTAAATTGAAAATAGAATAGAAATTAAATAAATGTTTTTGGAACTTTAGCATGGTACGTAAATATAGAAAACAGTGGGAAACAGAATTTCTCGTGGTTAGAGTGTAAGTCAGAAAAACCGTTTTGCCGTGTTTGCCACAAATCATTCGTGTGCAACAAAACGCTGTTAACAAGACATGAAAATTTGGCGATACATATCTCAAATTATGAAGCAGTAAAATCGGTCCCTAGCGTCTCCCAATGTTTTAAAAAACAAACTGGTAAGGCAAAAAGACAATACTACGTGTAATAATTAAAAAATAAAAAATGAAATTAACTGAAATTTGTCTTTTGCTACATTTTTTTTTTAAATGCTACATTTTTATTGCCAGTATGCTACATTGCTCTGGACCATAGTGGCAACGCTGCCACGGAGTGTTGATTAAATCTAACCTAAGCATCAATAAGCATTTATTTAAAACTAAAAGGGAATTCATATCAATTTGGTGCAAAGCATATTTCAAACTGCGAAGCGTATTCAATGCAACCCCAACCGGTATTCGCTCCGTCGTTAAACAATTTATTTGACTGCCCGCAACTAAATGCTCCTTCTTGAGACCAGTACAGCACCTCCATCTCACGTCTAAAAGTTAAGGCGATGAATGAGGAAATATTGCCTAAAAAAGCAAAAACTCAATATAAACATTATGTGAATGCAGCATAAAATATAATATAGTTGCCTATGTCCCTTTCTAGCACACAGAACATATTTCCTAGCAGATGATCGATATGATAAGAAAAGAACTCCTACCTAAATTACAAATACTGTATAATCAGTGCAATCGTAATGAGCATAAAGATGTGCTCGCCTCATTCTTTAACTACTTTGGAGCGATTTTTATTTTTTTTTTTTTTTCAAGTTGAAGGAAGCGATGAGCATATTGAACGCCAAGAGCCTGTTTAGATGCTGACTCAAAACTCGGCTATGTCGGTAGTTTGTAGGTAAGAAGAGTGAGGGGTAAAGAGAGGGGGAGAGTCATGAAGAAAATAGAAAAATCGAGGAGAGTCGCGTTCTACATCCGAAATGTTCCGTTCCTATTCCATTTTATCATTACTAATTCGATCGTTGAGGAGGGTAGTTCGCACATAAAATGAGTACTTGGACGAAAGAACGCACAAAAAATACAAAAGTGTTTCAATTTACTCATTCCCTCCCCTATACTTTATCAAAGTAGCGCAGGAGTGAGCACTATTGCATGTAGACACGACATTACTCTTTACTACGTAGTCGTGAGTCATCATCAAAACAGGCTCCAACGGAGGTTGTAATCTAGTACATAAATGTATCGGTACGTACGGTACGGTACGTCATTATGCCAGTCTGCTTGAAGGCTTTTACCCAGTGTTGCCACAATGATACCAAAGTATCAAAAGTGATACTTTTCAGTCTTAATTTTGACGTGATACTTCGATTTCTTGAAAATACCTATTTTGATACTTTTTTAATTTCGACAACAAAATACTATAACATGCCAGGCAATTCTCTTATTCACTGAACTGTGAGTTATTTTCCCCTCATAATAATAAGATAATTTATTTAAATATTCTTGTAGTCGACTTGCCGCCTGTTTGGATGGATATATATTTTGTAAAAGACTTGAGAATATTCATGTTATTTTAGGCATTATAGCTTATCTTAATTTTTTTAATTTTAACAAAATACTAATAATAGTAGTTTTACTCATAATTCCTATTATGATACGTTTTGATACTTTTCTTCTGTCTGCGGAGATACTTTTTTCCAAACTCTTGCGGCAACACTGTCTTACCACCAACCAAATAAAAAACAGGCAAGACTAACTACCATGAAGTTGAATTAAGTATCCACTGTTTTTATGAAAAAAAAAAAAAAGTGACACACGAAAACTCTCCGAAATACAGAACAAAATATCCATATACATAAATCCAAGACGTTTTACTTGTTACCAAATCTGAAAAAACATGAAAATTACACAAAATAAAGTGCACGACTGGGTCGTACAAACTTGCACCTACATACATCTATAAGTTTTTAGTGCAATTAAGATACACACAACCAACCAATTTATAGAATAAAATAAAACTTTGTTAAGTTGGCTATAATTAAATTACCGTTATTACCAACTTTGTCCAAAAGCGTGGTATGCTATCTCATAGGACTTCAGAAAATTTGTCCAAAACTGAAAATTTACCAACACTGTCTTATTTGAAAATTATATTTTAAGTTGGCTATAAGCAAAGTACCCTTATTAAAAATTTTGGTTAATAACGTGGTACGCCATTTTATTTACTTTGGGCCCAAATTTATCTAAGCCATTTTGTACCACTTACGATTTCTAATCGAAAGTGAGAGCTTTAATAAGATCGCCTGATCCGTTTTCCAGAAAATCGTCTTTTAGGCAAATTGGCCGTAACACAACAACCTAAGGCCAAAATTTAGTTGTTGTCTCAGTATAGAATTTTAGTAAAATCGTTTGAGCCGTTTTCGCGCAAATCGGCTTTTTCAAAAAAAATTATAAATGAAGTACTGTTGTTAACAACTTTGGTAAGAAATATTATATGTATGTCATCTGATTGGAATTTTCGAATTTTAATCGAATATGAGATTTAGTCAATATCATTAGAGCCGTTTTCAAGAAAATCAATTTTTTGTGAAATTAGTCATAAGCAAAGATCCGTTAGTAATAGGGCTAAAACTAAAAATTTATATTTCTAGTGATTCTAACACAGACAATAGCTATGAAGTTTGATCGAAATCCGTCCCCCCGTTCAGGCTGTAGCCTCAGGCACACACAGACAGACAGACAGACGGACAGAATTGGCAGACCTACTTTTTCGAGCTTCTCTATCATCGTAATGTAAGAATTGATTAATATACCGAGTTCGAATTTTTGCACGAATCCAATACTTGCCCTATATTATAGGTGCAAGTAAAAAAATATGGTTTGTTCCCAACCTCCAAGATATTTTATTCTATTAATATAATAGAAATTACAAGTAAACAAGTGAAAACAAATCAGTTCAAAATAAAAGCACACAAGCAATATATGTATGTAGACTATTAAGGATAATTACATTTTAATTCTAGCAAACGTCCAGCGAATTCAAATATTAGATATTTTATTCTATTGCCTACCAAAAGCATTCCAATTAGGCAATTGTTTTTGCGGAAAAGAAAAGAGACGTCTATAGCATTATCAAATCGAAATAAAAGGGATATCGATATCAATCGAAATATCGAAAGCATATCGATCAATCAGTTCATTACATCATATCGATATTCATTTTGGAGCCATTTCAGCTGTCATCCATCCCCATCCCTTTGCGGTTCGCGCAGTTTAAGAAAACCTTTCGTTATTGAATAAACAAAACCGTGAGTTCAGATTCGGGGATTAAATTTGTTTATAAATCTGCGGCAAGTGCGTGCATTAATTTTCTAAAATTCTGTGATAAGAATTAAAAATTCATAAAAAAAAAAATCAAATTAAGTATGAATAAAATTTCGCAATAAAAAAAATATTGGAAGTGTTGTAAAGTGTTCTCAAAATGGATAATATGTATGTTCGAGAAACCACATCAGTTTTATTGTGAAAATAACTAACCACATTCGTTTCCAAGTCGAATATAAGGTAATGTGTTGAAAAAATAAATAAACGTACAGTAGTAATCGCTTTTTTATAAACATAGGCTCTCACAGTTTCTGAATTTGATAAATTTGCATGTAATAAAAAAAAAACACAAATCTCAGTTCTTTCCCATGAAAGGAGATAAACTTATTTTCCAATTTGTAAAATATGTAATTTGAAACAAATAGATATAAGATGAATCCTATAGAATATACATAAATGTGTACATATGTATATACTAGTATATATGAGTCGAGTGGACGCGCATGCTCCCAATGTTTATACAGCCTTGGGTGGTTCATACTTACGGCTAAGGCTGTACAGTGGATCAGAGTTTATTTGGCCCACACCTTGTTTACAAATTCAAACAGTCATGGCTCCATGACGAAAAAATTTATCAACAAAGTAAAAACGCAAAAAAGTTAATTCAGATTTAAACTTAATCAAAAAAGTTTAATTTATTTATTTTAACTTAAAACTTTATATCATCGTTTAGCAATCGTACTCGTTTCAAGTTGTAAACGCGGAGTAGGTCAAATAACACTGTACATGTTTGGAGGAGAAAAAGAGATGCCATTTTATAGAACTTTGACGTCCTAAGACTCAATGTAAATACTACTTAAGTACAAATCGTATAATTGCGTTTAGGCGGGTCATATTAACTGCAACTATTCAATTCTCAGATGTCTTATATTGTAAGGTAAGAGGTTTGGCCTATTTCAAAAAATTACATACAATTTCTATTTTCTGTTTTGCTAGAAACCATTAAAAATTAATTTATCATTATTTCAAAATGAAATGAATAGAACTAGAGAAAGGTCCGAATCGAAATCGAAGGATTTGGCATTTGCGCTTTCGTAATCGAAATTCGAGATGACTTCGTGCACTTTATTTTTACTTAAGCGGTCGAAGAACTCTGGGTTTCCATCACCATTTTGCGTACAATGGACTCATGTGAGCCTTTGAAATTTTCTGTCAGCAAGGGCACCCGTAAACGCTATGTTTTGATAACGGATTGTATAATGAAGCCGGGCTTATAAAGAGAATCGCTGCGGATCGAATGGATTCCTTCCGCGGTGCATCGTCATTGAATTTGTTTGATTTATCACTACAAACATACTATCGTATATGCATCAATTCGTCCGTACGTGATAAATCATAAAGAGAACGCAGCTTTTAAATTTGCAATTGAACTTTCTTACAGCACTTACTTCGTTCTCTGTAACGTGTTAGATATTACACAAATTAGATATATTCCTTCTATGATCATAGGTACATCCAAATAGTTCTCATTGATATTCCGCAGACGGTAGCAGCAGTCTGCATATATATGAACAGCAGAAGAGATAATTATAGGAGCACTACACAGGGTCCAATCCAGAAACTCCTTTCAGTTACAAAAAAAAAACTTTGCATATACCAAACCTCGCACCTATTCCAAATTCAACAATGATCCCAAGCAGGAGGGTTGCAGGGGGCAGCATGCCCCCCATACATATTCCACTGTTTATGCATTACAGATTTTATTTCCATTTTTTATTGGCAATAAAACATATGAAAATACTTCAATCCGCCTGGAGCGGATCGTGTACCTACCGTACCCTATCCTTTTTCCATACAACATACATACATATACTCGTATAGCTCCTTTTCCACCAATATATTGTACTTCCTTGAAAAAATGTTTTGTTATTAATATCTTATAAAATTGTTCCAAGACTTTAATTTTCTCCAACAGGCAGTGGGCGGAGTTTTAAAATTTTTCAACATATATTAAATTTTGTTCCTATGAAGTGATATTATTGTAATTAAGAGGCCTCCACCCAAAGTGTCGAACTCAAAGTCGAACATAGGCATAGTTTAGTGTAGAACCATGTTCGAAAAATTCGAATAATTATCTTCGAATCCAAAATATTGCAAAATGAGTTTCAGTAAGCTTCTTGACGTGGAGCTGAATAGTTATAGGATGATGTTGCTCCACTTTAATGTTTGTTTGGTTGCCGAGCAACATAATAATAAAAATATAAAAAAAAGTGAAAACTTTAAGTGTATACAGGGTGTCCCAGTTAAGCGGTATAATCCTTTAAGGGGAGATTCAATTGTCTTTCCAAAATGTACAAAACCTTTTTTGTACCAATAATAGTTTAGAAGTTATAGCGTTTAAAGTGGCTACACCTCCAAATTGGAGGTCACCCACTTTGGGGGGCTATAACTTGAAATGGGGTGAGAATAGACCCCCCCTGCCATACAATTTTTTGTTCGGCAGAACTTTAGGAATCTCCCCTTAAAGGATTATACCGCTTAACTGGGACACCCTGTATGTTTATTTGTATTTTAAATTCAAGAAAAATTTAAATTTCTGTATTTTTGCTTTATTGTGTCTTAGTTGAATTAGTCGTTACAAAAATACAGTAATAACGTTTTTTTCATTAAATCAAGTGGATTTCTTCTAAATGAAGAATTTTTGTTTTGCTGAAAACCACACTCGATGAGGATGTTCTTCGACTCAGGATATATCAGGTATATGATATCCCTCTTAGTCTCTTACTGTTACAAATTGCTGAGTTGTAAGAATGGATGTGAGTTATGCCATACAGATGTTGATATGATATTTAAGATAGTTATAAAAGTAATCTTCATCGTCTGAGCAGCTTCTGAAAAAGTTATTATAAAAGATGAACGAACTATGAGCGTGTATTCAAATAACGCAGTACATATTCTTCAAGTTTGTAATTTTGGAGACGGTTTCTCTTTTACTTCTCGAAATTCGAATGGACATGATTTTGATAAGCGTTGCCTAGACTATCCTGCGCTACGTTGGCCTGTCTGGCTTCTTTTACCGTATCGACGTGGTAATGATGCCCGTGCTCTAAAAATCAGCATACGGGTTTGCCATATCCCCTTTGGTATGCGAAAAAAATTATAAAAAAATATATACCAACTTAGGTCGTCAGTTATATTTGGATACAACTTTTATATAAAACTCGTATACAAGTAATATTTTAATACCTTTTCCACCCAACCCATATGATAAAATGATATGATAATCTTATTGATTTTTTTTTTTTTTTTTCGCTTATATTCTTATAAAACTAATTAATGCTACTAATATCCTGGCCAAGAATAGTGTTAGTTATACAAAAACGTGTGTCTGCTAATTCGTTTTGTTTTAGCTCTGAAATGTTGACAGTATCGTAGTTTGGAGTATTTTTCTTTATTTCTATGCCCCCTTCTTTTGTACAACAGGATTGCATATTCAAAAAATGTCTGCTTCAGTACACTACTCTTACGAAAAAGAGCCGGACAAGGATTATAGAATAGAGATCTTACTTAACTCAATGCTATAGCCTTAAGATTCCCCTTGTGATGTTCATGATCTTAGATTTGAAAGAGTTCAAAAGAATTTCACGAGATATGCTATTCGTAAATTGAACATGTTTGATGAACTTCCGAATTATGACGAAAGATGCAAAATGATTGGCTTGCAAACCTTAAGTTTCAGGCTTAAGGCAACTTCGGTCAGATTTATCCGTGATATAATTAATTATCATATAAATTCACCAGAGTTGGTTTTTCTCATGAATATATATGCTCCCCAGAGATCTCTTCGGCACGTTTAATAAGGTTTGCAACAAAATTGATTTGAGCTTATCTCCATCAGAATTTAAAAACTGCGTTTATGCATTGATTTTTGATTAATACATATATATTTTATTTGAAGTAGTCTATGAGATGCAAAATCGGTAGATGATCCTTAGTCGCGCAGCAAACATCTGCTGTGTAAAGCGATACTGAGAGTATACACTGAGAGAACGTAGTGTTCTGTGATGAAAAAAAAAAAAAAGACTTTCCCTCACTAAAAAGGAATCTTAACCAGTAAATCTAACAAACCAATTTTCTTTCCCGCTGACATTTTTCTCGCCGCAGTCCTTAGGCCAAAAGTCAATAATAGACAATAATGGACTTTTGACTCATCCAGGTGGGCTATAAGTCCACCAATCAATTATAAACTTAAAATGTAGGCACCGAGTTCATAGTTTCACAATGTTATAAAGGTCCACAACCAATCTTGTGATTATGAAATAACCTCCTACGAAATTAGCCTGCATTGACACCATTTCCATTATATTTATTAAGTAAATAATAACCCAAGTATTCTTGGTTCTAGTTGAAATTCGGCCGTTGGGTGACAAATTGTGTACAAGATGTAATATAATGTACATACGTACATAAGTTTACAAAACAGTTGGGCATGCTGTCCCTGTGGTTGACCTGATTGGAGGCACTGTTGCAAATGTTTTCTTAAAAATCATGCATTACATACATATGTTTATCCAAAACATAAATAGATATTGTGGACTTTTATCCTGTAGATTTCTGACCGTTCGATATTTTTCTCAGCCCACCCTATTTTTCTAGTGTCTGTCTTAGCACATCATCTTTCCGCACTAGCAATTATTTTCCTAATTTCGACAATCATAAACTATCTTTGTACCTACATAAGTAATAATAAGAAAATCGGCTTAGCCGTTTAAGCGGCAGTCCAATAAATGGACACAGATGAGCAGACAGACAGACAGATTTAATTGACAGACCAACTTTTTTTTAGCTTTCTCTATGATCATGATAACATCAAAATCCATCAAACCCTTAAAAGCGATAACAATATTTGCATCATATTACAAATAGATGTACCTACAAATGTAAGTACAAATCGAACTAACTATATGTACCCATATAGAATTGTACTACAATATGATTCTATACAAATATTTCTATCCAAGCAAAAACAAAATCAACTTTTTCCCTTTCCGCAAAAAAAAAAGTACCCACATATTCACATATCTCATACTAAGAAACAAACGTATATACATATTATCATTTTTAGTGTTCCGGACCTTAAAAGGTAAGACGGAACACTTATGGGTTTGATACGGTGTCTGTCTGTCCGTCTGTCCGTCAGTCTGTCACAGCCCTGTAACTTTTGAACCGTTAGACATAGAGAGCTGAAACTTTCGCTATGTATACATTATATGTACACCTGCACAAGATGGCGGCAATGAATTTCATTTCGGGAGCCCTTTTTTTTGGGCACCTTGTATGAAGGGCAAAAAAAAATTATTTTCTTCCCCATCATGTGGCATATCAAATTAAAGAGAATTTTGCAAAGGCTCCATATATGTAAGAAATATTTTTTTATGGCAAAATTTGTTGAACAAAAAAGCTTGCCAAACATTTGAAAATGTGTGTCTAGTTACCGCACTGTATCTCCCCCAGTTTTTATGTTATCCAAATAATTTTTACAGGAGATCAAGTTTCAAGTTTCATCCAAAACCGCTAAGTAGTTCCCGAGTTACAGATTTTAGAAGAGCGCATGGCCTTCCCTATAATCTCTTCTCTTGCTTGGCACGCCAAGTTTTTTATTGAAAGTGTAAGTTAAAAAGGACTGGAATCTCAGCTCAGTATTACTAGGACATACTTACGTACAACACATTACATTATTCATATCAAAACCAGTAGTAGGTGTACCTATGCAGGATATGAATAATATTGCCCTCTATTTAATGACAATATAAAATGTCCGGAACACTATTGCACGAGGCCCTCCTCGCACTTACCCAATTTTTTTGTTTATCATCGAATAGGCAGAAAAGAATTTAAAAAAAATATCTACAATTTCAAAGTAAATCAAAGAGAAAGAGTGTAACAAGGTTTTCGAAGTCAAAAGTCGGAGAATAAATGATTTTCGAAATTGATATCTTGAACTAAAATCGTCCACGCTAAAAATTCTCGGTTTATGTCCTGGGTAAAACCGTGAAAAAGTGTTTTATAAACGGCAATTGTACTCAACAAATAGCCAAAAATTGTTTGCTTTGACCATCCTAACAGTTAGATGGTATGTCCCTATAATATTGCAAATTCTGTGTTGAATTTGGAGAATTTTACAGTTTTTTATACGCACATATATCCAAAACGAAGACAAAATTTAAAATTCTATCTCGAACAGAACTTAGATTCGTTCATTACCTTTCCAATAACACCAAAAAAATATCAATTTTATACTGTTTACTGGCTTAAGTTCTGTTTTGCAAACTGCTATTTTTCGTAAAAAACACGAAAGATGTCTGAGTATATTTTAAATAAAACAACAACGAAACAATTTTTCAAAATTCGGACTTAGATTAAGTTCCATTCTTTAATATGCCATAATAAACGTTGCAATCGGTTCACTATTGACCGAATGGTGTTGTTTTGAAAATGCACAATTTTCGCTTTTTGCTCAAATTATGGGTGGAGGTCTCTTAAACCACAAAACAGAAAAACGCCCCTAAAAAGTAGGCGTGGCCATATACAATGCATGTGCAATTTGTAGAGTAAGTGAATAGCTATATAATTGCATTTATAAGTTTTGTCAAGTATCATGGAAAATTACTGAAGTAAATTTTTCGAAAAGTGGGCGGATTTTGAAAATTTGTACACTTGTTCTGTCCCGATGTTCAAAGACCTCGCATACAAAGTTTCATTGTCCTAGCTCAAAATTTAAGGCCCAAAAATGAATATTACCAGACGATCGCTTAATGTTGCACTTATTATGCGAACAGAATAATGTCTATCTGCAATGACACTAGAGACGAGTCAAATTAGAAGAGCACATCCAATTAGGTTGGTAAGATTGTTTTTTTAATTGCAGTTTCTCGGCAATGATTAAGAATAAATGGGATAGGAGTGCTTAACATCACATATATGTTCTTGTTTAAAGTAAAGTACAATTATTCTCGCGAAAAACAGACGATTTTTTTCCTTTTTGAACATTAATTTCTACTATGTATGCGGCCAGAAAAACATATTTGTGACTTATGACCTAGCGATCGCCAAAATAGCCTTACAGATTCAGCACCAAGAATCGCCTCGCTTTAATTGGGCCTTTATATTCAGCCTTATTTTGAGATTCGAATTCATTCGAAAGTGAGTCGAATTCGCATAGACTGTATTTTGACTTTCGAATGAATAGAAAGAATAGAAAGTTCATCCAAACATTCGAAAGTGCGTATTTTGAGATTCTATTCATTCGAAACAAATGTCATTTTTCATTCGAACAAATTTTTTTTTTTAATATTCTCTAGAAAATTAAATGAAGTAACTTTAATTGACAATTGCTGATCCTGTCGGAATAGGTCACGTTCTTATTAGAAAAACTGGTGGCCGGCAATTCGTAAAAAATAAAATAGTCCCACTCAAGTTCTATGTAAACAAAACTCCAAAGGAAAGACGACTGAATGCACGAAATTATTTTGCAACTTTATTTTTTAATCTTGTTTTACATTTTATATGATGTCCTATTCATTTGCACTGTCCACAAAAGAAAGCAGCATTTTATTTTATCTAAAAAAAACTCTAATTATTAAAAACAAATCACCGAGCAAATGTTTATTTTACTACTGACAGCACTCAAAACAAATGTAGAGTGACTATATTCGTGCCGAGTGTTACTTAAGTATTAAGTATTACTTAAATTTCTTCTTTAAACTCGTAAGAGTGTAACTAATAAAAATATTTACAAAGAAAGAGAAGAGTTCTAACGCAAAAAAAGCAAGGTATGGTCAACCTGTATTAAAAGAAATGTCAAACAGCTGACTTTGAGGGTTCAATTTATTTAAGTTCATTTTGCGTTATCATTCGAAAATGAACCTTTTTCATTCGAATCTCAAAATACACAAAAATCTTTCGAATGAATAGAGACATTGACTATTCATTCGAATGTCAAAATAAGCATGATTGCTTGGAAATTTTCACATTGAGATGGCTTTTTATAAAGCTATAGGAAAATTTCTTGATGGTTCAGGGGGAGAAATTGCACTGGTTAATGCTGAAGTCCTTGCTCAAGGTTCTTTAAATACTTTTATTTCTGGTAAGGTTTAGTTTCTTAACCTTTCCAAGGATCTTACCAGTCTTGGTTTTTTTTTCTAACAGGAACTCACTACAATAGATGCAGGCGTTTACATATCCTGCTAAGCGCAGCCATTCAAATACTCCATTTTGAAGCGTTTCTTAAGGAAGCAAATATACATATTGATGATCTGAAAGCTGACATAGATTTTATTGCAATGACTGGAATTGATGCATATTTACCAGCAAGTCTCCTTTCCATTCTTTCCTGTTATGCCGCGTACAAAGCAAAAACATTAGGATGTTGTCATGGTTCAACAGCAGCATATTGGATGAAATATGTGGAAATGGTTGACTTAAGAAATGACTTCTCAAGGAGTATAAGATGTGTCGATTTTAACATTCCCTTCATCAATTGGCTGCATATTTCTTTGCATTAAATCACCCCAACTATGCAAGATGGACAAAGTTGTAGAAAATTTAAGTAAAATAGGTTACACTCATCCAGATTTGTTGGAAAATATAAAAAAATTTACTATACTAAGCAGTCACTAGGTTCGCATATCCGCATAATAAGTGCAACATTAGCGATCGTCTGGTAATATTCATTTCGTTTATAACTGTTATCATGATGGCTAATAAGAATTGTTTAAAAAAATCATTTTAACATACTCTTTGCGCGTCTGGCAAGGGTATGGCTGCGCGTAAAACGTCTGGGACCTATATTTTTGAGATCAGGACGTTCTGATCTTTCATTGAATACTGTATTCAAGTGTTTATACCAAAAATCCAGATTTTGAAAAAAAAAAAAAAACATATTTTCAGCGTACTATTACTAACCTCAGCTCCGTCAAATCGCTGCCTGAATTCCACATTTGATATCGTCTATTGGAGCCTTCATGTAGATATATAAATCTTTTAGTTATATCTTCACGCCCAAAATTTGCTGTGGGCTCTTAGACTAAAAAGCGAAATACAGACCAAGGATGTTATTTCTCACTTTTCGGCAAATAAGGTCCTCGGGCTATATTGCCGCGGGCCTTATTTCACTGCACCAATGAAAACCTGCACTCACCTGGGATTTGATCTAAAAAGTCTCCCTACAACTTTTTAGCTTTTGAAAGACAGAACGTTACAAAGATTCCTTACAACAGCTTAGCTCTAGAGACCTATCACATCTGAATAAAAATTTTGGCAGGTTGGAACTTAATATATGTATGTACATATGTACGAAGCTTTCTTGGTGCACTTATTCACTCTATTAAGACTGAGCATATCTTTATAAAATGAATTGCCAAAAATCAAAACCTAGACTCACCCGGGATTTAATCTATAAAGTCTACTTAAAACTGCTTCACTCTTAAAGATCAAACATTACAAAGCTCTAGAGACCGAACACATCTGTATAAAAATGTTCACACAAATTCACAAGAATTGGGGCGGGCTTGAACTTGATATAGAAAGCTTTCATGGTGCACCTATTAACTCAATCACCACTGAGCACATCTTTATAACTTTGATTGACAATAATTAAAACCTGGTCACCCGGGATCTGATCTATAAAATCTATTTAAAACTACTTCGCTCTTAAAAGATCGAACATTACAAAGCTTCCTTACAGCAGATTAGCTCTAGAGACCGAACACATCTGAAGAAAAATGATCTACACTCCAACTCTGGACAGCAGCTAGAGACAGGCAAAATCGGGCCAGGCTCGGATTTGATCCGGGCAAAAGCAAAATTCACAGGAATAGGGGCGGATTCAAATTCGATGTAAGCTCTCTTAGTAGATTTATTCGCTCTAACAAGACTGAGTACATTTAACTCGGAGTTACACCTGATGGTCACTTACGACTAGGAACTCGTCATTTTTCTGCAACAGACTTGGGCTTACGTCCTTAACTCTTAATCAGTTCACCGTTTTTTTTTTTTTAGCAAAAAAGGAAACAATCTCTGTACTGTTGAGGTAATCGTAAGTCCTAGCTCCTCCTGCACCCAACACCCACTACTCGTACCAACCTGCCATTTAATTTTCACCTAACAGCGAGTGTACTCTCACTCGCACACCTCCATACGTTACTGAAGAAATTATGTGTCAACGCTGTACTATTCCGAGAAAGGGGTGCTCCCAATCCAATTAGATGTCTCCTCAAAACACAAGATTTTTTTAAAGATATTCATTTTTAAATACAAAAAACTTACCATATATGTTTCCTTGATTGCCTTTTCCACTTTTTTGTCTGCGACCACCAAAACACCTTATTTTTCACCTCTTTTTTATCTCCAATTGTTTATTTGTTTTTTTTTTTTTCTTCTTGTGAATTTCACCTCAGTCACCACGGCGCACGACAAACAAAATTAAAGAACTTAGCAAAATCGAACAAAAATTTGTTTTATCTTTATTTTACACACAACTCACTGTAGAAGAAGAATAAACAACACAAAAAAGAATTGTAAAAATATGAGAAACAATTTAATTCGAATCAAAAAATTAACGAAAATTAACCAGGAAAACGCAGGCAGATCAAAACCAACTAAAATGAAAAATTGAACAGAACTTGAAGCGAATATTCAAACGAACAGTGGAAAATTCAACATCGACAAGACTAACGGCGAATTCAAATTTCGCCGTCGTTATTTCCCCTTCAATCCCCACCGGATTACAGTTTCCCTCTCCAATAAAAATTTTTACTTGTTTTTTTTTTTTAATTGAACAATTAGAAAATTAAACCGATTAAGATAAAACGGAAAATTATAAGGCGAAATTTACTCATGCAAATACTTTATACGATGTAAAGGAGCCACGGAACGCGACCAAAAGATGGTATTAGCTCTTGCTAGTGCTGAGGCCACCACCACCCAAAATAAAAACCCCGTACGCGTTGCCATCGTATCGGAACTCACAGCACTGCAAGAGATAGGAGAAACACACAAACAAAAAATACTTTTAGTTGCCCGCCGTTGTTGTTGTTGTTGCTTCTTCGCCTATCGACAAGATTTCTGCCACCTATTTTTTTTTTTTTCTTTCTTCAATAATACCTCTTCTGTTCCAACAAAACTAACAGTATACCCTATTTTGCACAAAAAAGACCCGAAAATAGCGCATAAATGAAAAATCAAGAATAATTAAAATTTAGGACCAAAATGCAATGGTATGGGAACGTGGAGCGGGCAGGAGAAAGAAAAACCAGCGAAACACGAGCGAGAGCTTAAGTTAGAAACCGAAGCGAAGAGCACACAAGACCTACGCAAAATAGTAGTAAACTTTTCATATTTTTCAATTTTTTTAATGTTTTCGTTACACGAAGAGGATTTGCGTAGGTAATATGTAAGGGAATTCACATGAGCGTACGGATTATAAGGGAACAAGAGGGCAGCGATTTTTTTTCCGAATTTTCGTGTATTTTTTTTTTGCAGAATTACGTGTACATTTAGTAAACATAACACTAACGGCACCAGAAAATTTGAGATACTGCCAGAGTGCCTGCCTTGACTGTGCTTTGGTGAAATTCCGTGTGCTGAACAAATGGGGCGAATTAATGTACATATGTGTGAACAGAGCAAGCGGAGAATACATAGGGATGAGATGTTTATATCGATTTCAAACATAAATAAACAAAATGTAGCCGTGCGAAATTTTTGGCAATTCGGATCACTTCTGAGATGTTTATATCGATTACAGGCATAAATAAACAAAATGTTGTCGTGGGAATTTTGTGGCAATCCGGAACTGAGCAAGGTGATTTAGTTAAATGACATCGTGCCTAAACTAGACAATCTAGACCAACTCGCTGCAATTTTTTTATTCAGAAATATAACAGTATGGCAGCATTTTGTAGTTGTAAATGTTCGTAATAATAAATATTCATTTCCAAAATCTGGATCATCGATATAACGAATTAAAATTGGGTTCATAACTTTGTTCTAACGATTTTTTCAAAGTAAATAAATTATCCGTAAATCCAAGGTCATCGAATTAATAAGTCGCTGTCATAGAATATACAAAATTGAAAAAAAAAGAACAACAACCTACCTACCAACCTACCTTAAGCTAAGCATTCGATAGATAGAAGTGACAAAAACATAGGTTGTAAACAATCGTCCAAGGTTCCAGAGTTCATAACATAAACATTGTCTGTGACGTATAAAACTCCAAAGTGTCGTTCGTTTGTCTCGCGAATCACTGAGTTATTTCTAAACGTCTGGACACATGTTTAGATTATCCGATTTCAAAACAAAAAAAAAAATGTGTTATCCAAACAGCGCCGGGTGTTCAAAACCGATTAATGGGTCACTGGATGTAGACAATACATTTATACACAAATATGTAGAATATAAACAAATAGAACAAAATAGTTTAGTTCGTAAGATGACCTTGACGAATTTGTTTGGAATGTTGAATCTTACATTCATTGGTTGGATTCATAGCTAAATACTGATCATTACAAAACCAGACAGTCAACTTTGGGTCGTTTGACAGATTCGTTCCGCCACGCTAAAATCTACCAAAAACCGCATCTGTGCTTTGACGTTTCAGCTAAATGGTACCTCATCCATCCAAGTGCACCATTGTATAGTCAGGTTTTGGTCACATACTTTATTCACAAACCAAGTAAAACCAATTATAAAATGCAAATGAAAAAATGAGCATAGTGAGACAAATTTCGTAGAATTTTGGTATACTGAATAGCTTAATTAATTAAATAAATATTTTGCGATTTAATATTCCTTCCGATTTTTTCCAAAGCAACTGCAGACGGCAGCCTACGTTTCCTCTTTTTAAAAAACTTTTTCGACAAATTGCATAAATATAGACCAATCATTATAAATACCCTTTGCCTCTTTTTATACATTTTTAATTTTTGAGACAACTTCAATTAAACTTAAAAATCACGACTTTTCGCAAATTGTTCTGACAAGTAAAGACGCAATTGACTGAAGTAACAATATTATTTTTGAAATGACATTCTTAAATTGTAATTTCTCATCATTTCATTTTAGACTATACACTGTCATTCCAAGCATAACGGTTTTTCGACAGTTTTCTAGATTTTTCATCTTATGAATTCCCCCAAAAGTTTTTTCGGATCGGTAGAAGCCATCATTTTAAATTTTTTTTCGCGACCTGACAGTCACTCTGCTAGCGAAAAATCCCAAATAGTGACATTTACCTACACATTATCATTTCCTATGCATCTTTCTCCGTCCTTTCAGCAAAATCCACGTCAAATTTCAACCCTCATAATTCTCGCTATCATTTGAATCATTCATTTATTATTTCTACCTACACACTTTCATTTTTCCATTACTCCAGCAAGAATATCATTTCAACTATGATAGTGTGTAGCTTATTTGGAGACACAGATTCGACGTAGCGTAGCCGCAAGCCGCGTATCTGTCTTTGACAGTGATTCAAGATCCAAATACAAGCTTCAGATTCACATTTTGTTCAGCCCTTTAGAAACCTGGGTTGAGGAGTCGAAACGGCATTTGTGTGTGTGTTGATTCTCCTTTTTTTCTTTCTCTGCGGGTGGAAATCAATTTGTTTTGGCTAGCAAAACAACAAAATAGACTGAATGTGTACTTGTCTGTCAGTTTAGCCTCATTTCGATCTTTAACCCCATCAATTCGGTGTACGGAAAAACCTAAATCGAAATTTCAACTCGATCCCTCGATTCTGCATATAAACGTAGTAACAGAAGAAGGGGAATACGCAAAACACTTCCCTTGTAACAAAAGCACGACCTTCTTTTCATTTAATTAATTTTATTTATACCTATAATTTTTTTTATTAATCGCTTATACAATCGCTACCTCTACAAACGAACAACTTTTTAAAATATCCTGCCATATAACACCTCAAAAAATGGCAGAGGGAGGTATGAGTATGACACATACGAACTTAACCCAAGCTATGACGTCAGTTTGACTCAATATAATAAAATATTAATTTTTAAATATTATTTGGAATCTATCAACTTATAATATTAGTATAATTTAATAGTTTCAATACATTTGGAGTATTATTTCTCATGAAAACATAATATTTAAAAAAAAGAATGGAAATTAACGTAGTAGACTTTTTCTGCTGCTCAATGTCACGTTTCAAATACTTTCGATTTTATATGTTTAGAATTAAATATTGATTTATTTAAGTATTTTCATAATTAGTAAAGTTATTTGAAGCTTAATTACATTGAAAAAAGGACAGTGAAATAAAAAAGCTTATGTTAAGATTGAAGTATTAAACTTTTCATCTATTAAAAAGTGGGGGGAAATTTGTGTAAAGAAAGACATCAGTAAGCCTAGTGGGACGCTCATAGAGTTCGCGGTTGTATCTTCTCCTCCATTCGCCCTCCTCCCATAAGGGACCTAATATCCAACAGAGTATTTTTCGCTCGAAGGTGCCCAATATTTGCTCAGCCTTCTTAATTATCGTCCAGCACTCGGCTCCATACAGCAGGTCCCTTATGGGAGGAGGGCGAATGGAGGAGAAGATACAACCGCGAACTCTATGAGCTGTACCAGGATGTGGATGTAGTCCAAAAAGCCAAGATACGCAGACTACTTTGGCTCGGCCGCATCGAACGAATGGACAACAATGCTCCAGCCAAGAGAATCTTCGAATCCCAGCGACCAGGCTCGAGACGGCGAAGAAGACCGAACCTTCGGTACCAAGCCAAGTTGTCGCGGATGCCAGAAAACTTGGTTTTCACAACTGGAACCAGCTTTCTTGGGACCGTAGAGGATGGAAGGCAACGATGTCTCAGGCAGGGACTCTACAAGGGTCGGGAGCCCTTTAGTAAGTAAGTGAGTTGTTTCTCCAAATCTCCACAAAAATCGTTGCGCCTGCTGGTCGTTTGGTCGAATTTGGACTTGGGAAAATATTTCCCGGATATCTGCGGTTCCTCCAATTGCACCTTCCCGAAATTCAAATAAAATGCTCTAAGCGACTTGGCTTGTTTAGGTCCTTTGAGCAGAACAGAGTTCAATTTGTTTCCTTCGACAGTGGCTGCAGCGTCGAAAAGGATTCTAAGTTTTCGGGTTTGTGCGGGCTTTGGATAACTCACATCCTCGATTTCGTACTGCTGGAGTTTTCTGGCGTACCTTTTGTACATGTACTCGAATATGCAATACTATCGGTGTTGCTGCAAGAGTATTGTCATTTGGTCCATATGCTACCCAACCTTATTTTCTTTTTACGGCTCCAGGTTCGTTACTCCCAGCTTGAATAATCGTGGAGAAGTATCAGTGGTTTGACATCTTTCTAGCTTCTAATCGACAAGAATTCGAAATGTTTGAATTCTGACTTGTTAAACTTGTCTGGAAGTGCAGGTTCAGGTTTCGAATTGTGCGAAAATTTTTGATTGTAAAGGAAGTTGACTCACCTTCACCTTTTATTTCGAGGTTAACCGCTGTGGATGGTTCCGTCGTAACATTCTGGCCAAACCACTGAAGAGTTAACGCCTGTGGTCGTCCTTTGTGTCTTAATTCAAACGTGACTTCTTCTCCCAGGATTGAAATAGCTGAGCCTTCGTCAAACATATCATAAACTTCGACCTTTCCATTGGATCCAAACGGGTAACGGCTGGGCAGTTCCAGTTCTCGGCATTGCAGTTTAATTGACTGTTGGTGACTCCTTATATAGACTTTTGTGATGAAAGCGTCTACAGCCATGAACACCGCACTGTTTCTTTCTACGACAGGTTGCGGTGCCGTGGCCTTTATGCAGACCTGAGAAGTACAAGTGCTGTGATATGACCTTTTGCCAGCATTGAAGCAACTGCATCACGGGCTGGTCCGACTAGACATTTCTGAAGCCGTTGGAGATATTGATGATTGTTATACTTAAAATCTTCTGTAGAGTCATTGTAGTTGGCCAAAAATAAAGGCCACTCTTCAACATTTCCTGAGAACGCTGGCAGATCGTGGAGTTTCATCGTGGCGCTCTGTAGATAGTTTGTAGCTTATAAAAGTGTGCTGGATGACAGAGATGAGACATCATCGTTTTGGGCTGCTTCCATGGCATTGACACTAATGGCAGCATTGGCTGTGGCAGGGACAATAAATCCGGGTTCACTACTTTGTTCCAGCTTGTTATTCAATCTTTCAATATCCCTTTGGCTTTCGATAGTGCTATTTTTCAGGTCAGTTCGTTAAGACTGTTGAGTTATAGTGTTAATGCCTCGGGTGCATTGTCTTTTCAATTATTGTTTCGTCCAATCCTGAATTATCTTCACTTTCACTCGAACTTTCTGAAGCGTCCCAATCTCGCCAAAAAATATCCACCTTTTTCTTTGACTGTTGTTAACCGTTAATAAAATAAACTGAATTTTCTATATTCTCAATTCCAACCCTTATTCACTCACGACGACGAAAAGAGACAGACGTACTAAAACAGAAAAAACATGTAATGTCGGCGGCGCGCAAGCGAATAAAGAAATTTTCAAATACAAAAGAACTATTAATATTTTTTATTTTTGTAAACTTTGATAGGTATTATTATTATAAAACATGAAGATTGAATAATTAAATTAAAAGGAGGCTCGTTTTTCTGTTGTATTATAAGCAGGTCTTTCTCGTTTGGCGTATAAGGAAAAACTGCTCATTAACATTCTGTAGATGACAATTTGAATTCTGCTCTCCCTGAAATCTTGTGGTCTCACTCTAACAGGCTTGATATCCTAGAAATTAAGATGGTTATCCTGGCTAGAGTATATCCATTATAATGAGTAGGGACCTACTCCTACTACCACAAATTAAAAGATAAAAAAATTGTACAATAAGCGGAAGTAGATCAAAAGTATACACTTTAACCAGTATGCAACGACCCCTTGTGAAAAAAATGGTACACAATACATTTTACCTGCACCACTACATGCGGCTTACTGTGTAAGACTAATGGTTAAGGATACGACTCCGATCATCGTTGTGTGTATCTCTACGTTAGTTTTAATTTTTTCTATACCTATTTTTTACGATTGGCTTTTCCGCTATTTAAAACTAAATAAGAACCCTTTTACATCTAAAATATGAAAACAATTGTTTCTTATTTCCTTTGACCTCCATAAAAATAATAAAACCGGATGTTCGGCCATAAAACAATAAAAATAATTTGACTCCAAATTTCCTAGTTTTTTATGGCAATAGGTCACACTGACTTTCAATAGAGGCTGTCGTTGGTATTGCTTTCTTTTTCTTGACAATGTATTTTTAAAGGCGATATGACTCCAACGCTTATCAGCTGTGTGTCATGTCACTATCTCTCTCTCTCCCTACAACGCTTCTTATATCCATCTACTTCTCATATCTGTGTAACTTAAGTGCCCAACCCATAGAATCCGTCGATCCGTTGTTCCGTCGACGTTAACTGACAGCTCGATAAAATACACACAACCTTATGGGAGGCGGCCCATAACCAACGGATGGATGAACTTCGACGGACAAAGTAGGTTTACTTTCTACTTTTTCAATCCGTCGATCCGTTGTCAGTACACACATTCACGTATTTAAGTTCACACATTCACATATTGAAGTTCACGCATAAGAAAATTGAGAGTACGCATTTTCATTGGTGGAAGCAGAGAGAGAATTAAAGAAACTATCATCGCCTTTGACAATCAGCTGACGGTTGTGACGGATTCTATGGGACTGTTCTATCCGGCAATACGTCAACTTCAACGTCAACGCACAACGGATCGACGTCGACGGATGTCGACGGATTCTATGGGTCGGGGCCTTTAGTGATAAGTACTGAAGAAGAAAACGGTTGAGAGTGTCCCTACTCATTATGGATATACTCTGATCCTGGCAGCCACATAGGATAGGATTACGGCTAGATTCCGGGCTAGTGTACTCCGCCTCACCAACAACCAGTGTTACACTCCAACTTAGGCCTCGTCTGAGGAAGAGAAGAAGACCCTCTATAGCCAATTAAACGCCGTCTTCAAAACGACACCTAATGGAGACGTTGTTATAATGATGGGAGATTTGAATGCCAAGGTAGGAAGCGACAATGAAGAGCACATGTTATATGTATGTTATCGGGAAGCATGGAATATGCAACCGCAATGACAACAGCGTAAGGTTTACGGATTTCTGAAATGCCAATCTTCTCATTATAGGTGGCACCATGTTTGTAAATTGAATTGATCAAATTGATCATTTTTTAGTCTCCTGGACGTCCGGAACAGACGAGGAGCAGATGTGGGGATTGTGCGAGATCACCATCTTATGGTAGCTAATCTCCGAGTATGCACTGCTGCAGTTCGAAGAACTTGCGATGACGCCAATCAAACAACACCTAGAAGGCACACTGGATGCGGAACAAGCAGACTTCCGCTCTGGATCCTCCTGTGTCGACCACATTAACACCCTGCACTTCATCTTAGAGCAGTGCGTTGAATATCGTTGGCCACTTCACCTGCTGTTTGATTTGAGAAGGCATTCGATAGTGTCAACAGGGAGTTTATTTGGCGTGCCTTACGCAGGCGAATTATTTCAGATAAATTAATTGCTACATACGCTGGCTCAAAATGTCACGTCCTGCACAGAGGAAGGTTGTCAGAGGAATTCGAAATAAATGCGTGAGCTTCTGTATTCCCTTGTGGAACGGAGGACCTCTATTACGCCTACGCGTTACCGAGTACGGTTTCTGGCGTTGGAGGGGAACGGTCTCAGCTTGGTGTTTAAATTGATCACAGACAAACTAATATAGACGGTCGTCTTCTCCCTCCTCTGCCGAAAATTTTGTAAAGTACGCCGGTTTGAATTTTCCTATCTGTGTATTCATGTGACCGAACGTGCGAACAAGACGTAACTATAAAAACAATAGTGGTGTCTCTTTGTTCCTTTTGCACACCACATTTTCAGCAGACTGTCATTCAATTAACAACAACTAAATGTACAGGAAAATGGCTGCGCCCATGAAATATACCGCGGTTTGAGAATGTGTGCGTGACCTCCGACTTTATTTTGCCGGAAACGTCAGAATACACTCAAAATAGATAGTAGTTTTCAGTTAGACCCAAGTGTCAAATCAACCGAGACGATTGTCTATATTAATTTGTCTATGTTCATAATTGTCATCCGCAGCAGTACTGCCATAGTTCTATTCTCAGAGTAATATTACTATTGAAATTGGTACGTGAATATCTCAACTATGCTACTCAAATTCTGTAATTTTGGTACATTTTTCCAGAAATTATGACAACGTCTCCTAATATATAAAATACCTATGTTCGCATAAAGTACTGGTCCCAAAAGAAATTTTGTGAAGTTTGAATACGATAAATGCCGGTTAGACAATGGCTTAAGCCCGTACGACATTATATTTTTAGAAATTAAATTAGAACAGTGGGTGTCGTGGCTCAGTGGTTAGTGCGTTGTGGGCTTTTACACGTAGACTCTTGAGGCTGGACTCACATAAGTGCAAAAGAGAAAAAAAAAAAATCGAAAAGTTGAAAAGAAAAATATTTTGCCCTGTAAGTCGAGGGTAAAGTTTTCGGCGACTCTTTTGGACGTTTTTCTTTTCTCTTCTTCTTTTTATCATTGTTTTGTTTTCATATGTTTTCGTTGCTTGTAGGGTCGGATATTCACGAAAGAAAATAACACAAGAGAACTTCGAAAAGAGTAAAGCCTCAAGAGTCTACGTGTAAAATTCCAAGTTGGACTTCTACAGAACGGGTTCCACGTTCGAATCCAGGAAAACACCATCACGGCCCTTCTTCTTGTGAGCTACTGAGAAACATCCAATCGTATTTACAGTCATGAGAAGCTGCTTAAAAAAAAACCCTTTCCCCTTCGGATACAACTTAAAACTGAAGGAAGGCCTTAATTTATTTTAGTACGAAGAATTCACAACTGAAATTCTTAGTATGTGTGAATGTGTATGCACTAAACACATATGTAAATGTCATAAATACTTTAAAAATGTACCTCCAACCACATTTTCCAGCCACTTTCAGCTTTTTATTTTTGACATTTTAGCATATAATTTAAACTTCCTTGTTTTTTTATTTCCAGCCATATTTGAATATAAATTATGAGTGTACAGTGGCTTGCAAAAAATAGCTGTGCTTTTCGTAAAAATAAACTTTCTGTCTTTTTCACGTAAAACTGACCTTTTAACATTATTTGGTATGTAAAAAATGCGAAAAAAGTAGTATCATACTCTCAATGATATAACAATAAAAAATTAAATTTCTTTCCAAGTCCAAAGAGCACTACTTTTACATCGTCAGCACTTATTTCCGAAAAATTCATCGGCAACACTTAATTCCAATATGAAATCCACACATCAAAAACGAAAAGCAGAACAAAAAGACAAGAAAAAAACGAAAAAATTTCCTACTCTGTTCGCCGTCCGGGGAAAGGATCTCCTTTTGAAGTTTTCTCCACTTTTATTTGAATTCGAAATAAATAAAATATATTTGTTTCCTTTATTTTTATTGTTTTTTTACTTTTATTTTCTTGTCCGTGTTCTTTTTCTTATTAATTTTCCCCACATCTCCCCCTGAGTCATCGACGTAACCCTCGGAAAAATCGCCCATTCTCGTGTCCAGAAACGTCATTTTCCAGTTAGAAAAAAAAACAAAAGTGATTCATTCCAACTTGTGACGAGTATACTTATTTCGTTCGCAATGAATAATTATTAATAAAAAAAAAGAAAAAAAAATAATTACAAGTGACAACACACCATCAAGCATTCAATATCATCGATAGAAACTCCAACACACTACGAGGTAGATAAACGACAACGACAACGTTGTACCCAAGCAACACAGAGCGTCGTCGTTGTGTCAAAGTCATAGTGGCCAGTCACCACAGTGCGGCCTACACAGAATGGAAGTTAGTAGTGCACCCGTTTGGCTGTTGCTTGGCAGTCATTAACCACAAGAAAGTTGAATTAAATAGACGCGGCGAGGATATTTGCGGTTCGCTTAAGACTTTTCTGCTACCTGCTGCTGCTGCTGCACACTCCTTGGAATGAGGAAGCGCCGAAGACGTGTCGGCAGCAAAGTAGAGAAAGAATAAACGTATCGAAATCGTGTCCACCACCAGAGCAAGAGACGCTCATGCACCCAGCCACTGGATCAGTTTTACTTTTTTTTTAAATACAAAGTGTTCGGTTGTTTTATTTATTCGTTTGGTGTTATCGTTGCGCGCTATCGGTTCTCGAAAGATGAAATTCTATTAAACAAATTAAATAAAATATACTCAAAAAAAAGGAACAACCACTCTAGACACCATTGAAGAGACATCCTTTATCCTTCCTCCCATAGTGCGTGATTTTTTTGTGTAGAAAAGAAAATTATATATATATATATATAAAAAAAAACAAACAAAAACCATGTCACCAATATTGTACACACTTTATGGATTCGCGATATTCTTCTTAACATTTTGGTGTGGAACTTGGTGTATTCATCTTTTAGCCATCACTTATGGGTAGGTTTTTTTCTAATTATTTTCTAGTTCATTCGATGAAAGAAGCTCACGAGTTTGTATTTGCAATGATATTTTTGGCTTAAAATTTAATCTTATCAACATAAATTATGCGATACTATTCCCTCAGTCTGATAAGTTATCCCTCGTTTTTCTTTTCTATCGGACTTCAATTTTAGTTTGAGTTATCGGCTTATGGACCTAAGGAGTACGTGTATGTGGTGTGTTTCCACCTGATAGTGGATATTGGTTGGCTGTTTCTGATTTTATCTTTAAATTGGTTTGAAAAAAATTCCTTTAAATATAAAGATTAACTAATCTTTAAACAGCTTTTGGGGTACTTTACTTCATTTTGCTTGTAAAATACCCTTAGTATTTATGCTATCGAAAGTAAACATTTAAAGGACTATTAACTGGTTTAGCTACAAGCAACAAATTGATGCAAATACCTATGCGACTAAGAAAAGAAGATGAATTGTTGGCTTCAGCGATAAAAGAATTTAGATCTATAGATGCAAAGTTCTATGCAATTTTTTAATCGCCGACGACAGCTTTTTGCACCGAAGTTGGCTTTTTTCTCATTAATGTTTTTTGTCTGATTGATTTTTTTTTCTCTTATTAGCGTGAAGCAGGAACGTTCGTTTTAAGACTTTATCTTCTAATCTCCTTGCGAAGGGGTCTCTTGTATACCGGTTTAGTAACAGGAATTTTTCTTCATTCTTGCCGCATGTCCTGTCTCTCTTAAAGTTACGGTATTTTGATACCATACATTCATTCAATTAATTTCTTTAGGATTTTTTTTTTTTAAAATACGTTATAGTTTGTTTAGCTTGCAACTAGTTATCTGTTTTTACTTAGCTTCCTGTTTACCTAAGCTTCACGTCCGTACAAGATCATCAGATATCATCAGTGAATGAGATTCATTAGAAACAAAACAAGAACTGTGGTGATTAATTAAACATCTATCATATTTTACGACAGTTTTGGGATTGAATGTGGTTTTCTTTGAGTTTGGGGTTTGTTGCTTATGGAATGTTCATAATCGGTGCCATTGTGCTAATTTGATGTGTTTTATTAGAAATGAAGCTCGTTGATCCTAGTTGACAAAGTAGCATTAAGTTAAACAAAAACCTGTTGTTGAAAGCATGAGCGACTTCTTCGGAAGGCTCTGAATGGATTCGAGCGAAAATGCCGACGATGGATAAGTAATTTATCATTTCTCTTCGTTTTGTTTTTTGTTAGGTTTTGTTGTTTAGTGGGTACCGTGGCCTAGTGCTTAGTTCATTGGAATACTGCATTGGGTTCCCAGTTGGAATCGCGGAAAGTACCATCAAAGTTTTTAACTAACAGAGCTGTGTGGATTTGATTTCCGCAACGTCGACTGGACGCATACACTCTGGGTAATAGGGATTTTCATCGCTTTGAAATCTTGCTGTTATCTCAACTGTATGCTGCAATACTTGAAAGTTAGCCTTGCATCTATAGTGATGATATATGTACATCAATTCCCATATGAAAACTGCAACCAGGTCGCCTTCGGTTGCTCTTTAAGACTCCATGATATGTCTGCTGCTGATGAACCTAACTTCTGTCGTTTCCTCTGATATTTGTATACATAAGAATACAATCAAGCGAGCGTTTGATAAACATCCAACAGTATTACTGTCATGAGAAAGGTTCTTAATACTGTAGGCTCCTTCTGGACGTGGAGGCCTTGGCTTATGTCCATATATTTATTTCTATTTTCTTTACACAATTTTTTTAATTTGTTTAATTGATTCGCCGCGCTCTTAGCTGGCGTTTTTAAATAAAAAGACATCAACTTAGAGTATTATCACCAAACTTTCCCAAGAAGATTATTATATGTAGCTTGTTTCAAATACAGGGAATGCTTTCTAAATAACCATTAATCATAAAAACAACAACCTCTATTCAAAAAGTATATTCAATAAAAATATTCGCATTGATTTTTGTGTAGCTTGGAAAATTTAGTTTCTCTTTGAAAGTCTAAATTACAGATAATATAGATTGGCCTTGAATTTCTAACAAACAATTATCTAAATTGATTTACTCTTTTTCAATGGCCTTAGACTTGTAAAATTTCCCTGCCTTTAGCCGTAACATTCTATCACGCTATCGTCAATTATTTATTCTTTAAACTCTCTCTTTATTACTTAAGTTGATTCTAAGTGCAGAATTAGATGTTTCCAAAGGATTTTTTTGCAACTCCCGTCTTAAAGTATAAAAGAATATTTTCTTTGTCTCTCTATATCCGTTTTCGTTTTTAATTCGATATAAACATATTGACACGCATAGTCACTGCAAGTAGTTGCACTATTGGTTCCGTACACTGCCGAGTATACAAGAAGTAGTATTAATTTAATTGATTACATTTTCAAGGACCCAATATCCTTGTTAGAATGGCAAAGACATAGACCGTGGTGGATGTCGCTACAAGTTATCAATAAATCGAACTGACGACCACTTTCTTGCTTTACAATTCAATTATGCGACTAAAGTGTATCTACTGGCATTATAGATTATTTATTAGCATTTAATGGATATGGCTACCAATCTCATCGGGTGTGATACCTGGCACTTGGACGAAAGTCAATGAATTGAATCTTGCGACACAGCTGTAGGATCTCTTGCATTCTTGGTTAAGGGGCTTAACAAGGCCTTTTCCTAACGATGTGGTTCGCAGCTATTAGGATTGCAAAGATTTCCGCCTGGAAGACAGAAGCATGCTTGCCCAATTAGTATTGCAGTCTTGTGTTGTCGTCTTCCAAAAATACACAAGCCCCTGATCCTTCTGTGAAAATACGACTACATTTCATTCCTGACGCAGACACTAAGACAGGGGTGATAGGATATGTGTCGTGACAGATCATCAAAGCTCCAGTGTGGCTCATACCAAATGTCACCTCCTGAGCGAGTGCCTATAGGTTATGTCGACTTTGAAGGTATTGGTGGATATGAGCAAATACCTGGGACTTCAGCGAGATAACCTAACCATTGTGACACGTAGCGCTCGCCGTTGACGATGAAGGCCTCACTAAAACCTCTTTGTGGAAGAAGTACGGCCCGCTTACGCCCCCGGCCACAGTAACTTTTTGTGGATGCATCGCTACTTGGTGAACCTCGTGTGCATTTAGCATAGTCTGAAATCTGGCAATTTTGCTGGTTAGCATAGCCATTCATCGAAAAATGCACATTATAGTTAGGGTATTTATAGAGCTCTAGTCTGTTTATTGAGGAAAACTATAGAATATTAGCTCAGCTATAAATTCACTGAAAGTTTTTCCTATTTTCCTATTAACGAAATATGGAGCGAGTCAGAAATGTTTGCTTTAAGGTGGAAGCAATCCGATTGGTTTTGCAGTTTCCGAAGTGAGCAAAAGTGGCCGAAAACTGGCAATCGGAGCCAAAAGCTATAATGGTCGCACAATACAAATCCTTTGTATTCGCACTATTTCGGCATTCTTCTATTATAGTTCAGCCCTTACTCAGCGTAATAAGGTGACGTTAAAATAACTTTATTCCGTTTGTACCTACTTTACTCATTCATATGTATTGTATGTGTTTGAGTATCTTCACCGAAATTTCGGCTGATAAATAATAAATAGTACAATTAAATATAACATTTTATAATGACACACATTCTAAAAGGGATATATACAAGATAAGACAGTAATATTATCGCACTTAACTGAATGACTCACTCTTGTAATCAGGCACCTAATAAAGTGGCTCACACCCCAAAAAAATATCTTTGCGTCATAGTATTATTGATGTCCCTCCACCAATGAATAAGCAGTGATTCACTCTGAAAAAAGTCTCCCTTCACATTCCATTAAAACATTAACTCTGTTTAAAAGTTTACTTAAGGTTATCTTTAGGTATTGGTTCTGAAATTATGGTTTTGTGGATTTTTTGAAGATGTAGTGACACTTTTTATAGCGTTGCCGTCTATTCGTCTAACTTTACGATAAAGGCGAATTGCGGTAGTTGAGGCGCCTAGCGATACAGATATCCCTCATGAGGCTATCAACATTAAATCTGTATCGTATGATGTTAGAATCTTATCTAATCGTAACGACAAAAGGCTTTGAATGAGATAATATATTTAAATAGCATCTTACGACTATAATATACATAGTATATGTTTCTTCTCGGTTTTTGAGGAGTTGTGATCTGTAGGGATTCCTGGTCTGGGAGCGCGGGCGAGGAGAAGAGGTGATAGAACAGAGTTGACGCAGTAAAATTTAAAACACATTTATTCTTTGTGGTTGGTGTCTAAATTATTATAGAGAATCATGTGTTTTTTTTTTGCTTTCGCTTTTAGTTCCGAGTTTTTTTTTTCGGAACTGTGGTCTGTTCAGCGTAAGTAATTCCTTTGTCTTCTTTTTGCTATGAAATGTTCATTGGTCAAGTTTAAAAGTCCAAAATAATCTCACACCACCATCCGCCATACTTCCAATACCCCATAGTGAAGAATGACACAGAGAACAACGCCACTTTATCAACATGTCAGGATCTAGATTTCCCACCAATTTTAACTGCAATTCAACAACATTTAATAACAAAAGAGAAATTAAATGATCTCGATAGAGATAGAGAACTACCAAATTTAAAACTGCAATTACACTCATGTCTCGAGCTCATCTGAGTTCCACTTGGCAGCTCCTGATCAGTTTTGAAATAATTGTAGTCAATGAGATGGCATTGATAGGATGACAATTCCTTAAAAGGACTACTTACTTTTTTAAAGGGCTGCCGACCCTTGTAGAGTCCTTGCCTGAGACATAGTTGCCTTCCATCCTCTGCGATTCCGAGCACGCTGCTTCCAGTTGTGAAGATCAAGTTTTCTGGCATCCGCGACAGCTTGGCCTTTGTAACGGAGGTTCGGGCTTCTTCCCCGTCTCGAACCTGGGGGCTGGGATTCGAAGATCCTCTTGGCTGGAGCATTGTTGTCCATTCGTTCGATGCGGCCGAGCCAAAGTAGTCTGCGTATTTTGGCTTTTTGGACTACATACACATCCTTGTACAGCTCATAGAGTTCGCGCTGTATCTTCTCCTCCATTCCCCCTCCTCCCATAAGGGACCTAATATCCAACAGAGTATTTTTCGCTCGAAGGTGCCCAATATTTGCTCAGCTTTCTTACTTATCGTCTGTAGAGCACTAATTTGGTCCGTCGAGTTAGGAGTTTTGAGCCCAGTTGTTTCGCCAAACCGAAGTAGCAGCGGTTTGCTAGGGTTATTCTTCGTCGGATCTCTACAAAGGTGTCATTTGTAGAATTAATATTTGTTCCGAGGTAGGTGAACTCCTTAACTACCTCGAAATTATAGCTATCAACAGTGACGTTTTGCCCAATGTTTTGGACAGATAAATTTTTGTTTGTTGATAACATATACTTTGTCTCGTCCTCATTCACTTCAAGACCGACTCGTTTCGCCTGCTCATCAATAGCCGTAAATGATGTCAGTATCGTCTGCGTATCCCAGCAGTTGGACGGATTTGTGAAAGATAGTGCCTTCCGTGTTGACACCTGCCCTGCGCACTATCTGCTCCAACACGATATTGAAGAAATCACATGACAGCGCATCTCATTGCCTGAATCCGGTGCACGTTTGGAAGAGCTCCGAAGAGTTGTTTCCTTAAAAGGACAGATTGCATAAAAATCGACTCGGAACACACTTGCATGGTTGAGAAATTTACTGATGCTAGTTCGTTCGAATACATTCACGAGCCCTTATACATATCCTCTTCTCTTTTTGACGCTTACGGGAGAAGCTACGAATTTTAGCCTAAAAAAAATCTTGCGATATATATTTAAGTTCTGTCAAATGGTTGGATTGTTAAATATTTAAATATTTTAAAAAAGAGTGACTAGTGACATCTAAAACGTGGTCAGTTTTTTTTTCTTTCTGTGAGAGAATTTTTTTTACCCTTACTCTTAGAAATTTCACAAGCTGCGAATTTAGGTACAGAAAGTGTGGAAACAGAGACATCTTAACTCGGTACAGCGCGCTTCTTGCACTTAAAGCAGCAATTGAACCATGAACTGGAAGAAGGGAATAAATTCATCTTTTTTAATGTTTAATTTTAAAAAAAACTTTTTTTATTTGAGAGCTCTCAGATCTTTGGCACATGGATAAAGTAAGATTCTCAATGTAGGGGTACAAGATTTTTATAGCGATACTAGCTGACCCGGGCAAACGTTGTTTTGCCTTCTTTTACGTTGTATTGTTAAATTGCTAAATCATTTGTCAACATAAATCAACAGCTGATCACGTAACACCCAATAGCCACATTTACTACGACGCTTTAAACATTACCCAGTAAGAACACCTTGTGATCAACCTAAATAAACTCGTATTTTTTTTTCTGTTAAAATAAATAATAATTTTTTTTTATTTGTTGAATTTACTAAATTCAAGGCCGGCAGAATGTTAAGTCCATATAGATTTAGATAAAGATTAAAGCAAATATGTAATTATGTCAATCTACGTAGGTTGCCGAGATAAAAATATTTTTCAAAAGGGGGCGTAACCCCGCCCATTTTTCCAAAAATTTATACTCTCTAAAACTTTCTCCTGGCCGACACGAATAAGCCCTGAAAGTTTCATGAAGATCGGGTACGCCGTGTGAGAGGAGTAGTCTTACAAACTATTTCTGTACACAGACAGATTTTCATTTTTATATATATAGATTTATTTTCTTCAGGGTTTTGTTTGTGTGATCTCGAAGTGTTAACCTAGGATCAAGATGCACACCTAGTACTTTACAGATGGTGCCCAATTAATGTCGGCGCCATTAAAATTTAAATTTTTGCTTGGAAGATAGCAAGATTTTCTTTTTCTAGTAAAAAAGATCGCTTGCATTTTCTCAGCATTTAATTTTATTTTCCAATTATTGTAGTAACTTGACAATATTTGCATCACATTTTTCAGATTACTCTCAATGTTGAGAGCCAATTCATGTGATGAAAAAATTGCAGTATCATCTGCGTAAGTACCTGCTTGACATTCTGGAAGGCTCGGGAAATCCGAGGTATATATATAATATATAAGAGTACGGATCCTTGCGGAACACCAGAGTGAAAATATACAAAGTCGGACGCGCTACAATTAACATGAACACTGAAACATCGGTCGGACAAGAAACTTTAAACAACTTTACACAAGAAGGGGGGGAAATCAAAATGAGCTAGTTTGTGTAGAAAGCCAAAGTGCCACACAGAGTCAAATGCTTTCTCTATATCTAAAAGTATCATACCCGTTGATTTTCCTTGCTCGCGATTGCTTTTAATGCTGTTACAGATTCTGAGCACTTGGTGACGAGATTTTACTTATACTCCTTACCAACTAATCGGTCTGTAGCTCCCAGGGTATTCGGCGTTTTTGCCTGCTTTCAGGATGGGAATAACTTTTGCTTTTTTCCATACCTTAGGAAAGTAATTGAGTTTTAGGCAAGCATTTATAATTAATGTTAACATTTTTACTGTAGATCTTGGCAATTGTTTGAGATAAACATTTTTTATATTGTCAAGGCCTACAACTTTGTTAGTTTTTAAAGAGCTTATGATACCCCTTATAACCACTTCCCGAATGAATTAATTTGGAGGAAATTCATTGGAGGCCGAGTTGAGTGCGCGGACTGTGTCATTCACCACACTAGTTACTAGTTGTGGTTGCATCTCCATATGATTATTTAGGAAGTTAAGAGCAAGCTCCTTAGCCTTTTCAGCATCAGTGAATAACGTTTTTCCAGGGGATTTGAGGCAAGGCATTTTCCTGTTTTTATTCCTAATAACTTTTGCAATGTTCCAAAATGGCTTTGCATTTTTCTTTAGAGAACTAAGCATTTAAAGTCCATTATCTCAAGGAGTCTATTATAAGTACTTGTGAGTGAGTTACTATTAAATAACGATATGTTATTAAAATAATATGCTCAGGCTTTTCTTGAATTTTTAAACAATTTTGTTTTTTTTTTATTTCTCAGAAAATATAAGCTCCAGCGAAAATCCTGCACCTATCCACACGAAATACCATTGCCAGCAGTTTCTATACTAAAACCCTTAATGGGATCCGATCCGAATTTGGAACATAATTTGGAGACTTTCTTCACCATGGACTATCCAATAGTAAGTGCGATTTACATGAATACTCTCAAAGCTGTAATTTATATCTTCTATTTTTTCTTTTAAGTATGAACTCTTATTTTGTGTGGAAGATAAAAACGACCCGGCTGTGCCGATAGTTGAAAGTTTAATGGTCAAATATCCCCTAATAGATGCGCAACTCTTTGTTGGCGGTTCAAATGTCGGTGTTAATCCTAAGATTAATAACATGCATCCAGGTTATGCGGCGGCCAAATATGAGCTTATTATGATATCTGATAGCGGAATTAAAAGTAAATTGTTTTCATATTTTTATTATTGAATTTTGAATAAGCACATAGTTTTCTTCTATTTATTTCTTTTAGTGAAAAGTGATACTCTAATGGACATGGTGCAGAATATGACAGAAAAGACCGGACTCGTTCATCAGATGCCATTTACCTGCGATCGGGATGGATTCGCAGCTACTTTTGAAAAAGTAAATTCACTTAATCTTTCAAAATTGTTTTTAATATTTAATCATTATTATTATCTTACAAAAGATTTATTTTGGAACCGTTCAATCGCGTATCTATCTATGTGCCGATTTACTTGGTATAAACTGCCACACCGGCATGTCGTGCCTTCTTCGTAAAGCCGTTATGGATGAATATGGTGGTCTACAAAAATTTGCCTGCTATTTGGCTGAGGATTTTTTTATAGCGAAATTTTTCCGTGATCATGGTTGGAAAATGCGCATTAGTAATCAGCCAGCATGGCAAAATAGTGGTATTTGTGATATAAGCAATTTTCAAGCTCGCTTAACTCGTTGGGCAAAACTTCGTGTTGCAATGGTACCAACAACGATACTATTGGAACCGCTTTCCGAGTGCCTCGTAGTGGGCGCATTCGCTTCATGGGCAGTATCTTTACTTTTCAATTGGGATTCTTTAGTTTTCTACTTAGTACATATATTAACGTGGTTCCTATCCGATTGGATTCTCTTGTCCATTGTGCAGGTGAAAATAAATTAACTTGCTTAAATAAATATTTACAATAATAATAAATAAATATAATTTTAGAATGGCTCACTACCGTTTCATAAATTTGAATTCGTCATTGGCTGGTTATTTCGCGAGATAAGTGGACCATATCTTTTTTTGCACGCTCTATGGAATCCAGCGATACGATGGCGTACACGTATCTATAAACTCGAATGGGGTGGTATTGCAAAGGAGCTGCCTGGCAGTAGTAGCTGCTGTAGTAGTGCTAGTTTAACAAAAAATATTTCATAGCAGTTAGTTTAGGATAAGCCTCCAACTAGATTGTATATAGACATTTATATAGTAATTTTCAAATTTAATTGTATATAGAAACAAAAACTAAAATTATTACCTATATATGTATATATTTACGAAATTTAAAAAGATCTGAATAAAAGAAACCGAGAGAGAGAGCGAGAGCGAGAGCGAGAAAGGATATGTATGGAGGTTGTTTTATATTTCGTAAATATTTTTCGTATTCTACATCATTTTTTTTTTGAGAATTAAATTTCCGAATAGTCGTAAGCGTTAGAAAATATTATTTACTATAATCGATAGAGACTTAAAGTATTTATGACAAATAAATAAATAAATAATAAATGGAAAAGTTTATAGAACAAACAAATTCGCAAATTTAGAATATAAAATTTGTACATTTTTAAAAAAAAATCGAAAAATAAAATGTATTAAACGAAATAACAAGCAAAACAAAACACAAATAATTATAATAAATTTACATACACAAATAAAGACACATTTTTGTTTGATCTGTTAATTTTTTCTCTGTTTTAATTTAATTGCGAATAATAAACGAAATGTAAAAAAAAACACAAATAATGATGTTAAATTAAGTGCAAATGATTTTGATCTATTTTTATGTTTTCCGATGGGATTTTTTTTTTTTTTTGTTACATATTTGTTCTGTTGAACTGCAATTTTTGTTACCGAAACAATATACAAGTAAATTATTGTCTACGTATATACAATTTACAATATTTAAGCTAAAATGCCATTTTATAATCGTGTTAGGTCGGTGATCGTTTTTACTTTTTGTTCAATTTTTTTGCTAAGCATCATTTCTTAATAAAGTTATAGTACATTTGATAGAAAAAACAAAAACTGGTATTGTGCATAAATTTTGGCGTAGCGTCGTCCTTTCGAAAGGAAAAACTTTCCTGTGAACACTGAAGCACGGTTGTCCTACCAAACTTGGTACGTTTTTTTTTGCAGCTCTTAGCCATATAAAATAAACATTTCTTAACAATTACTGAAATAATTTCAAATCAACTTAAAAACATATTTGCCAATTAAAATACACGTGTAAGCAGAAATCAGTTGAATCAAATCACGCAGGGCTTTACATTTGAAAGGCTCACTGGAAAAACGGCCTAAGCCTACTTACCTATACTAATCGAGGAAAAAGTTTGAATTTGTTCGTTCTTCCGTTGCATGGCATATCGTTTCTGTGGTATTTGTAAAATATTAGGAAAATAGCTACTAAAGGACGTTTTTCCAGTGGACCCTTCACTAGGTCCGTTTGCATAGTTAAGGGCCAATCGCAATATTGAGTTAAGGCTTTGAACGTTGCGGTACGTTGTCATGATTTGTGTACTGCACTTACGAATTACTTTTCGTTCAGTTTCGTCTAGCAATTGTGGGTGCTTTCAGATTTTGACAGCGCGTTAGCAGAATTAATTTTCTTTCGATCGCACGCTTTATATTATATTTATATCTATTACGGTTGGACTATAATATACAAACGTTTTTTAACCTAATATTATGTCTAAAAATATGTAAAAGCGCTGACGTACGAACGAAACGAAAGAACAAAGCCGCTTTCGTTTAGTTTTCTTCTAGCAGAATTTCGATATAGCAAAAAATGAAAACTGTCAAACGAGTGAGAAGATTAAGATTTTACAGAATATCTAGTAATTTATTTAAATTTACAAAGCAGAAAGAAATATGCAAATTGCCATATGGGTGATGAATCTGTTGTTAATTTTGCTTTGGTAGGTTTTATTGGAAATATTGTTAGGAATAAAGTGGCAACCGTGCGCTGGAGCTTAAAGATCTAAACCATAGACAAACTAATATAGACGGTCGTCTTCGGTCGATTTGACAGTTGGTCCCAAAAGAGCAAAACTGCCATCGATTTTGAATATATTCTGACGTTTCCGGCAAAATCGGCGGTATATTTCATGGGTGCAGCCATTTTCCTGTACATTTTGTTGTTGTTAATTGAAAGACAGTCTGCTGAAAATGTGGTGTGCAAAAGGAACAAAGAGACACCACTATTGTTTTTATAGTTACGTCTTGTTCGCACGTTCGTTCACATGTATTTACAGATAGGGGTGGGGAACGTAAAGACGACCGTGTATATTAGGTTAGGTTAGGTTGTAGTGGCAGCTGGCACCCAGATACAGATGGGCGCCAGCTCACTTAGGCCTTAAAGGCCCATTGTGGTACCACCGGATCTAAGACGTAAAGACGACCGTGTATATTATTTTGTCTATGATTTAAACTGAGGAAGTAAGTGTCTATCCTGTATTTCGATTCAGAAGTCATATTAATATGAATATGCTTCCCGATACCGATTTGAGTTGGCACTCTATAAAGGGGGTGACAGACACTAAAATATGGTACGCATACGGTCTCAGTCTGTACACAACTTGGAACCAAGTTCAGAAACTAGTTTGGGTAATGTCTGGTACGAGAAAAATTAAATCTGGTTTGATTTTTGCGGTGTGGAGGCAATGACACGCGTACCATGTTTTAGTGTCTGTAGTCCCCTTAGGCTGAAAACACACCGGATCAGACAATACGTCTTTTCTTGTCTTATCGAACAACAATCCATTGACTCTTATGACCGAACACACACCAAAGAAGACAGACAAAAAATCTGTCCTTATCTCGATGCGCACCATGACTGGTTGTCGATAATACATGGGTTTTCATACGGCCAACACACTATTACTACGTTTATATGACCGGGTTGGGGGATCGGAGTGAAATGGGATTGAGTTTCAATCCGCGTTTTTGCTGTAACCGGATTGAGGGATCGAGTTAGAAACGAATTGAAATAGGTACGATTAAGTTTTACACAGCTTCTGCATTTTATTTACATGCGTCCGAATATTTCTAATTCAATCCACGAAAGACCAAGAAATTTCTTTATTTTTTTCTTTGTTTGACAGATCAAACTCAATCTTTCGATTTGCGTTTATATGGAAAAACTCAACTCGATCGCAGAAAATTTTGTGATCGGATCGAGTCAATCTTATTTCAATCTGATTTGCGTTAATATGGTACTCAACCCGAATTGAATTCGGTTTCAATCTGTCACATAAACGGGGTAACTGAACGAGACAAACATGTCTGCAACCACGGTGGTTGTCGATTATTGCACATCTCCTTGTGGCGCAACACACACCGCCCGCACACGACAGGAAAAAAAAGGAAAGAATAGATAAGAAAACATATCTGGTTGTCGATAGCTGAATTGTTGTCTTTCAAAGACATTAATTGGTTCTTGAGTTTTCATTTATAAATATCATTGAAATAAAATTATTATCGACAGTAGCAAACTCGGTTCTTTCATCTCAACACACCAAGCGAGACAGAACCAGTGAAAAAAATGCTATAATGCGCCTGGAGCGGATCGTATGATACCCTATCCCTATCTTATTTGGTCGTGTCAGTGGGCGGTGGAAAATGTATTCACAAAATTTTCTATTTTGCCTTATAAACTAATATTTTTACTGGAAAATTAATTTTTGAGAGAAATATGTATACGTACAAACTGCAAAACATTAAAAGATGAATACGTAGAACAGAAAACAGATTACACTTTTGTAACTGCATTTTAACATATTTTCCACACATTAAAAGAAATAATATATTTATAGGTTCAAAACAACTTTGCCACGGTTACACTAATCATTAAAAACTTTTTTCAAAGCTCTAAAACCAAAAGCTCCTGAACAGAAACCCAAAGAAAAAAAAACTGAACGAGCTACCAAACGAACATTGGTAACTCTGAATGCAGACCAATTTAATGAGGGTTGACTACCACCAGCCAATCAGATCTACGTCAAATACAATTGGAAAATCACTGGTGAGTATAAACTATGAGGGGTTTATCTCAATTTAATATGGTGCATAGGTATGGCACGCTGAGGGATAATTGAGGTTCTATGCCATTAATGTGCCCAAATATTTTATCCTTTAGCTCTTGAATTGTTGCTGGCTTATCGACGTACACCAACGGTCCAACGGTGTCAAATCACATGATCTTGGCGGCCAATTGCCCACCATGTGAGATCACACGTCCATTGAATATGTCTCGCAAAAGAGCCATTGTTTCGTTAGCTGTGTGGCAAGTGGCACCGTCCTGTTGAAACCACATATCGTCCACATCCATATCTTCCAATTCGGGCCATAAAAAGTTCGTTATCATCTCACGATAGCGAACACCATTCACAGTAACTGCCTGACCGGCCTCATTTTGGAAAAAATACGGCCCGATGATGCCGCCAGCCCATAAACCGCACCAAACAGTCACTCTTTGTGGGTGCATTGTTTTTTGGACAATCACTCTTGGATTATCATTCGCCCAAATGCGGCAATTCTGCTTATTGACGAACCCACTGAGGTGAAAATGTGCCTCATCACTGAAGATGATTTTCTTCGAAAATTGATCATCTACTGTTGCCATTTCTTGCCACCATTCTGACCATTGACGACGCTTGAAATGGTCAAGAGGCTTTAGTTCTTGAGTCAATTGCAAGTATTTTTAATTGAAAATTTCTGATCCTGTCGGTATAGGTCACGTTCTAATCAGAAAAACTGGTGGTCGGCAATTCGTATAAATAAAATAGTCCCACTCAAGTTCTATGTAAACAAAACTCCAAAGGAAAGACGAGTGAATGCACGAAATTATTTTTCAACTTTATTTTTTAATCTTGTTTTAAATTTTCTATGATGTCCTATTCATTCGCACTGTCCATAAAAGAAAGCAGCATTTTCTTTTATCTAAAAACAACTCTAATTATTAAAAACAAATCACCAAGCTAATGTTTATTTTACTACTGACAGCAATCAAAATAAAGGTAGAGTGACCAGATTCGTGCCGAGTATATGGGGGGAGAGACTTGTTATTAAATATACATGTATGTTATTTTATTTAGCTTTGTATTCGTGCCCGATATTATTAAAAGTATACAAAACATGTTTCGTAAAATGTATTACTTAAAGTTCGTCTTTAAACGAGCCAACGTATAACTAATAAAAATATTTCAATAAGAAAGATAAGAGTTATAACGCAAAAAAAGCGAGGTATGGTCAACCTGGATTAAAAGAAATGTCAAACAGCTAACTTTGGGGGTTAAATTTATTTAAGTTGATTCGAAAATGAACCTTTTTCATTTGAATCTCAAAATACACAAAAATCTTTCGAATGAAAAGAGACATTCGAAAGAATTGACTATTTATTCGAATCTCAAAATCAGCATGAATAAGCCTGAATAACTTTAACGCGTTGCTCGATTGTGTATCTTTCCATGGTTCAAATTGAGTTAGCTTGAAATTGAGAAATGTCAAATGAAATGCAGAAAAAAACTTGATGTTTAAGTGTGGTTCACATTCAACATCGGCATTTAAAATTTAAGCACCCTCTATATACTTTATTGGGTCTATCTGTAATATTTATCTATGTTACAACCTATGTATCAAACTTAATATACCCTTAGGATAGGGTATATCTTGATATCAAGATTACAACATACGCATACGTGACAACCTTGATTCCATCCCTATGAAGACTTCATAATATTTTGTTTGCCATAATCCAAAGAGGATGTATGACCTTTTTAAAAAAATAAATATTAAGCCGTAAGCAGCCCATAGAGGGCCAAGGCCTAGTTTCTTAAAACTGTGCATGTTGTGCGTGGTATACATTTTTGCACGTACAGAAGGGACCTACAGTTTTATGCCGTATCCGAGGGGCAGAGGGGTTCTGAGAAGCTTTCTCATGACAATTATACTCTTGAATGTTTGTCAGACACTCGGAAGAGGTGGGACCGTGAAAAAACTCTTGATGGTATTTTTCTGGATTGGAACTTGGAACCAGTGTTGCCACAATGATACCAAAGTATCAAAAGTGATACTTTTCAGTCTTAATTTTGACGTGATACTTCGATTTCTTGAAAATACCTATTTTGATACTTTTTTAATTTCGACAACAAAATACTATAATATGCCAGGCAAATACTCTTATTCACTGAACAGTGAGTTATTATTCTGTAATTTTTTTGATAATTTATTTAAATATTCTTGTAGTTGACTTGGCGCCTGTTTGGATGGATAGATTTTTTGTAAAAGATTTGAGAGTATTCATGGAATTTTAGGCATTATAGCTTGTCTTCATTTTTTTTATTATTAACAAAATACTAATATTGGCAGTTTTACTCATAATTCCTATTATGATACCTTTTGATACTTTTCTTCTGTCTGCGAAGATACTTTTTTCCAACCTCTTGCGGCAACACTGCTTGGAACCCCTTGCGCAGTAGTCCATCGCACTAACCACTGAGCCACGACCACTCACAGATATGACGCTCTTACTCTAAAGACTTCGAGAGAAAAAGACTCAAATCGGATGATCTACATTGTAGATTCTACACGGTAGACTAGGCAGAAAAGCGATCTGATGAACGTTTGATGTGTCAGGGTGTAGGGTGGTGCAAAAAGCATCCCAGCATATTTTTAAAATAACGTTTTCGTTCGTTAATCCGATCCACCTTTGCAAAGGTACATGCTTCCATTTCTACAAGTCTGAAAGGTAATTCACAATAAAACCACAAATCCAATTCACATTCAAACATATATAGCTTTTAATTTATTTCTTTTTTTTTTTTACTTTTGTTTGTTTTTATATCATTACCAACGTACATATATGTAAAGTAAAAATTTATATTTTTATCAATAGTCTTCGACTCGTAAAAAATAAAACTCTAGCCAAAAAATATCATAGAAAATAAAAAAAAAAATATTTCAATAATTTAAACATTATTAGTTTAAAAATGTAGTAATAACAAAATAAAAATTACATTTCCATTTCACATAGCTGTATATCTAGTTTTATTATAATTTTTTTTTTTTCGCTCAATAAACACATTGTTTTTTAATTTAAAAACTTACATACATAGTTTCAATAATTGATTTTTGTTTTTCTTTTTTCATTTAAGCGTATATAAAAAAATATTTGTTATATATTTATATTCACTTTTAGTTACTTCATTTTCCAAAGGACGATTTTCGCTGCTTATTTGAAAAAATAAAAATAAAATAAAACAAAAACTTATATTAAACAAAAACTAATACTTTTCTTTGTATGTATATGTATATATATGTATATATTTCAAATTTTCAACTAACCTCGAATATGTTTTCAGTTTTCTTTTTTGTAGGGATATAATATTTTTTTTTTTACTTAAGTTAACACAAAAGATAATGTTTATATTGATGTATGCAAATATATATAAAAAAAAAAAAAAAACATTAAGAATAAATTAATATGATAAAATAGTTATTTTATATACAAATAAGGATAACGAAGCTTAAAGCAAAATAAATTTATATATGTCTAGTCATAGGCATATCTGAATATATTTATAAAGAATAAATTGCATAGATTATTTCACAACAATGTTTGCATGTTTTGTTTTTATACGTATAGTTAATTAGGTACCTTAAAACAAGCACTGATTTCCTTATTTTTTTTTTGTATGGTAAACATTTTTTTTTTTTATATAATTTTAAATAAAGAAACGGCAAGTCTCTCCTGCAAAAGTGTTTATAGTTTTGTAGTTATTTCTTTTTATAAATAGTTCTATTCAATCAAACTCTGGTATGTAAGGAATTTTATGTTTATTTTTTTTTTTTTTTGTTTTCTTTGTTTCTATGGTCCGGTATAGTATTTCTTTTCTTTGCAGGTACAATTTTTTTTATATATAGTGTTAGTGTTTATTTAATAAAAAAAAAACTATAGAAAGTAGTGTAGGAAGCTTTGAATGCAGTTGTAGGATGTTGTTATATTTGCTTCTTCTTTCAAGATGACTAGAAGGACAGAGTAGAAATCAAAGAGCCAAAAGAGAGTAAAGGGGGGGGGGGGGATAAATGGCAAAACACAAACGTACTGATATTAATTGGTTAAAATTGCAAGCTTCGATAAGGTTATCGAGTTTAGATAAGTTTTTTTATTTGTCTGTCTCATCGAGATGATGTAAATTAACTCTACTGTTCTCTCTTTTTGCGTCTCTCTCTCTCTCTCTCTCTTTCTCATATGTCATATGCTCTATCAGTTCAATATTTCTCTTCATATTATTGCCTGAAAACTATCCTATATCCTAATTTTTTTTTTTTTTGGAAACAAATGTGGAATGTCTTCGGTAACTATCAAAAATGTGTCCAATTTTTTTTCTAGCGGTATTGCATTGCAGACATTCTCTCTCTTTTCCTATCTCACTAATTTTGCTTCGAAATCTCACTCTATTTCTGGCATTTGTCCATTATTTTACACACATGGGGTTTTGTTTTTAGTAAGGGATTGGTTTTGCCCGTTTATATAAACATCCCGAATGAGATCCGTATTCTCTAAGCGTATTCCGACTTAGTGACATAAAACAATCGACAATATTTTTTCCTTAAAATTTAATATCATGTTCTACGACTTACAGAATAGGGCTGAATTATGTATAAAAGAATCTATTTACTGCGCAGTAGCAGTGGCGCATGGGCCCGCCGTGCTCAAAATCATCATATTCTTTATGTTGGCCACTTCTGATTCTAGTCTAGCGATCTGAGATTTGAGAATATTTCCCTCTTGGTCAGCGGTGGCTGCAAGTGGTGCAATGATATTACGTTGCAGCTGCGCCGTCCATTCCGTTCCACCAATGGAAATTCCCGAATCACGTTCATCACTGGAGCCCTCACCATCCCATGGAGGGGAGGCTCGACTACTTGGTTCTTGTTTAATATGCTGAAGCGCCAATAGTGCTGTAGCGGCGTCCTTATCCCCAAGATGGGATTTGTGACGTAATTTTAACGGGAGACTGTTGTTTAAATCTACTGGATGCTGATTATCTCCTTGTTCATCATCTCCGGATGCAGCTCCAGATCCAGACAAACTGGATGACAGCTCATAGGGTGAAGATGGCCTACGCGATAGATTCAATACATTGCCATTTAACTCATTGTAGGGATCAGATGTGATTTTGGAGCCACCACCGGCTTCTTTGGTGTTGAGAACTACAGCGGCTGCGGCTGCATTATAGCAAATGTTTGTTGCTAAGGCGACGGCAGCTGCTGTGGTGCTATCATTTCTAGACTGTGGTACATTGACTCCACCTGTAGCACTGCCAATAACTGCAGCAACAGCTGCCGCTGCGGCGGCCGATGTTGGTGAAGTTGTGAAAGAGAGATGTGTGGTTGTGTACTGCGATGTGGGTACACTTGGATTATTTTGAGGAGGTGATGATTGTTGAGACTGCTGGTGGTGCTGAAGAGAAGAGCCTGATGGCAAGTGGTTCAACTGCTGTGCGTGATGGTGATTTTGGAGACCAACTGATGGCGAGAGAGCTCTTTGTGGCGAGGAAGAGTTTGTTGATTCACAACCAACTCCATTAGCGATGACCGCCACAACACTACGGATTTTGTCCAAATCGTCAACAGGAACTCCACTACGATTGAGAACATTTAACACGGGATGATTGCTTGATGAGACTGAAGCGGATGATGAACTGCAGTTCATCTGCAACGCAGGGTGATGCTGATGCGAGAGATGATGATGCGCTGGCAATTGGTGATGCAGATGAGAATTATGATGGCTTGGATGCATCTGATGGTGTATCCCGCCGCCGCCGCCGCCGCCGCCACCGCCACCGGAATGGTGATGCAGTGCTGAATGGTGCGGTGTATTGCAATCATTATCACTGTTGTTGCTACTATTATTGTTGCTATTGCTGTATCCACGATATCTGTGCTCATCCTGTTCACTGCCCGAAGGAGAGATTGACGAAACTGGGGACGTTAAGGAACTATCACCGTGATGGTGTTGTTGATGTGATTGTGGTGGCTGTTGATGCTGATTATGATGTTGTTGCTGCTGCTGTTGCTGAGCATGTGGTGGCAACGAAGGGTGGGCGTGATGAGAGGAATTATTGTGCGGTGACACGGATTGGCAGGAACGATGATAGAGATGCTGTTGCGATTGTTGTTGTTGCTGATGGATTCCATTTGAGTGATGTATTTGAACAACACTACTTAATTTTCCATTACCCATACCAGATGATGGTCCATTATTAGCAGGTTGTTGTTGTTGTTGTTGTTGTTGTTGCTGGGCTGATGATTGAGGTCCACTGAAACCATTTGATGATGTAACCGACTTTTGTTGCTGCTGGTAATGATGATGCATTGATGGAGACCCTGGTGACATAGCATCCATGCAACTCATTGTCTGATGTATTACCGATGTTGGTATCGGACTTGGCGAATGTGGCGGATAGATGATTTGAGGTGGTACCGTTGTTGAGAGCTTAGCACGTTTCGTAATACTTAACACCTGCTCGCTGGTTGGTAGTGTGGCCATAATCTGATCAACACTTACCAAATTTTCACCAGTAATATTGAATTTCTCCTTTATCGCATCAAGTTGTGCCTTCAGTACATGGTTCTCTTTAGTTAGCTCGACAACGCGTTGTTCCAATACCATATCGTTGTAGCGACGCTTCTCTCGGGATCGTTTAGCCGCTTCATTATTACGCCTTCTACGGTCCCAATAGCTGTCGTCCTTTTTATTATCTGGAATGAATTCGCGTTGCTTCCGTTGGGTAAAGAGTTCTTTGCGCTTAAGGCCAAGCTCATAGGCCGATGCCGAATAGTTACCATCCATATCGACTGATTGTGGGCTGAGAGGATCCTGCAGCATTAAATTGTTGTGACCTTATTATATAAAAAAAAAAAAAAAATTATATATAATACTCAGAAATGGAGGTAAGGGTACAGAAATTAATTTACCAGTGGGACCATTGGAATTGCCCCCATTTAAGGATAAGGCCGGCGACACAGGCGGTAGCCGGTAATTACTTGAATTCATTGTTGTTGTATTGTTTGTTGTTCCAATGGTGTCTGGCATATTTGATGATGTGTGATTTTGATTCGGCGTCTCACCGTTGACTGGGGAACCGGTCGAATGTTGTCGGGCGACGAATTCTGCCACCATCATTCGCTGTGTTAATACATCTGTAATAAAACAAACAATGTATGTTAATTTTAACTGTAAAAATCATAGAAAATAATTTATTAAAATTTTCATTTAAATTTCTTTATTATATTAAGCTTTAGAAAAACATAATAAATAAATAAATAAATAAATAAAAGGTAATGGTAAAACACCATAAACACTTGAACAACTTGAGATGCGAGAAAATGTTATGGAAAATTTTATAGGTAAGAATAGTTCTGAACGCTATTTCCCACTATCTTAACTTTTGGTTTGTAGAGAAGCCAGAAATCACTCGGTGTTAAAGGCTCAACCATAATGGCATAGCGTGTCATATTTGAAAAATCTAAGCGTACACGCATTAAGGTAATGTGACCGTATGTCATATAGTTTTAGTCTAGCTCTCAAAAGATGAAGTCACCCTCAGGGTACGAATAAAATCACTCTCTACGTATGGAGCCAAAACTGAACGAAAACTCGACGAAACTAAACGAAAAGTCAAAGTTATGGGTGCTATATACAAATTATGTGCATTCGCATGACTACGTAAGGTAACGTCCAGAGCCTTAATGCAATTATGGTTATTCGTCCGGCGAATAAGGTCCGGTGTTTCGAGTAATAGTCTAAAATTCCCTTTAACAGTTACATTCAAACCCAGTTACTTCTACGCTTCTCTTTACAAGCATAAGAAAAGCTTGAGCTCTCACTGTGAAAAACTTTGACTTGCGGGAACAAAAATTTACTATTTGTCGTAAAATTTGCTTGATTTCGTACTTGCTTTCTAAAACTGAAAAATCAATACCAACTTAACGAACGCCGTAAGAATATAAACTGAGAAAATATTGAGGGTATGCTCAAAACATACTTAAAAAGGTAGGTAGGAGTGGTTGTATCAGCAGACCTAGCCGATACATTATTCGCAAAATGCTCAAAACATAGTATTTTAAAAGACAATTCGGAAAATATAAGACAAAAACCAGTCCTTATTTCAGAAAAACACCGGATAAAAGTCAAAAAGAGAGGACGGACTGTCCTCTAAAATAAAAGATAGCAAAAACTTTCAAATCCGAATCCCAGGAAATAACATCAACATTTTTTTACTGACAAACAACCAAGAATACCTATTAATCAGGCATAAGACTGTAGGTCCCTTCTGCACGTATGCATAGAAATGTATACCAGAAACAGTTGTGAAAAACTAGCTCAAATATAAAACTTAATCAAAATTGTTGAAGCTGATTTTTGATTACATTTAAATGGGTACCGTGGCTGGAATACTGTGCCTTGGGTAGTCAGAGGCGAGTGTCTGACAAACATGCAATATTGATATATAACACTCTACAGTCATGACAAATTCATGTGTAAAAGCAGCTCATGACCTACTTAACCATTGCATCTCCCAATACTTATGGGTTTCGTAGAAATTTTTATTTTTTAAAAGATATCTATTAGTGTAGTTTTGCACTCATACTAGATATATTTTCACTTTGTTCACCTTTGTACATGTGAAATTAAGAAGTTTTAGGAAGACTAACATGTATTCGCATATTTCACTTGAACATTTTATTTAAAATTTAAAATGGCATAACTTTTTATTTGATTTTGATTTAGAGTTTTATAGCTTCTAGCCGGTATTCAGAAAATGAGAAGTAAAATCCAAATTTAGCTTCAAAAAGCCGGATCAACAAGTCGGTAACTTAAAAAAAAAATCCAACAACTTTTGCACCACTTTGAAAATCAGTTATTTCAAATGAACAATCAACTTGGAAAAGAGAACAATTCATATCCACCACCAGGTACTAACGTAAATCCGTGTTCTTAGTCCAATCTCTAAACGCTTTCTATACGTGAGTAGAATTTAATTCAAGCTCTACTTATTCAGTAAAAGGTTGATTTCGCTTAGGTGAAAACGCTATAAATTCTATTGTATCATAATTCACATTTTAAAATATGTTTTTAAATTAATTTTGCACAAAAATTTAATCCAAAGCTCCAAAACAATAATCAAAAAATATTAACAATATTCAAAAATGCATACTTTTATTTTTAGCAGCTTCGGAATCTTTTAAAATTAATACATTTTTCGATGGTCCTTTGAATAGATTAATTCTTGGCATTACAAGTTGATCGCCCTCAATTGTGTATACAACTGACATGATTCATTTAATGAATTTTTTTTTATTAACCCAGAAACTCAAAACAAAAGAAAATTGTCTTTCTCTTTCTTTTGAAAAAAAAAATTCACTTTTTAAATTTTATGTTTTCACTTTACACAGTCATTAATAGAAAAAAAAAAAAGAACAACGACCGGTCTTCTCAGAAATTAGTTCAAATATTAACCGACTTTTTCCAATTCCAAACAATGGCGCACATTTCCTCTTCCGTTTGTTTATTTTCTCATATAATTTAAATTCATTTAAAAGATTTGTTTTTTTTTTTTTTTAATTTATGGACAAAATTGTAAAATACAAAAAATTCTTTTCATTTGTAAATTAGTCGCTTAAAAAAAAAAAATATGGAACAAAAAATTTCTTATTTACAGACGATAACACGACAAAGACGTGTGATACGCGATATTGTTCCAGAATCACGGTCGAGAACCGCGCGAGAAATAATCCAACTGTTACCGTCGACGGTCAGAATTCAATTGAAATGGAGAGCTTTCACTTGGTAAACCTTTTGTCTTTCGGATTCGTCGGCAATAGATAAATTTGCTACCAGACGACGACGGATTTGCTGCTGCTCCAATGAATGGGATTGAGTCGTTCTTGTGTGCATGTGTGTGTTGTATATCTGAATATTTGTTCGATTCGAACACGTTGCATTAGTTTGACGGCGCGGTGGGTGAAATTTCAACAAAGAGTGCAATCTTTCAAGCAATACTTACGGGGAATATACTATACATATGTACATACATACTAAGAAAGAGTAGAAAGCTCAATTGGATGTTTGAAGGAAAAAGTCCATACACTATGCAACATCTAGCACGAGCATGTTGGGTTGTATCTACACTGTTAAGTAATCAGTTAATATCACAGAGCACTAGGTCGTCGCCGTCACTCGTCGGTGCATGTGGTTCGACAACGTGACTTTTTTCCAGTAGCAGGCGCAATATTCTACTGACCGTTTGCACAGTTTAATTATAAATACGAGACACGATTCTATCTCCTTTGATTAGAATTTGTCGAATCAAAACTTTAGAGTATAAGGGGTTGGTTAGAACTTGTTTTTTTGTTATTTTTAATTTCAAGTTTTATGTAAATTTTTTTGGTTGAGCTTTCTTTCGATCTAAATAGCTGCCTGTTGCTAGCATTCTCAGCGCCCCATGTTGATTAATTTTCTTTAAGTTAAATGCGCGGTAGCTATTTTGTAACACACTTATAGTTTGTCGGCGGCGCGGGTTATAGGTACTGAACACGTGAGCCACGTGAGTAGAGCTAGTAATTATATCATCTTGTTAGAGGGAAACAGACGTAAGTTTTCAAGATAGATTTCATTGTCGCTATCGACACAGATGACGCTTATTCCGAGCATCAGAGCGTTAGTATGTGCCTCACTTGGGGCAATTGATTTAAACGGTGATAGTTTGGGTTTGGTTTTTGATTCCTAGCTGTACCTAGACACATGGCATAGCAGAACTTGTAAATAAACAGAGTTATAAGCGTTGGGTGTTTAACGGTTGGAATATTTCATAGTTTCATTCATATCATTGGTTGTTTGTTGTTTGAACAGTTAAGGAAATGCTGACGCATGCAACAGGTCACGTTGAACTTTTAATTTGTTGTTTTGTTTCATAGACTGTAGGTAATTTTTCAACATTTTCTCTTTAAAAAAAACACGTAAGAGTTAAAGACTCAAACGGATGTACTCGAAATTTTGCAGAACCATCAGAAAATGAAAGATACACACATACATTGCTGTGTAAAACAATAAAACAACTTTTAACTTAACCAGTGAAAAAATGCTACAATCCGCCTGGAGCGGATCATATGATACCCTATCCCTATCTTATTTGGTCGAGTCAGTGGGCGGTGGAAAATGTATTCACAAAATTTTCTATTTTGCCTTATAAACTAATATTTTTACTGGAAAATTAATTTTTGAAGAAAACGCCCCTAAAAAGTGGGCGTGGCCATATGCAATGTATAGACGATTTGTAGATTAAGTGGATATCTACATATTTGCCCAAGTAAGTTTTTTCGTGTTTCATATGAAAATAGTGAAAAAAGGTGATTTTTTTGAAAAGTGGGCGTGTCAGTGGGCGGATTTTTAAAATTTTTACACTTGTATTGCTTACTTTTCCAAAGACCTTGTATAGAAAATTTCATCGATCTAGCTCAAAATTTAAGGCCCAAAAGGACGGACGGACGGACGGACATAGCTCAATCATTTATATATATACTTTATTGGGTCTATCTGTAATATTTCTCTATGTTACAAACTATGTATCAAACTTAATATACCCTTAGGATAGGGTATAACGATAAACAAATAACGGTAACGAATAACCAAGTAGCTACTGTTCAGGCAGAACAAGAATGTAATAGATTTTTGCCCTAATTATCAAAAGATGTCAGAAATTCGTTATTGAATATTAAAGAAAAATAAAAGCTAGGATTTGGCATTTGGACAAGAGACCAGATTCAGATCTTATTTTGAGATATCAATTAATCTAAGCTAATATTCCAGCGAATACGTGAAATGCCGCTTGTGTCACAACAACTAAGTTTTTACCAAATTTTATAGATAAAAATAGAATTTCCCGTCAAAGTTGTATTTAAAATTCAAGAAATTAAAGCAACAAACGTCTTAAATAAAACGACTAGTTGAGATCTTGAATTTGTAAAAAAATGCGTATAACGGTTTTTCAAAAATGGCTATCTATCGGTTTATTCATTGATTTTGATGAAAATAAGAAAATAATTAACATACACAAGAACATGGCAAAATTTTGGAAATTCAATACACATATGTATGTACCTATTACATCTACTATACCACACTTTATACTTAGAAGCATATTAGACAATTTTTAACCTGCTGCTAATTTATAAGAAATTTCAGTCAAACGCACCTAAAAGTGACAGTTTCCCTTACGAATTTCCCTCACTAAACTGACAGATTGCATATAAACTTAACTCCTTGTTAAATATTTATTATGAAATTCGACCTACTACAATTTCGGGCTTATATCTTCAAACTAATTCATTTTCCTCTAGCAGAAAGTACGTTCGTCATAACATTCTGCATAACTAAATTCATCGTATACAAGAACAGTCCATTGAACATACCAATCATAATGTCAATAGGTACACCTACACTCTGCTGCAAAACCGTATCCAAATAGCGTAATGACTCTTGAGACGCACATTTAGAGGAATCATAACATTGAAGCAACAGTTATTGCGCTATACAATTGAGGGTCAGGCTCACGTGGAGACACGTGCTCTTGGTTAGATAGCTAATGCCTCAAGACATCAGAAACTCAAATCAACACGACATTCGTCAGAGAATGTACCACTGTACCAATGTACCCAGCGCCTTTCCTACAATTCTGCTTTGTGAGGGTTCATTTTGCCCACTCTCCCTCGATTCTGACACGTGAGCACGTTTTATTGACACAAGTGCATTATATAACTTAATCTAACTACAACTATTTGTGATCAGAACTAATCAAGAAAAAAACTCCTATATGAACGCCAAGTCTAAAGTCAGTGTTTATTTTTGCCCAACCACCGATTGTTTGTTCCAAAGGGGCTCCTCTCGAAAGGGGTGTATGACTACTAGCACATGGCCATATGACCAAATAATTATCGCATGTTTCAACGTAAAACGTAACTACTGCTCGATTACGGTCTACGGATAGTGATAGAAAAACTTTATGTCACATTGCGGTGCCGCGAGTTGTCTGTCGTCTTTATCTTTGTGCTTTGTTACGACATCGGCTCGGCTGTGTGTACTGTGTTTATTGTTAGCCCATCGAGTCATTAGCATTAGAATAATTATCGCAGAAAATTGTTCGTGTTGTGGGGGGGTTGGTTCGTAAGTCAGAGTAAGTGCTGCCAAGAACGACAATGAATGCGCTACTTGTAAGGGTAGACTTTATCTATTTACATCTATCAACAACAGCTAGGCTAGCAGCTAGAAGAAAACGTGAGATGGACATAGCTGCTGCTGCTATTAGAGTAAATTCATTTTTGTTTACGAATTACCTGCTGTGAGCGATTTATGAGTAGGTACTAGAGTGTACGTAACGTATTTGTGCGGAATGAAAACGTAGTAGTGAAATATCTGGCTAGTTGTCTATATTACATGAAAGAAGGGATTCAAAGGGGATCAAATGGAATGGTTGTACTTTTCGTTTGTAAGAAAAATTACCCGGTGCGTGGGGTGGTTTACAACCAGTTCCACTTGGGAAATAAATGGTTCAAGGTGAATTAAGTTTTCCATCACGTGTGGACATACAGATGAGTTTTTTTTTTCGTACCCTTTCCGAAGAGAAAGTTGTCTATCCCAATTTTGTGCGCTCAGGGCACGGGCTTGGGTAAAGTATGTAGAGAGACAGTGAGTAGGTTGTAATGATGAGGAATTTAGAGCCTGGAAGATCATTCCACGCATAGTATAGGTGTCGTTTGGCTTAGAGCCCCAATACACTGCAGATTTTCTTTTGGCCGCTAGTTGGTTCGGACTGTTCAATCAAGATACATATATGAAAGTGCCCACACTAAGATCATTGAGTATCAGCCGATATAAAAGTTGGAAGGACCACCCGATTGCCTTCAAACTAAATTATCGGTCAACTGCTAGATCAGAATGGCGCTATAGAAAGGGGTGCACATTTTCGATTATTTAGTCGGTCGATAGTTCATCTTTTACGCTGAATAGTCGTATTTCTTGTGATGGCTAAGCCTCCATCGCTGATCGTTGAAACAAACATCGTAAATTTAATAGAGGAAGTGGGAAAAAAAAGAACCGCGCTATACAAAAAAATGTTTAAAAGAGTATTTGGATGTAAACTGTATAGTTATTTCTGGTGGAATCCGACTAGTGGCAAGGATATAATTCGTCTACACAGGTATCGAGCGTTTTAAATGTGTGTCCTCAATTCGATAAAAGGCGACAGAAAGTCTGCAGTGTACGCCTAAGTGAACAAATATGCATTTCCCCCATGTCAAGCGCATTGCGATTTAAATTTTGAAGGAAAGCTATGCAACTCGCTCTTACGCTGGAATATTGTTTTTAAGAATATATGATAAAATAGGGAAAGACACAGGGGCAGAGGACACAAAAAGTAAAAGTAATCGCAATTTAACAATTCTTCTTGCACTGACGAATAACGTACTATACTTGTTTTACAATTTTTATACGTAATATAAAAAAACATTTCACAGAATTATAGTATGGCCTGAAAATATGCCATCACTTTTAAACAAAAATCTGTTCAACCCAAATAAGTATGCATACAATTTAAGTGTAGGGCTTAAGAGCGCCCCATATTGTTAGAAGGGGGTGTCCCTATCATAATATGTTATTTATAAGGATATCCTGTACCTAGTGAAGTCATTTAAAATTACCCAACATTCGCAGAGTGGATATACATACATATGTATGTGGCATGTAGGAACGTACTTTTGAAAGCACATGTTGTCGGTGTCCATATTAATTGGGGCCTAAAGAAATTGTTTATCATGGACCGGTAGCGCTCACCGTTGACAGTTATAGCCGACGATGCCACCATTCAAAAACCATACAAACGTACGGGTGCTAACGAATTGTTCACTGAACCGGTCGACATGAATTTATCCACCACTTTAAGAATAGTCCTCTTGGATGGACAATTATGACAACTGTAAAATGGACGAAGAGAGCGAAATGTTGCTCGATGCACGTGTTTGTTGAACGCTAAAACTCTGTACGTTGATTTGGCAAAGCAGACTTAACAGAAATGACAACCGATTTGACAGATGGCTGCAATAACCTGTCAAATCTCGGGAATAGACCAAAGAATTGCACAAAAACAGTGCTATATTATATGGAATACATTTTTTAACCTGTTGCAATTCAAGGCGCATTCAGTTATGATTTTTTTGCGTATTCGAAACCAGGAAAATACCACCAACTTTTTTTTTTCACGGTCCCACCTCTTGCGAGCGTCTGACAAACATCCAACAGTATTTACTGTCATGAGAAAGCTTCTCAAAAACCCCCCTGCCCTTCGGATACGGCATAAAACTGTAGGTCCATTCTGTACGTACAGAAATGTATACCACGCACAATACGTATAGCTGTGAGAACCTAGGCCTTGGCCCTCTATGGGCTGCATACGGCCTAATATAGATGACATCTTTAGTTTTAAACCTTAAGGTAAGTCAATCTCCTTCCCGTTATGACAGTACTTTGCCAATAAAAAGTCCGCAATCCCTTTAATGACCATGAAATTCTATTTTAATTTTTTTTATCTAAGACCTTCACCTCTTGACATGTGTAAATACTACTCGCTAGGAATAAGAATTCCCCTCCCGCTTCAGCAGAATAACAAAAACAAACTAGCTATTTACAAACAAACAACAACAAATACACCTCGCCTGCGAGCTATAAACAAGACTCAAATGCAACATCATCACGTTTAAGAGGCGTACGTTCCAATTGAACATTATCACTTTTCACGTGTTGCCTACGGTGGTTGAGTTTTGCCGTCTTTCCAGTTTGAAAATTCCGTTTTACGATCGCACACAAATAGCAACAGCACTCACCCCCAAGCCGATGCACCTCGTCACGTATTGTACTTGTAGGCTCAGTCGGTGATGCCTATATTCCCTTAGCTTTGGCATAACAATCGAACGTCAGCATAAGTGTTTATAGGGTGCTGCATACCTTATACTGGTTTAGTGTAAATTATTTCTTTCTGAACAGTATGTACAGGTGCATGAATATATGTAACTTTCAACAAACTTAATTATTAGCCTTGAATTTGTGTCAGTGAAATTTTTTATACACGACACACTTCCCACTTCAGTATGTAGTGGCAATAGCAGACGCAGCAGTTGTTGTTGTTTGTTGGTTGTGGACAATGCAACTAAAATGAATTTTCCATTATGGGGAAAACTGGAGAGAAAACTTAGTGCTATTTCAGGGTGACACACCATAATTGGATATATTTTGAGTAGTTTTCTTTTAACACTTGTGGTGACCGACAAAGTGCTGTAATAGTAGTGAAAGGAAATCAAATATGTTGTACATATCAGTACGTATCTACGTATATCTGTACAAGCTTACAAAAATAAAAAGACTATAAATATGTATTGTTTAAGGAGCTGCCTGAAGTGGGACAAGGCATAATCCACTAGTTTTTAGTTGAAGACGTTCTAATCCGTTGGTAAAAAGACCCAAAATATTGGTTTTACAAATTGTCATCGTGTGGTCGAGGTTAAAGACTTGATACCCTATCCCTTTCCTATATACGTATCTCCTTTTCCACCAATATGTCAATGTTCTCAAAAAGTGGGCGTGGTAGAGGGCGGATTTTTTTAAAATATTTATCCTAAAGCATATGTAGCTTCTAATAACTACGTCTCACTGACGTATTGTTTCGCGTGATATTCTTGCAGAAGGAACATAAAATGTCATTTCGTATACCAAAAGTAGATACAGTCAAAATTGCTTATAACGGCCAAATTTTTAGGTCCATGGTAGATCACTATCAGATTAATAAATTTTGATATCGGTTACTTGAACAAATTGCTCCCTTGAAAGTCGTTATAACCGATTTGGAGTGCAGTTTTGAAAAGCTTGTTCAAAATTACAGTCAGACGCATACGAAAATTTGTCGACTTTGATCAAAATTTAAGTTTCATGTCTGTACGAATTTCGAAAGCTACATAGTTCGTAACAAAGAAATCCGTCTGGAGCGGATCGTGTGATACCCTAGCCTTTTTCTAAGTGCCTTTCTTTTTCAAATTATTCCAAAACATGAGTTTTCTCACAAGAACTGGGCATGGTAGTGGGCGGATTTTGAAATTTTTTCAACATATAAATTAAATATTGTTGAAGTGATATTTTTGCAACAAAAACGCCGAAAAACTGTTTTTTTTTTTTAAAGAAAATCACCCCTAAAAAGTAGGCGTGGTCATATACAATGTATGGAAGATTTTTAGAGTAAAAAAATCTCTACATATTTGCTTAAGTAAGTTTTTCCGAGTTTCATACAAAAATACTGAAGAAAATTAATTTTTCGAAAAGTGGGCGTGTCAGTGGGCGGATTTTAAAAATGTTTTACACTTGTTCTGTCCCGATGTCCAAAGACCTCGCATACAAAGTTTCATTGACCAGCTTAAAATTTAAGGCCCAAAAACTGGTGACAGACGGACGGACATGGCTCAATCGAATTGGCTATACTGATACTGATCATTTATATATGTATATACTTTATTGGGTCTGTCTGTAATATTTCTCTATGTTACAAACTATGTATCAAACTTAATATATATAGGGTATAAAAATAGTAGGGTCTAAATTACTATTTTTTGACTCGGTGATTGCAACAACCTCATTTCTATTAGTTGCTTTTATTAGATCCGACAAAATGGGGTGGTCTTTTGATTAATTGTTCTAAGGTAATAAAAAAAAGTCGACTACATTGACAGTAGTTCAAATGATTACAAATAAGAACGTTGGTTGCATTTTAAAGAATAATGATCTGTTGAAGGGAGTTTGAAAAATGGTAATAATATTATTATATTACTTTCGATCAATCAGATTAAAAAGAGTTATGTTCATTGGTGTATATGTAGTTGTAAGCGATTAAAAAACGGCAACACTTTACGTACTTTTCAATAGCAAAAGTCATGAATAGGGCCAAATATTTCTATCTGTTTGTTTTGTGTCCCTGATAATTCAACTTAAAACATAAAACACCACTCGTGCAGACGAAGTGAAATAAAATAAAAAAAATATCTATTCACGCAAAACAAACACGACCTTTAACTTCGCTTGTTATTTTTAGTAGACGCCATTGTCATTTTACAAATGGAACGCAATTTTATCTCCTTCAAGACCATGAGTAATTCAAACTGGTGCTGTCATCAGATTGCAGTACCTAGTACTGATGCTATTACACAGCGCTCATGAGGAGAAAAAATAATTTGAAGGCTAAATCTGTATCCCTTAAGGAGTAAGCTGGTAATGGCTGAACTATAATAATCGAGTGGATTCGTACGACCACCATCGCAACAGTGCGACCATAATAGCTTTTGCCTTCGATTCGCCAAGTTTCCGTCATTTTTGCTCACTTCCGAAAACATTTGCTCTTTTGTATGAAAATTTGACAGTCAGCTGACGAAAGTTCTTAAATTATAATAATAATGCATCAAATTTAATTTTCAAACAGTTTTGAATAATTGGATTTTTTTTTTTTGGGAAAGCACAAAAAATATTTGACAGATGCTTCCGAAATCATTTTCTTATTATGGGCAACTTATGGAAATGACTCCACTGAGGGAAACTGATCGAAGAATTTTGACATAAGCTTTCGATTTCGTCAGACTACATAACATACTTAGTTCAGGCTTAAGACTAACAGGAAATGCATACAACTTAACACGCTGAAAACTTATATAATGGGTGGCTTCCTCACTGCCATGACAGAATTCTAGTAAATGTCATTTGTAACACTAAAACCGTTGGTCATTACACCCCAACTTCCAAGTAATACATAGTGTAATCGCATTGCAAAAAAAAAAAAAAAAAAAAAAACAAAGAAACAAAAACGAAAAACCTCAACATCATCCGTTGACTCTTAAGTTCTCTTTGGGTTTTTGCTTTTTTTTTTTTTTTTTGTGTTAAAAAGCTTAGGCGAGCATGACGCCGATGAAACATGACAGACAAGTTCATTGACACTCAAACTAACAGAGCAGCGAAAAGTGTGTCAGAGAATAGTTGTGCTGTTTGTGGATAGCTGCTGATAGAGCAATTTTGGCAATCGGAGTAGAAACTTTGTTTTTATTTACTTATTGTTGTGTGAGTGCGTGTTTTTGCTCTCTTCCTCTTTTTTTTTTTTTATTTTTTATTCGTGTGATCGTATAAAATTCAGTCCGATTTTTTTGCATTATTTTGAGTTCATTCATCTTTGCACGCTGTGCGCGACACACAAAAAAAAAATCGAAAAATTAACTAAATCAATAAAGACTGCTTGCTTTGCGTGCGCAAACAGTTAAAGATGTTTAATTTGTTGACACTTGTTAAGATTTAGCGCTTTGAGTGGTGGTGGTATCTAGAAGCACTTTCTAAAGAGATAGTTCTTTGACAGTTCTTAATGTGTGGCCTTTGCACCACTTTTAGATGGATTTTGAAAACACATATTTGAGTTAGATCCAAATAAATAATAGAAAAAAAATTAGATTGAACAAAATACCGTGATATATACAGACATGTGTAAATTAGTTCAAAAACTATCTCTTATATCTTTCTTCTCTTAAAATTTTACACTCATTTATCGGCTAGAGGCTGACATTACGATGATAAAGAAGCTCATAAAAATAGGTCTACCCATTTTTCTGCTTGTCACTCTTACTGTGTGATCGTACGCGGGATTGCAGCCTAAACGATTGGGCCGACTTGCTTCAAACTTTATATCTAAGCTCTGTAGAGTGGCAATTCGAGAGAAGTTCGGAATTTTTGTCTTAGCCCTATTATTAAAAGTCAATTTTATAAAAAGTCGATTTTCTCGAAAACGACCTCAATGATTTTGATTAAATTTTACATTTAAGTTGATTTAGGTTGCTATAAGATGGAATACCATATTTTTGGCTATTTTTCGATTACTAAACAATGGATTTCGCTCAATAACCAAATTTTGGCAAAATTTTGTACTTATGTATAATTTTTAAAAATATTTTCGATTAAAAAGTAAGAAGAAACTACTTTAGACTGATACCAGGTTGTATTGATAGGCTCAAGCAGAAAGGCCCATAAGGTACATTTGTGAGGTTTACTTGTCATTAGAAAGCTTCCCAAAAACACTCTGTCCCTTAGATATGGCATTGAATTAAAGGTCCTGAAATGTATACCGCGTACAGCATGTACATACATATTAAAGACCTCTTCTATAAATTTTATAAAGGAATGTCCATAAATATATGTATCTATTTCCTAGTGACTGTCAAGCCCTTCAAAGGATCGTCATGAAATTTATGTCGACAAAATTATTATATCTAAATTTCTGAGGATAGTTATTTCGAGACATCTGATATCTATTTCGCAAGAAATTTTAAATATCCTTGTTCGCATAAAATTTATAGCACAAACTTAGTTCTTCTTGGTAACGGTATTCATTTTCACTTTTCCTTGCGGTTGTCGGACAAATGAAATAACAAATCTCCACCTCATGCCTTGTACATGTACTCCATACGTAGAAAAGAAAGTTAGCCAATTCCATTACTTATATTCCTCGGCGCTTCTCGAAACTTCTTAAATAATAAATTCTTCTAGGTAAACTTTTCACCTTCTAGTAGTTGTCGTGGTAGTCCTATCCTCCACCCCCCCACCACTTTACTCCCGCCCGTCAGTAATAAAAATAAATTTCTCCAAATAAAAGGAACTACACACAAAAACAAGTCACTACAGCCACGCTTAAGTGAAAGTTTTCTTTATTTTTTTTTTTTGTCTCCTTCTACTCCTCTCTTTCTCATTTTAAGTATTTTTTTTTTTTTTTTTTTTAGATAAATACCTAATAGTCTATTGTATCTATGAGTGTAGAAAACTTATCCTACATACACAGAACAACAACAATACATCGATCATTAAAATAGCATACACGTGTGTATACGATAAGATCACTAAACTGCGCGATAGAACAAATGGAAAAAAAAAAAAAAAAAACCGAAAACGCACTAGAAAAACTTAGAAACTAATAACGAAAAAGAAGGAGAGAAAAATACCGGCCACCCACCACCACCACGACGACACCAATGTTCTCTTCTGCTACCTCTAAAGCTGTACAATGTACAATGTGTTGAATGAATAATTAAAGTGGGTTATTTTTGATATTGCCTAATCTAAGTGACCTAATTTTGCGTTAAAGCGTCAAAATGCTGACATAATTGTGTATATGCGTAGACTTGTATTATTATTTTTTTTTTTTTTTATAGTGTTAAACTCTCAGTTATTATGGCAGTATGATGCTGCGTAGTGAACGAAATTCATAGATAACACGTTGTGTTTAGATACAAATACACACAAGTAATTTTACTACGTCGAAAATTTAGTTATTATTATGATTTTTTTTTTGTTTGCTTATTATTTTATTTTTAGAAAAGCCTTAAGTTTTTTTTTTTTTTTCTTTTTGTTTAGTCTTTAAGAACAGTATCCTGTGCAGCTTGAGATGTTTTTACTTGGCTGTCGCATTCTAAAACGGGGCTAAGTTTCAGGAGACGGTTCAGTTGGTCAAATTTAATCTGGATCTCGTATGTGGTTTTTATTTCTTAGCAAATTTTTAAAAAATTTCCAGGCAAAAGCAGTAAGTGAAACTGTAATGTCGGACATGAGTCCAATAGTTTGTCGAGGCCTAACTATTTTTAGTACATTTAAAGGCAAACAGTTCAAAATTTTACTGTATAACTACCGATTTATGCAAAAGAACTTAAATTCGAATTTGTTTCTGGGAAAAAATCAAGAATTTACTGATTTTTCATCGAATAAGCGAATACTCCTTGCGAACTGTCAAATTTTATTCACATTCACCAAATGCAATCCACATTCGTTAGAGTTTAACCTCACAATTTGTTTTTGTCTTTGGTAAATGACAAGCTGCGTCTGGATAAAAAAGTTGCTGTGAATGAAACGTCAAAATTTGTGAATATTCACTCGTTTCTATTCCCAGGTCACTGAGCTGTAAGCGGACTTTAAAGTCCAAGCAATTAAAATATCTATAAATACGAATGTTTGTTACTCAATTACGCGTTGCCAACAGAACGGATTTGGATGTTAGTTGGCAGTTAAAAAGTCCATCCCTTGGTTAACACATATCATTCAATTCGTACTGCCTGACACAACGGAATTTCTTAAAAGACCTTAAATACCTATACTTAAACTTTGATAGGAAATGTAGACAATAGCCTGTCATGGTATTTTGTATTCACTTTACAAATGTCAATGTTGAATTGATATTTGCCGCCGTTTGCAAAAATTATGACAATTTCCGATAGGGTGATGACTTTTTTACCATCATAACACATTTGGTACCTATAGGCTAAGGGCTGTTTGATGGCAAAATGTTGATATTGCTATTTTATTCTGACTTCCATGGAGAGATGACATATTTATGTCGCTCTGTTGCGAAAATATGGACATGTATACTATCTGAAGCTCGGAGGGGTTTAATGAGGAAGTTTAGTACACAAGGTGGTTACGCATTTTAATGTCTTCGGCTTCATAAAAAAAATATAAAAAATATTCTTAAGGAAAATAGTCTATAGGTATAGTATACATAAGAAATAATATCACCCCCTTGATGCCAGCACCATAAATGTACAAAAATATATATGTATTTAAATTTTTATTATTTTGAGTTCAGGTTGATTTATTTATGCCGTATGAGAATGTAAGTAGTGAATTATATAATATTTGTGGATCTGAACGATGACGATGAAATGATTTGTGAGCAAAAGGATTTTGATTAAGATAAAACACTCTGTGGCCATGTTTGGGGGGAAACCAAAAAAAAAAAAAAAAAACAGTTTCCCCACTAATATCACAAAATGCAACTCAAAACATGCGAACCTCTTTTGTATTAAAAACTAAAGATAAAAATAATAAATAAATATTCTCACCTAAAAATTATAATTAATCCTAACAACATCTCTGCTGCAGCATGAACTCACCTAAAATGAAATAGAAAAAAAAAAAATTATAAAAAAATAAAATAAGACATGTTTACTAAGTTTTAGGCTATTCAAATATGTAAAGGTTTAAGAGAAAAATATTTAGAATTCCCAGACCAAGAATTTGCTACGCAATGCCTTCAAACATTGCAAATATTGATAAGCATTCTAAATGTTTATTGGGTATTTTATTATTTGTATAGGGTTATTCTACACCGCGACCTAGTTGTTCATTGTGCAGAATTAGAGAGGGTTGTACCATTTAAGCAATAATTTTTCCCCATTTTAATTCTATGTTAAAAAAACTATTGAAGTCCTGAAATCAACTGAATTGGTTGGTCCGACTGACACATCAGTCAGCACTTATGTCAGTATCTATTAAACGGTTTTCTATTGTTTAGAACTCGTTCATTCTTTTGTGATAAAATGTCAATAGGTTAATTCATGTCATTAATTCCCCACATATGGCTTCGTTTGTTTGTACCTTGTTTTCGTAGATGATCCCTCAGTTTGCAGTGATCTATTAGGGTTAGTAGGTTCTTCTTCTTCTTTAACGACAAGGTTATGATCCGGAGTAGAAGGATCACAGCCCTCTCACTTAACTGCATCCCTACTGGTCCGCCTGTGGGGTTTGCCGGTTTGACCTTAGGAAGTACCGGCAGGCTTCCCGGTTTTGGATCACTCCGTCACTAAGGCCAATCAAATGCTGGTGTTTTTGCATTTGTGTGATCCAGTTGTTTTTAGGTCTACCTTTCTTTCGCGATTGTGTTGGAACGTCGATTGATATTGCCTTTTTGACGGGGTTCGAAGGATCTCTCCTTTGAACATGACAGTACCAACTGAGTCGGTCGTGATCTATTTTGCTTGTGATGGGTTCTTTTATATGAAGGCTACCTCGGATCTTTGAACTTCTTATTTTTTCAAGCTTTGTTACTCCTGCTGTCATGCGAAGCATCTTCATCTCAGTTGCCGTTAATTTGCCCTCATACTTTTTGTACATTGTCCAGGATTGTGAACCGTATGTGAGCGCCGGACGTACAACTGCAGTGTAGAGCCTTCCTTTCAGCTTAGGGGGCATTTTTCGGTCACAGAAGATAGCAGAGTTTTCCCGCCACTTCATCCACCCTACGCTTACGCGATGATTGATGTCATCATCACAAGTTGCTTCGCTGTTGATCATAGATCCCAGATACTTGAACTTTTCGCACTTGGGAAGCACCTTTCCATTCAAGTAAATGTCTGGAATAGGCCGGTGTGGATCAGAGAACGGGCAGCACAGATACTCTGTCTTTTTTGAACTAATACGGTACCCATTTCCCTCCAAAACATCCACCCATACATCCAGTGCTCGTTGCAGGGACGTTTGATCCTCACTTATGATAGCTCCATCGTCAGCAAAGAATAACTGATGCACTTTCGGGTCCGTCACTTTTCCTTCAAGCAGATAGTCAAGGACTGTAATAAATAGCAAACTTCAAATCTTTTCTTGTTGTAGCATCCTAGTAGTTTCTTAGCTTCTCTTAGGCCTGTAGTATTGCACCAGGTTCTTGGCCTACCTTCTTTTTCTATCTTCCTTCAGTTTTCGCGTATAGTGTTATCCCCTATTCCGCAGAATGGTTCGGGTCTTGTGAAGGATTCTGCAGCTCCTTGTCTTGCCAAGGCGTCAGCTGCTTCATTACTTTTGTGTCCGACATGTCCAGGGAGCTAATAAACGTAACCTTGCTATTCACATCTAGTTCATTGTGATGTAGAAATCAATCGTTTAAATGGCTGCTTGACTGTCTGAAAGTATTGCTGCTTTTTCGCAGTTTCTATATCTTCTTTCGAGGTTGTTTTGGATGCTCTTCCCCATGGGTTTCGAATGCTTCATCCTTGGCCCAAGCACTATTAAATATGTACTATTGTTTGTGGATGTTGAAAAAAAAGGATATTAGTTACCCACACAAAAATTTTATACTGTATGCAACCTGTGTATAAAACTGAACAACTTTCGTTAGAATTCAACGGAATTACAGGAAAAAAATTGCTTAATTAAAAAAAAATAAATAATTCCTACAAAAATAACCCAAAAAACATTTCACAATAATGCGCAATATAATGCAATTGCGCATTCACATCGTTTCTTAAAATGTCCCTCTTTTTTCACTTTAGCTCCTTCAAAATTTGTTTTATAAGAAAAAATTCAAAGAAACAAAAAGAAAAATAAAAACAACCACAACCCCTAAATTAACCAGCCCCAAGAGCACAAGACTACACACACACACACAAACATTGCATCATTTTGCAACATTGTGCAGCAACCAAATGATGTAATCAACTAAAGATCAGAAAAATTCGTTCACTTTCGCTTAAGAAGCTTTTTATTTGGACAACGAAAATTAGTCGTAATTTCCCCAGAATGACAAGATCATCAATTCAATTTCTTCTCAATTAAAAATAAAAGTCCTCCCTCTCCCCTACCTCAAACACAAAAACATAAGATACACATAAGAACTTCCTTCCCATTTCTTCTCTTCTACTAGCGCGAATTTTGATCAAAACAAAAATTTCTAAAGTGAGAGAAAAATATACATCTACATCTACATCTACACCTACCTATGTATAGCTGTGAATGTACCTTATAAATTTAATTATAATGCCATTGCACCTACTTTCACCTTGTAGAGTACTTTGTACTCTTGAATTCTTTTTAATTTTTGTTACTTTTGCTTGTTGTTCTCAGTTGTACATTTGACGGATGAGGGTCTTTGTTTGTATCTGTACCTGACGAAACGAAAAGAATATGTATCAAAATTCCAAGAGTAGATAGGAGATTTTGAACTTTTATTTTATATTAAAAATAAAATAAAAATACATACACAAATGTTCCCATTACTCTAGTGCAACCCATGTAGTATTTGGCAATGACCCTCAATTCTTGGGTTCGTTGCGCATCAAGTCGTTTTCGGGGTGAATATTGTTTGTTTAATTTTTTTAGCTGATGTGTTAAGTAAACAAAATTTATGGAGAAATCACAAATTAACAATAGATTTACCAACCTAAGTAAAATTTGAAATTAGAATGATTGTAAATAACTGTCCAGTTTTGGAATAACAACAATGTCTACAAATTCTGGACAAAATATTTTTTTTGGTTATAATTTGTGCGGACGTGCGTCTTTTGTTCGCAACAAGTAAGAAGTCGTCTAGTATTTGGAACATAAACCATTTTTACAAATGTACCTTTATATCACAAAAAAATGTGTACCTATAGTAGGATTTCCATTAATTCTTATAATTTAAAAATAATTTGTAGACCTGTGGCAACCCATAGGGGACCAAGACGTAACTTCTCATAACTGTACGTTTTTTGGGTGTTTTTGAGAAGATTTCTTATAGCAGTAAATACTCTTAGAAGTTTTGTCAGTAATTGGAATCGGGTCGAATTCCGTCTTCAAAATTCTGGCAGCTTTTTTTAAGTGAAAAAATAAAAATCTGAAATAAGAATTTTGTAGAATTCTTCTCGTTTTTGAACGAAATGTGTTGCTTTGTTGTGGAAGAAGAACAAATAAAGAAATATAATTGAATCATATAGAACGTACTTACTAAAGGTTACAGTTTTCTATCGAATATACATAGTTTGAAAAGCTTCGTGTGTATATACATATGTAAATAATCAGCCCGCCAACCGATATTTTTCGAAAAGGGTATCACACGATCCGCTTCAAACGGATTGTAGCATTTCGATACGCTTTTTTTCTCTTTCATTCGATAGAATAGGATATCTTGCATGTTTTCCTGATAAGACACCCAAAGAACCCTGTTCTGTGGTGCTCCTACAATACGAGCGATCAAGGTATTCTTTCTTAGCAACTGGGTCATAATCGGATCACACGTACATATGGATCTGTTGTCAAGCGTACACTGTACTTATTAAAGGAGGCTATAGACACACTTTGTACGGTCTCAGTAAATGTTGAAGGTCTGTACTCTACTTCAACCAAGTTGAGAAACCAGTTTGTGTTATGGCTGGTGCGAGTAAAATCAAATCTGCTTTGATTTTTGATGGGCGGAGCCAATGGTACGCATACCATGTTTTAGTGCTGTAGCCCCTTTAAGACCCACACTTTTTGTATTATCACACCAAATTCTGCCAGATATTAACGATGGATAAACAACAAGCATCACAGTGACTGTCACCTCGATCACTCCTCAATTAGACTGAGCTTCGGCTAGAAATTCACAGGGGGCAGATAGAGAGATGGTGGCTAAACCTGCTCTATGTTTTAGATAAGCATATTTTGTCGTCTTGGGTGTCAGGTCATAAAGTTATTCCAGAGGTCTGCAAGGCCTCCAAAAAGAGACATCGCTTCGAAATCCACCAAGAAAAATTTTCAATTAACTTGCTTTTTGTTACGTATAGTTGCAATTGCGACACGCCAACAAGACAAAGTGGGGTTTATTAATGAGTGTATTCCTGCGCGAATCCTAAAAAAGCTTTTATGACACATAAAGTTCTCAATATTCCCTTCCTTGGTATCCTTAATGTAGCGGTATATATAAGTATTAGTTAGATAACACAATGGTCTTTTAAGTCTTCACACGTATCTAACGGTATTTGGATGCGGACAGCCATCCGACTCTTCCTCTTAGCTGTATTCCTTTTTACTTGCACCGATACATAGTATAGGGCAAGTTTTGTATTCGTGAAAACTTTCAATCTCGGGATTTTGATAAATTCTGATATTACCTTTCTAAAGAAGTCGAAAAAGGCGCTCTGAAAATTCTGTCTGTCTGTCTGTCAGCACTGTCATACAGCCTAAACGAGTGAACGGATTTTGGTCAAACTTCTAAAACTGGTTTTAGAAATATATATCTAGTAGATTTTGGTTAAAATCAAAACATGAGCTAAATTTAATGAACACAAGAATAAGGCATTTAGTTTTATGAAGAATTAAAATTTATGTTTTATATAACTTAAAATAAAAAAATAAAGTTCATTAATTTCCAACTAGCAGCTCAAAGGTGCAAGTACGTACATACGACCCAGTCGTGCACTTTATTTCTTCGGAATTCAAATGTATCGGAACCCAACTTGCTGACTCAGAGTTTTATGGGGAAAATGATCTAGGAGTGTTTCATAGAAAGTACCAAGTTCCGTGAGTAATAGCTGTCTAGTCGGTGATAGTCGAACCAATGCATTAGTTGGTGCATGAGCTGCTCATGTATGCTTTTAATCGATATCGAGTTTTAATATTCCAACCATATCCTTTTCTGATCAATATTTTAGTTCGAAACCACTTATTGGTGAGATCTACTTATTCTCATCGTAAGATAATGCATATTACGAAGCTTAGAGAGTCTTAAGAATCTACACTGACCTTTGAACCCAAAAAGTTGCCAAAAAATTACTCATCTTCGTTATGATAAACCATTAAACCTTCACCTTGGTCATCGTTTTATGGCCTCCAAAGACAGTGCCCCGTTTCCACAAAGAGCCAGAAGATCTGCATTTGTACCTACTCAGACGTACTTTCATTCCTCTTATTCTCCTTTGCTTTTCTTTCATAATTCTATCTATATACAAGTAGTACGTGTTACGAAATTCAGTCAGTTGGTCAAATAACGTCACTTATAAGAAATGCCTCCTTTTAAAGTTTCAGGTAATGTCGGACAGTGTCGGATCGCAAAACCTTACCATTGTACATAAATAAGAGCCCCCTTAGAGTTTAATTTGATTGGATGGATTGATGGTAGTGGTAAGAACCTAACCACAAGTTCTAAAGGAAAAAAAATTGCATAATAAATAGATTGCCATGCTTCGGTGACGACTTGTTGTTTGTTTTCCTGTTGCTGTTGTTGTTGTGCATTTTCTTTTCTATTTGTTTCTAGTTCTAAGCAGAGTAGAATTCCTGTACAAGTATTTATGACTGTGAGAATAGAGATAATTCTGAAGGCTGTTTGGTAGCGCGCGAGAGAGAGAGAGAGAGAGAGAGATCTTGGCTTTTACATCATCGGGTAGTGTGTCATATAACGTGTTTTAGATACTTCTTTGTATCTTGCTGTTCTGTGTGTTGTTAATGGCTTTGCAAGTAGCCATTGGTTGATGATTAATATATTATTCATTTGCTCCTATAAAGAAAGATTACTTAATATTGTAATTCTGAGCAATTCCTTAATTCCGGAAGGGAAGTTACATACTGTAATAAATTACTAAACTAAGATTAAGAGATAAGATCGTCTCTATTTTTCTCTACGAAATTTGTTTAGAAAAATGGCATTTCAGGACTGGTTTCTGAAAGTCTAGTCAGATTCAGTATCACCTTATGGATTCAAAATGGAATCTAGAATTACAGCTGGGATCTTTTGGCCAAATAGCAAACCCAGGATACCTATGAGAACGTTTCCAAAAGTTTTTCAGATCATACTATTGAGATCTGCGCTGAACTTTCGAATGTCAGCTAATAGTCAAAGCATTAAAAGCATATTTATGTAGCTGGATGCTGTAACGATGGATAACAGTATGTCTTGTCAGAGATAACAGGTTAAAGCTTAGTTTTGTCCGTGATCAAAAAGCATAGAAAGCGTCAAGAAGCTTCGTCTAGAAGCCAGGCCATATTTTGACCAGAATTCTGTCGGACATGCCTTTCAAAATTTCTTCAGACAGTCCTTCATTATTACGGCGTGGTAATCAAAATTGGGAGAAATTTATATTTCGAAAAGTGTTTATCCTACCACAATCGATAGATAAACGAGCTTTTTGGAACCAAAGTTCTGCCTCGCCAAAGAATTTAGTCTAAAATGCAGAAATTAAATTCAAACTGAATTTTTTTGGTGGCCAATATAGTAGAACAGTTTTTTTTAACTACTATCCTTTTCTGATGAAAAAATCTAGTACATTTATTTAGCTCGACTACCTGTCAAAGTCCCTTTCAGAATACTTCCTAGGTTCTACTTCGTCGTGGGAGCTTTGTTTCTCAAAAAGCTGGCAAGTTCTGGTACTTTTGAGATTCTTGACAGTCAGTTGACCTAGACTTGAAATTTATGTATACATATGTGTGTCGTTTAACGAAGATTAAATGTATACTAATGAGGATTACATATTCTCTCTAAGTCTCTAGTTATAAAGATTAGAAGAATTATAAATTGACAGCTAACAGCGTAATTTTGTCATAAGAAAATCAACTAATTCAAGCCTCCCTAAAGTAAAATGTGATTTCAAAATTCTGTCTTAGTAGAAGTCTAGAAATAAACCGGAATTTCCTTTGAAAATGCACACACAGTAAAAGAGAAAAGAAGTCAACAGAAAAAAAAAAAAAAAAAACTTACAAAAACGTTTCGTCTCTTTGCCACCAGCTGAGTAACCCACTTTTCCTGACTGACCCAATTTCACTTGATGAGAGAACGTTAACATAAACAAGAAAAAGAAAGAAAAAGAAAAGATACAGTGAGGTATCCACATAAAGACACGCGAAGATACTACTTTTATACGCAATGTAATCGACCAAAGTTATAATCATCCAGTGGAGCATGTAATTCAAACAAGTTTTTGGTTTAAAAAGTAAAATAAAAATCCTAATGCAAAATTTGTAACAGTGAAATGGCGATGCATGGCCATAAAAAGATAGTTCTTTTGAGTTACAAAACTATCGATTTAGTCCTCATAACCCTGCATAAACTTAACCTAACCTATCGATTTAGTCGGTCGGTACCGATGAGAGCCAGTAGAAGGCTAACCAAGGCAACTTTGTCCTTGTCTAGCAAACTCAGTATGACAAGATAGTCACATGATACTTTCGAAGCAGTGCAAAGAACGCTGGCATTTATCTATAATAGTTTGGACGCGGTTAAAAGATATACAGAGAGTATAGCCCTTCCACGTGCTTCTAATAATATGGCCCGATGCTATAAGAATTGCCAAAATCGAGCCTCTAACCACATCCATAGTTCTGTGAACGTAGTCATTATGTTTTAGTTGTTGATCGAATTCCTACGTTTCTTGTCAACAAAGCTGCACGAAGCACATCGCCAATCACCAAAAGAATTGTATCTATCGGAAAAAAATATGCTTTGGACCTCGTGATCCTAATTTATCTGGGATACTTCTCCTGCTAAACAAACTCTCTGTTGACACTATCGCATGCCTTCTAAAAATCACTGAACAGTAGGTGAAGTGGCGATCGATATTCAACGCACTGCTCGATGATGATGTACTCCACACAGAAGGATCCAAACCTGCTTTTAACTACAGCAGGAAGCACGCAGATACCCCTTCTTACACTCGTCAGGAAAGCTCTCTTTGAATAGTATCTATGTATGTATATAATAAAGCCGAAACCCTCGGCAAAATACCATACTATTCATTGCTGTATGGTACATGTATGTATGTATCTTCCTAGTCTTACTCATATCTATAAGTATTTATTACAAAACAAAGTTCAATATAACGATTATCATTATTAACATATTGCACTTGAAGCTCACAATTTACTACGGGACTTATGATTGCATACATATATGAGTACATATTTGAGTGTATAGCACCGATTACAACGTCGCTGTATCTATGCCTTGTGTTTTTTGCAATAAAAGTTCTCTTTGAACACATTTTTGAAGGACACCATTTAGCCAGAGAGCATTGACCAAGTAAACACATCTACGACTGAAATGATGAGAAAATTTTAAAATAAAATAACCAGCAACAACAAGTGAATGAATATTGCACACTTGTGCTTGTGCATCATCATCACTACACACAGTCGTGTCGGTCGGTGGGATAAGATACAATACATTCAGAGAGATGTATAGTCTGACCTCGGTAAAAATTCAATGCGCGATCAAAAACCCCGGCCGGTAAGATCGATTGCAAGAGCGTTGCCATAGTACACTCGTAGATAACAAAATTTTGTTTGATTTTTTTTGCTGATTAGGAAATTTGTTTTTGTCCAAAATTAGAATCATTCCTTGGTCGATCACCACATTAGAACCAGTGTGAGGGGAGATTTCATCATCGGAAATACGCATTAAGTCATTATTATTCACAGGGGAATAATGTCGCGTCATCGATGATATATATACATATGTTCATGTATGCAAATGTGAGTAGGTGCTAATCATTTTAAAGATTGACAAAAAAACAATAAATTAAGTATGATATCTACTTTTTGTGCTAAATGGAATGGATGCATAGGCCGCTATTTTACTTAAATCAAGTATCAATTGGATTAGCAGATCGATTTTTGACGAATTACGAATTTTTATGTAGGATAATTTAATTATGCGTTAATTGTATACTTTGGTATAGACATTTACTTCCTATTTCGCGGAATGTGATGTGTCTATGAGGTTATCAATCAGAATTGTTTGCTCTGACGTAATAGGAAGATGTTTATGTGCTAACATTTATGATTGAATGATTGCATTTTTGTTTTTTCTCCTATTTGCCTTCAGAGAATGCAAATCAGTATGTACTATCAGTTAGGCTCAGTTATTTTCTCTCTACAAGTTGACTTACTTAGAAGAGAACAAACACAAAGATAAGGGAAAATAAAGTAAACGTGTATACATTATCTATTTAATTTGAAAAGAATTGTATCTACTGGACTATGATTTCAACCATATTAAGTGGTTCCTGAACTTTGACAGGTGATATCTGACAGCTGTCAAATTGACGCGCAAAAGATTAAAGGCCGAACTATAATAGAAGAATAAGCTTTGTATTTTGCAACAATAATATCTTTTAGCTACGATTTGTCAAGTTTTCGATCACTTCACTTCCTAAACTGCGAATCCCGTCACTATTTCGGCTGAAAATTTGACAGTCAGCTGAGGAAAATTCTTAAATTATTTGATAATTGATAATTTTCTCAAAACAATTGAATTTTTCTTGGAAAAACGCGATATTAATCCGAAACTATTTGACAAATGTTATCGAATACATACTCCTATTACATACTCCTCCAACTTATGTAAATGACTGTGCTGAAGCGAACGGAACGTAGAATTTTGACATTAGCTTCAGATTACTTCCGACTACAATAGTTCAGCTTCAAATTGTTTTATAAAAGTGGGTCTTCTGTTCGTCCTTCCGAGAGGACTATTCGCTTACACCCGTATGTCAAAAAAAACGCAAGATCTGTCAAAAGTATCGCCGCTGCCCGTGAGAGTTACACGAGAATTTGAGTCAGTCAATTTCGCGCACAACTTGGCGAAAACCCGTACAATATTCAACTTATCCAGGCGCTCCATAGACAACAACGTTTGTTCGCTGAATGAGCTCTTCAATCTCTTCTTTGACAGATTGTGCCACTACTGATGTGAATTCCACACAATCCACTGAAGGACGATGTTAAAATGTCACATGACAGCGCATCAGTGTGTCTGAAACCTTTTTTGACATCGAAGGAGCAGCGGCGTTCTCCATCGTCATACTGTACAGGTCGTTACAACCGATTTTGACTGTAGTCTATATGCATAGATGCTGTCAAAGTTAGCCTTGAAGTCAATAAAGAAATTTTGAGTATCAACGTGGACTTCTTGGGTTTTCTCCAGGTGATCGATGGTGGACCTTACCACTAATAAGCTTATGATAAAAGTTTTCAGGCAGTTGGACATAGAAAAGATGCTGTTTGGAATGTTGAGGAGACTGATGCCTCTACAATTGGCGCAGTTTAGAGAATCTCCTGTCGCCAAAATGTTGACTACCTGCTGCCATCGATCGTTTTTACAACAAAACTTTACTACGATTTTATCATTCAACACTTTATGCAACTACGCAATAATTTTCGCAATAAGGAAATCCATTCGAACCAAACGAAAAAAAACGCGTACATTTCAACGGCTCCCAGACACATTCGGACAGAGAGAGTCCTACCCCACAACACTCGTCTCCCCATATGTGCAGTCAGTAAAATCAACATTCATTGGCATACACCAAGGTCACGCGCTTTGTACACACATGCATGATGCGTTTTATACATATGTATCGTAAAGCGTTTACAGATTAAGTCCAAACACACATCTAGGAACATCGACCTGTGCGTAGAATTTCATTTAAGTATCTACATCAATCACGTTTTGACGCGGTCAGTGCTGCCTCTCAGCCAATTTAGTCAATTGGGGAATTTTTTTTTTGTTGTCTTTTCTCGACATTAACTTAAAGGTCAGAACGTAGTTTTTACTTCCTAGTTCCTTCTTGTAACAGAGGCCTATTTTCTGTCGCACTTACATATTATATGAAACAATTTTTTTTTTTTTTTAATAAATTATGCATACTGCTACTGCAACTTCTCAAGATTGTTGTCGCGCCTGTCGGCTGTTTTGGCGGCGCGATTCTAGCTAACAATTCGAATATTAAACAGATTTTTATGTAAAATTGTTCGGTTTTGTAAGTATAATAGTCGCCTCGGCATCGACAAAGTAGGCAAGCAGCAGTAGCACAGATCTTATTGAAATTTTTCCTTTTGTTACGAAATCTTCTAGAAAACGCTACTAAGTGTTGTACTCTGTTGTGTAATTGTTGTAGAATAATACATTCAAAGATATAATACTTTGTGGAAAGTTGTGCTAATAGAGATATTAGGTTTGTTTTTAGAATTATTTGTCTCGAGACTTAATCTAATTAATTTAGTCCACGCAATTTAGAATCCGATACAATAGGCACAGACGCACAGTAGATGGTAAATGATCGATATTTATAGAGGAACTCCTTTAATGATATCTTTTTTGATTAAAGGAGGTGAATTTCAGCTTCTCTTTGACTCAAAAACCGATACCAGCAAGCGAAGAGCAATTCTTGCCAATCGCTGATAATAAAGCAAGTCAACAGTAAAACCTCTATATAAGGCACTTATTATCCCAAGACTCTACAGCGTTGAAACATGGTCTTTATTCAAAGTGGAAGAATATATTCTTGGTCGCTCCTTTGTAAGATACCGTCAAAATCGGTTATAACGAAATTTTATGGACCTAAGAATTTCGTAGTCGGATTTTGACTGTATTTGGTCCTATTTGCGTTAACGGGTTTTGGAGGGGAAAACTAAACAACGAATTATACAGCGACATCTACTTAGTCAAAAAACTTCGACGATATTCAATGTCCCTTTAGCCCGGGGGACGTATGTAGGTAGCGTCGACCGACTCAGAGTGCGTAACTGGAAGCAATTAGCTAAAGACCGAGCTAAGTGGAGTTTTGTTGCTTGTGTTCTCGGTTTATTATGACAGCAGGAAATGCGACTTAGCTTAGGGAACCGCTATGACAATGGGGAAAGATTAGTTGATCCTCGCAACTTTTGAGCATAAAGTCAAATTCATCCAATTTGATATCAGCCTTAGGCAGTTAAAATGGCCGAGCAAATGTCATGGGGATGGTAGGAGGCCGAGAAATTTCGGAAAAACGCCAATGCAGTGTGAAAATTGGAGAGGAAAGGACTCTTTTCCACCTATTCGAAGGAGAGCAGCTTTGGACAAGCTTTCTCATGACAGCAAATTGTAGATTGATGTTGGAACTGGTCTCCTTGTCACTATAACCACTCTCAGCCATTGCTCATGGCAGTAATACACTTGGATGTTTGTCAGACGATCCCTAAAGTATTTAAAAATATTTGAAAAAAAAAAGCTATTTCGGTATTTCTGGGACTCGAACCGTAAAGCCCAGTATTGCAATCACTAGCCATTGATCCACAAATGGTTAAAGCTCATATCCTTGCAACTTGACAAGTTCTTTCTGCACCAAGAAGGTTATAAAAAGAATCAAAAGTTGCATAATTGTGAAACCATTAATCAGCCAGTGTGTGTGCCTTCACATCATTAGCGCGTCATAAAACTGTAAACTTTCTCATAAAAGCCTCTACCTCCATCTCTATATCCAAAACGGGCTCTGTGAAACATTTAGGTCAATATTACATCACAGTTGTTCTTTGGTGTGTTCTTACCTGTATAGACAATTCTTTTCTTCCTTATCTGTGTGCTACTCTGTTGTTGTCGTGCCCACATTCTTCATCATTCTTTTAAGCCCCGCCAAATAAATAACATCAAAAAGCCACCAATTCACCCAAAAGAACAGTCGAAATAAACCAAAAAAAAAAAACCGCCCACAAGCAAACGCTATATGAGGAGGTTCAGAGCAAATATAGAATTGGGTCATGTAACGGTACAACCAAAAAACAACAAAACCCATGGCGAAAAGTCACAAAAGAACCCACCAACAACAACTGACAACCGTACACGATATAATGAAAAAAAAGGTCTCATGATAGTGGGTCAAAAGAGAGCGCGGAAGAACAACGCACAAACATATTTACTATATCTAAACCTTGTTCATCCACACAGATACAATACACATCAAGGTATGTTTGTGTGTGCAACTTAAATGTGAAGAGAAAGTGTTATGACCGAATTAAGACACACAATTGTACATTCAAAGCATTCGGCGGCGGCGGCGGCGGCGGCGGCAGCTCTTGGCCCATAACCATCAACTTAACCGTCTTCGCCCAGGAGCAGCAGCGGCGGCGTGCACTTGAACTGACCGCCGCGCCGTTACAAACAAAGTCAAGGCAACAATTCCACCATCACCACTACTACTGCACTGCACACTGCACACTGCACACTGCATCCATGCATTCAATATTCGCTCTCAGCCGCTTTCCCCACCGGTATACTGTTAGAGAGATGGTTGATCGGTAGTAGCAAGCAACATTACTGTGTGCCTAACACAGTTACACGTGAGTGCATTCTAATGCACTCCACCGAGACTGCCATGCCGTGCCGTGCCTGGTGCGGTGGGGTGCACTGCTACTCTGTGGTTTAGTGGGTATCCAAGCTAAAAAAAAACAAATGCACTGTGTCACGATATGTTACAGACTGTGCAGTTGCTCCTGCTGTTTGTTCCAAAAGTTGGATCGTGTGTTTTACTGCAGAAATGTGCAAGTTGCAAGGTTAGAGAGTGCCACACAGCCAACCGCTAAGAGCATGATTCAATAAACAGGTTATGTTGTCAGACGACAATGCAATGCGGTTCGCTGAGCTGTGGACTGTGGTGTACATATAGTTGATGATATTGAAGTGTAGGTTGGGCCCGTAATTAAGGTAAATGGGGAAAAAAAAAAAAAAAAAACAGATTGTGTTTGTGGACTATTCTGGGGTAAGTTATAACACTATCAAGGTCCAGAGCGCACATTGAACCCGAAAGTTCAGTAACTCTACGCGGGACCGCGACTGATTTAATTATAAGAAAAAGAGTATGTCAAAAATAATTTTCTCAGATCTAATAAATGCTATGAAATATCTTGTACTGTCGAAACCCACTTATTTAAAATTCTTTTTACTCAAAAGCCCAGCTCATTTGAAACATTGTATCTGTCAACATGTACTGTTTTATATCTAATACCTACGAGTATATTGCCATTTTTGAAGTCCCTAGCAAGTTTTAAAATGTATACCTAATCAGTTTTTATAGATAACTTTAAGGTCGGACATTTTTAGTTTCGTAGATACATCGAAGCTTTCAAAGTTATAATTTGACATGAAAATAATTAATTTATCTTCTTTGTTTTCATAATAATTACCGGTAAATCGTTCCAATTTATCTAAGTAGGAAGTCATGGCACAATTACCACGTTTATATGGCGGATTGAAACCGGATTCAATTCGAATTGAGTTCCATACCAACCGATCCAAAAAAAAATTCTTCGATCGAGTTGAGTTTTTCCATATAAACACGGATCGAAAATCGAAAAACAAAAAAAAAAAAAAAAAAGGTAAAGAAATTTCTTATTCTGCAGACTTAACTAAAAAGTAAAAAATGAGGGGTAGTTTTCGGCAATAAGGGAGCAATGCTGCTGTTTCAAGTCAAACCGGCGGCTCAACAGTGACATTGACACTTTTAGCTTCAAAATGAATGACAACTGAAAGAATGCGTTTGCAAATACATAAATCTTACTGCACACATTCTTTGAATAAAATAAATAATATTAATAAATATACCTATAAATATCCGAATTGTCATTAGTTTAGCCTTAGGCATTGGATTGTTGGAGAGAAGAACGAATACGATTTCAGTGGATTGGGACAGTATCATCCGCTTAAATTCATAATAAGGAGAAACGTATATATAATTTACAACGATCAAGTTGTCAATCTCCTTCCAGTACACTCTCGACACATACGCAATGTAGGTCCGCTGCATAAGCTCTCCTTATGTTCACTAATTTGGATCACGTTTCTAGCGAACACCACACTAATAGAAAGCAATATTATCTGCTTAACGAACATAACAACTATTAGATCTTTTGTGGGGTGGACATTATTATTATAGTCAGTTGTCCATCACGCGTATTTAATCAGTATAAAGGGGTGCTCACATTCTATAAACAAATATGTATGTTTGTGCATAATCAGTGCCAGTCGTTCGAAAGTACGTCTCAATAATAGATTTCGTTTAATGTGAAAATGAACGCAAAAAGTCTCCTTACTAAGTGAATGATTCTAAAGTTGTTTGGAAATTCAGAATAGTGGAGGGAACACAAAGTTAGACCAGATTCCTGAAGCCCACAGCTCGAAATATAAAAAGGTTATATTATGTTTGTTTATAAAACTCATAAGTAGATATATGCATACACACAACTCTCCCATGAGACAAAAACTAGCATAAAACTAACCTACCTAGTCTAATCGACTCTCACGTTCTAAATCCATTCACTTGTCGAAAAATACATCATCCCACTGTATGCGCCCCTCATTACAGTGTATACTTTACTGAGACATGAATGAATAGCATAAGTTTCCTGAGCAGTTTTTTCACCCTCTTACAGACTAACCACTAAAAATGTGAATGAAGACGAGACAGTTCGATACACTCGTGCTTGTGTCCTGCTGCTCCTTGAAAAACAAAAAAAAAAAAACACAAAAGCACAGACACACGCTCGCATTTTCCATTTAAACAAGTAAAAAAAACTGTCTGTGCGGGAAATACAGTCAAACCTCAGCTTATATGAAACATAAAACTATTTGCTTTCATGGCATGTAAATTGAGATAAAAGAGTGTGCAGGCGTTTTTTACAAAATCTATATCTAAATATATACAAATCTATCTAATTCCAAACCCGTCATCATGAAATTTTAACCACACATTGATACCCTTGTGCTAAAAACCGTTTGATGTTAACTGGCAGTATAAAGATAAAGGAATGACATGGGACCGATTTAGATCCCAAGTAGGATGACCATTGTGTTTTAAGTTTTTGGGAATTACCTGCTAAGATATATTCCTTAAACTTTACAACCTTACAAATGGAAAATCAAATTGGAGGAACGGACCAATAATGCACAGGAAAAAATAATCCGAAGTGCAAGTACATTCCCGCAGTTTTTTGCACTCAATTTCGTGAAGATTATCAAATTTCGAAAAACGCGTTTATCTTCAGACATAACGAAAAAGTACCCGAACAGATTGAGCAATTGACAGATTTGATTGTATTCACAAACGAGAGAGTGCAAAGAAACTTGTTACTCTATTGTGAGGGCTCTTTTCTGTGAAAAACTTTCATAAAAACTCCTAAAATTTCGCAAAAAATTCGCTTGTTTGCTTACCTCGAGTTAACCATTTTATCGATATCTCGGAAAGGGTACGTTCGAGATGAGACTAGGGTTGCCATAAATATTTCCAGAGTTGCCATAAATGTTTCTTAATTTGTGTTGACCCGAGTTCCAAAGTCTACGTCTTTAGGACAAAATCTGTTATCCCGGTGTAAAACTATTCTAGCAACTACATAAGAGAATTGTTGGGAACGCGCTCAATCGAAAGAAGAAAGTAAAAAACTTTGAAAAGCTTCAGTTTAAGAAAAAAAAAATCTTCACCTAAGAGAATTTAAGATAAGTTTCTACTGTAAGAAGGAAAAAAAGTGTAGGGGAAAAACAACCGCTTCTATGGAATTTACAAGCTACACAGAGAGGGAACAGACAGAGTAGACTTTGTTTCCATTCCACCAGAACCCCCTCCCCCTACTCCGCCTACACCCAGAGTATATTTCTACTTCTTTACTGTGCTGATTTGGTTGTATTTAATTTTGTTTTTTTTTTTTTTTTTTTCTCTCTGATTTCATGTCGCTTAATAAATGTCTGCGCCATTGTCGCTCTTTTGTTATTGTGTAGTTGTTTGTGCTGCCGGCGGCGCTGGCTGTGACTGCTGCTGTTGCTGTTGCTGCTGTGTGCTATGTGCCAGCGCAATGTGGGGATTTGTGTGCAGCCTTGAACTTCTGCTAGAGTGCATTAACTTCATGAAAGAGCGCGCAGATACACACATGCACAAAAAAAAAAGACGAGATATAAAAGTGCGAGCGTATATTTTATTCAATATTTGTGGTGGAATATATTTATTAATTCGGTACAACACCACCCCCAACCCTTGGACGACCAACAAGCAGGCTACTTTTTTATTAATTTTGTTTTTTGTGTGGAAATTTTGTAAGGAGTAAAATACTCTTACATAGGCCACACATACATTATAAAGACCCAGTAATGATGATGGGGGTTGTTGTTTAAATGACGAGGATGGTGGCGATTCTGTTTTCCTTGGAAAATACATTGACTCATCGCCAGCGATGGCGATGGCGATGGCGGCACCACACTCAACAACGAAACAAAGTAACGTGCTAACACCATGCTTTGTTTTGTTTTGGTGATGAAATAATTGTCTGATTTTTCAAAATTCTCTTGAACTTTGTAACCGTCAATAATTGTTCGTTTGCCGTTAAGAAAGACTTACCAAATTTTAAATTTCCAATTTTGCCGGCTTGATGACAACTCCGAATTCCAAATAAATCAATTATTTTGTTGTTATTTTGGGTTCTTATTGATAGTTGTTTACAGTTTTGACAAAGTTTTACACAAACACGTAGTATTTTTTTCTTAATCCAGTTGTGATAAATGTTGAGAACGCATATTATTCAGTTCTTAATAAAAAAAAAAAACACTGCACTATGTTTTTATTTAAAACTGACAACAGTCTCTAATCAGACTTTAGATATATATTTTTATTTTTATTTAATTTATTTCACTTAAGTTTTAACGTCCTATTGTTCGTGGTCAAAACAAAAAAATTAAATTGTATTTGGCTAACACAAAAAATATATTTAAACGTTCGAGAATGTAACTCGCGCGCAATACGTCCGTATCTGGTAGCTACAGCGTATGTACTGAAAAAGCCAAAATATTCTACACAGTGTTTAATGTACAAAAGCCGACGTAGTATAGTATACGTCCAACGACGAACGGCGATTCTGATGATTAAAAAACAAAAATAAACGACGACGACGACGACGACGATAGAGAGAAATTGTGGTGTTGCGCTCAGGTAGAGTAGGTTGTTGTTAGTTGGATTCGTTCGAATCGAAATATGAATCACAAGCACAAGTTTGAATCAGAATCTCAATCATCTCAATGAATGAGAAGTGAAGTGCATAAACAAAATAAAGAACAGGCGCAATATTGAAGCCGTTGTCGCAACAACAACTTAACTAGCAGTAGGTTACTGGGAGATCAGATCAATTGTTGTAGATACTTTTATTCGTTGCAATACATGATGCGACGGATTGCGGATTTAGATTGGTATGAAAAGCTTTGTTTGGCTCGTTCGATTCGAACTGCGAACTTGTTGCGACAATCGATGCAATTTATACAAAAAAAAACATACAAATAACTTATGGAATCGGATTGTTGTAACAATGTGTATGGGTATTCTTTGTCACAATTTTTATTTAATTTCGTTTTTTGATGAAGTAAGCGAGGGATATACACAATTTGATTGTTGTATTTTTTAAATGGGGGCAATGAATGCGCTTGCAATGAAAACACAAATTTGTTGGTGTTGGTGCAGAAGGGGATTGCGGGAGAAATATTGTTATCGATGGTTCAAGAGACATACTTTTTATACCCTATCCTAGGGGTAGGAACATATGTATATTAAGTTTGACATAGACAAATATTAAGTCCGTTCGCTTACTTTTTACAAAGTTCATAGATTGTCAAATTTCGGGAAGGTGTCAGAGTTCATGAAAAAGTACTGTAAAGTTGAAAATATCAGTGCATTTTGACAGGTTTGACAGTTTGACAGAACCCATACATACATACACATGTATGCCCTATACTCTTGTGAGCGCCCTCTCTGTGAAAAACTACGAATCTCCCATACATTGTTTAGAAACGGAAAACGATACCTACAAACATGTATGTATGTACATATAAGTTGGAATATTATTTAAAATACGCCCGCTGACACGCCCATCTTTCGGAAAAAATTATGTTGCAATATGTTGGTAAGAGAATGGGCTATTGTAGGAAAGGGAAAGGGTTAGTTATTCTACTTATTACCTATTCGTTCCAGACGGAATGCTTTAGCTATCGTTGTAGTAGCCAAAGTTCTCGAAAAGTTAGAACTTCGCTGCAATGAAGCAGGACTAGCTGCAATGAGTACAGGACTAGCTAGTAAGCATGAACTTTTCGACTAGCAGAGGAAAAAGCTAGTACTTATCAACAATAGACAGGTTTTGGAGACTGTAAGGGCGACCGTGGGCGATCTCTTTGTAGTTTATAAATCTTAGCTTTTAAACAACATCGGCAAAATGCAGAGGAGAAGGCAGCCAGAAAAACGGCTATCCTGGAATAAAAAAATAAATATCAGGCCGTAAGCAGCCCATAGAGGGCCAAGACCTAGCTTCTCACAACTGTACATGTTGTGCGTGGTATACATTTCTGCATGCACAGAAGGGACCTACAGTTTTATGCCGTATCCGAAGGGCAGAGGGGTTTTGAGAAACTTTCTCATGACAGTTATACCCTTGAATGCTTGTCAGACACTCGGAATAGAACATGCCAAATACTGGAGGACCTGTACATAGGAAAAGACTACTCTTAGCAAGAGTTGCGACGTCGATGAACTCGACGGGCAAATACACGCAATTATACAATAGAAAGACAGTTCTTAATGCAACACCTTCAGAACAACGCCTTCATACGTAGTAGCTGTAATGGTTCCAATAGAATAGAAAGCAAAGAGTCGAAGTGATGGTGAAGAGATAGACCTTTGGATCAATACGAAGCATGCGGAGTTGAAATTCTACTTCACGCAAATGTTTACTGCCACAGATTTAGGCATGAAGACAACCCTTATTGTCCAATGTGCACAGAAGCAGTCTATCTATCATGAAGCCCATATCCTGCTGCTGAACAGACTGGGTGAAAACTTAACACCCAGAGAACATCATCAGACTGATGGAATACCCTCATGCTGAAGAAAACAGCACCTGCTCTTGAAAAAGATATCTTCCTTCTCGCCCAGAAATCTGGTTTCGGTTGAGATCCATGTTTGCAGGATTGCTATTCGGATACATCATCTATGCAAAATGCTGCAAACTTACCAGGAGGAGGAAGTCAACATGTATTGTCTCTCTGACAACCTTTAGTAGATATTAAGTATACACTTCTTCTTAATGAAGGCGCCTCAGTGATGAGACACCTTGAATCTGCAACCTTATATGAGCGAAGGCAGGACAATCACTAAGCATGCTCGATTAATGGACTTTCGGTCAATCTTTTAAAACTTGTTCGTTTCACGAGAAAATTTTTATGACTGATCTGACTCAGAGATTACAAAATGGTCTAATTACCTTGGTGGCTGAAGCCAAATATGTGAAAGTGATCATGGTCAAAATTAGAAATACCCAAGTTCTCTAGCATATGCTACAATCCGCCTGGAGCGGATCGTATGATACCCTATCCCTAACTTATTTGGTCACATCTTTAATATTTCTATATGTTACAAACTATGTGTCAAACTTAATATACCCTTAGGATAGGGTATAATAAGATATGGACCTAACATATCCCTGGAAGAGGTCCTTAGGATCTATAAAAGTGCGTGTCCACTTGAGAGCACTTTCGCTAATAAACTCTCGAGAGTAATTCTCGAGTAGCTTTGCATATGAGAATAACATTTTAGTGGGCCTTGTAAGCGCGTATTTACTTTTAGAACACGAACATTGTTTGAAAAGTGCGATTTTATCTCAGAGAGTAAAAGCTAAGAGTAGTAAACCAGCTCTCTGCGAGTTGCTCTCAGGTCCGTGTCCACTTACGAAATTTCTCTCGAGAGTGGGTTGAGAGCTGCTCTACCTTAATTTTACTCTCAAGAGATCAAGCACCTTAGGACTGTAATAAAATTTGTTCCAGTCGGATCGAAGGGCAAATACTTGGCCACTTTTCGGCGAAAGTTCAAAAATTAACTTATATGAGTTTTTCCAAGCACGCCGGGCTCTGCTTTAGACACTCTGTTGACACTATTTTAGAGGATCTGTAGTAGAGACCGAAAACTGCACTTGTATGTGTGAAGTCTCATGTAATTTTGCTGAAACGTCAAAATACTTACTTACTTAAAGAGCTCTCGACCCTTGTAAGGTTCCTGCTTGAGACATTGTTGCCTCCCACCCTCTTTTTTGTGAAGACAAAGTTTTCTGGCATCTGCGACAACTTGGTCTTTGTACCGGAGGTTCGGTCTTCTTCTCCGTCTAGAACCTGGGGGCTGGGATTCGAAGATGCTTTTGTCTGCAGGATTGTTGTCCATTCGCTCAAAGTGGCCGAGCCAATGTAGTCTCCGTATCTTGACTACATCCACATCCTGGTACAGCTCATATAGTTCGCGGTTGTACCTTCTCCTCCATTCGCCCACCTCGCATAAGGGACCTAATATCCGACGGAGTATTTTACGCTCGAACGTGCCCAATATTTGCTCAGCTTTCTTACTTATCGTCCAGCACTCGACTCCATACAGCAGGACAGGTCAAATTAACGTTCTATACAGCATTTATTTGGTCCGTCGAGTTAGAAGTTTTGAACCCAGTTCTTTTACCAAGACGAAGTAGCAGCGGTTTGCTAAAGTTATTCTTCATTGGATCTCTACAAAAGTAATATTTCTTCTGAGGTAGGTAAACTCCTTAGCTACCTTGAAATTATAGTTATCAACAGTGACGTTCTGCCCAATATTTTGGACAGATAAATTTTTGTTTGTTGATAACTTATACTTCCTCTTGTCCTCATTCACTTTAAGACCAACTCATTTCGCCTGATCATCAATAGCCGTAAAAGAATCTACAACGACTTGCTTGAAGCGATCACTTATTGGCTTAAAATCAATAACTCTTGATCCAAGCCGATTTCCTACGACGAATCTGCATCCTAAAATGTGCAGTCTTTTGTGGCAGCTGTAATAAATATCGCAGCTACGTCTTTTTTGAATACCGGATCCTATCTTAATCTCCTGGATCGCAGTAATGTCTGCCTTGTACTGCGAGCGGATAGACTGAAGTTTTTGAACTGCACCCAGAGTGTGCAGATTTTGTACATTCACTCGTAAATCATGGTCCGTGGACGTTCCGGGTCGAAATGCTAAATGAGACAAACGTCAAAATATAAAAAAATAAGTTTTTGGCTGGTTTTTAGCTTGGTAGCATGAAACTTTCAAACTAGCAAAAGTTGACTGTCTAATTTAATTGATCTCTAGGCTGTAGCCGTGATTAAGGCCTTCCTTAAGTCTTTAACCAATTAACAGTTGGTGAATGTATCTTTGGACTGCACTGATAATTTTCTGGTTATGAGATTTCTAATATGAGATCAGAGTAAATTTTGCCAGGCCTCAAACCTATGATGTTCTTACGAACAGTACTGACTCTACTGGGTGTATACTGACTAAAGTGATGTTCGCTGATGTTAGAAAGAAGCCCTCGTTTTTTGACTGTCTCTTAAACTGCATACAAATTTTTTGGTGTTGTTTTCTTTTGGAAAAAATTCAATACGATAGTTTGTGATCAGTGTCGTTCCTTTTCTCGCATTAGCCTGAAACGCATACCTACCTACTAAGACTTAATAAAATGGGTTTGATTTCTACATATGAATAAAAAATAAAGACAATTGGCTTTACTTTTTCTATCTTGTAATAGATCTTATGAGCGACCTAATTTTCACTTCACCCCAAGCGCAAGACCGTTAGTGCTACCTGGGGAAACTAAATTATAAGGTGACCTTGTTTGATGCTCGTCAAGTAATGTCAAAGATCAGTTCATGTTCTAAATTTTTTGTTGGTTTTTCACGCCGTCGTCACAAGGTAATTACTTAATCCAACATCGAAAACCTAAAAGTATTAAACCATCAACATTTATATGTATTTCTCTTCGTTTCCTCATCCTCAATCTAAAAGCAGAAAAAAAGAAAGACAACTTAAGACAAGTTCAAACAAACACACATTCATGCATCTCAAAAATTAGGTCAAAGCCGAGACCATAACTCGCTGTCGTCGCGCAAGAGAATGGAGAATAACGTCGAGAAGTGTCTAATACACACAGGAGTGTACTGTAGCGGAAAAGTATCTAAGGCTTGAAAGAACAAAAAAAAAAAAAAAAAATATTGTACCCACATTTTTCTGCTTCTTAAGAGCCATAAGACTACTACAATTTAAGATACATATCCAATGGATTTGTCTTCTAATGAAGAGTAAATAAAATGTAGAACGGCTAAAGGTGGTGTTACACTATGTAGAGCAAAAAGCTGGTATCGATAAGGAGCCCTGCTAGTTGGTGATGGTGATTATATGTTTGGCTTCTTCTACACTATATAGAGTATCAGTGTATCTAAAGAAAAAAAAATCAGGTAAAAGAATAAAAAAAAAAGAAAAAAGTTTGACTCAATTTTTTTTTAGGTCATTGTTCTGCCGCTATGACTAAACGTGAACGTAACTTTCTCTCGTGTGGGTTTCTTTTTCAAGTTTTATCTCTTTCATCTTTTCTCTATCTTTTCCGGAGTTTTTTTTTTTTTTTTTTATTATTATTATTCTTTCATTTATGTTTTATGTGAAAGGTTGATTATTTTGATATTGTATGAAATCTTTTTAGAAGTTCAGTTCTGGGTCAAGTTGATCGGTTGGCACATACATACATAGTTTAACGGTTTAACGGCTATTAGTTGTGATTATTTAGTGCAATAAATTTAGCGGCAGCTAATGCCGCTTATATACGTTAGATGGGGCAAGTAGTAGCTTTGGTTTAGATCAATAAAATTTGATTAAGAAGAATTTGTCAGAAGAGGCCAGAGCCTACAAGAAAGACTTGACCGAGAAACTCTCGACAGTGCAGTCATCCTTCTTTAAATCATAGTTTGCCTAATATCGCTAAAATTTAAAAGAAAAAAATATATCTATGAACCAGTTTGATGAACGGGCCCGATTTGTGGAATATCCGGCGATTGGTGTCCGCATTCTTGGCGGATATTCTGTTTGGGGGATTTAATTGTCTTGGACTTCAAAAAAATCACTCAAACAGAAGTCTGGAATGGTGAAATCAGGTCGGGAAGTATCCTGTTCGAAGCACATATTCCTTAGTTACGATTCTTAATGTGACGTTTGTTCCGCAATGTTTTCGAAAAAATAAGGCCCAATTATGCCTCCAGCTTAAACAGTTCAGTTAGTTTGAGTATAATGGCTTCTTTTGGGTTGTACTCAAGAACCGATAATCTTGCATATAAAAATATCCATTTTTTGTTTGTTATTGATAAAGCCATTAAGCCGAAAATGAGTTCACCGCAGAGAGGAAGTCACTGGGCATATTCCAAACCCAGCATCTTCCAATTCGGTGTTCAACCTTTTGTCAGACAGTCAAGTCGAAATAACATCGAGACTGAGGCTACATTTCTTCTCTGACTTTGATCGCTCGTTTCCTGACTTAAGTCCTTTAACCCCTCGGGGCTCAAAGGGCGCCAACAATGTCTACTTTGGTCGTACTTCTGCAACGTGTTTGAGCTCTCACCTTAACTCCTTCCTTAAGAGTACCGTTTTCTCATCGACTGTACTGCGCCACATTTGCCTATGTCGTCCCACTATTCTGCTTGCGTAAGTGAGCAGATTTCACTGCTGTAGGGTGCGTTCAGTTCACTGTCGCATTCTCCTTCGTAAAATAATTTTAATAGGTTACCGGCCCGTGCTCATACAAAGCTGTTCGTTGGAGATACGGCTCGCCCAAACAAACATTTGTTTACGAAGAATTTCTGCCTACGTGTGCTTACAATACCGATTCTACATTTGTGAGGAAGAGTCGCCGCTTGGTTCTTATAACATTACATTTCCAGATAGTGGATAGCATTCCGAACGCAGCTTTGCCCTTTCCGATTCTACTGCACACATCCAGTTCGGTTCCACCACGGTTTGCCAAGACCACACTTTCTAGATATATGTAGTTGTCAACTACTTGTACCTGTCCGGTAATGGAAAGTTAAGAGCTGGTAGCTGAAGTACTCAGGGCTTTTGTTTTGACTGTGTTAATTTTGAGCCCCAGTTTGCGTGGTACAACTTCTAGATTGTGGACCATAGTCTAGGTGTTTAAGGTATGATTTTCATAGCCCAACGAATTCCATAGATTTGTTCCGTCAATGCAACAACCAAAAATAACAGCGGTGACAGTATGCATCCTTGACGTATTCCACTGGAATTGGAATTGTTCTGACACCTTACCATTGTAAGAGACCTGATACTTGCGAAATCTTAAGGTTACCGTCTTGGCTCTTCCCCGGGTGTTTTTTTTTGGAGTTCTGATCTCTTTGCTGATGCTGTAAACAATTGCCCACGCTATCATTTTTTAACAGAAATCTGGTTCATCTTCTGAGTTTCTACCCATTGATTTCTCAAGACCTCTATTCTTCTGGCAGCAGCAAATGATTCCGGATCTAAGAACTCCAAGGTTTTTTCTAGTTTTGCCAGGGAGTCTGCCTTTTCATTGCCCTTGATTCCTAAATGCCATCCTTGAACTTTCCGCCACCTACAGCTAGCAGGTTATCAGATCAGTTTTGGCGCAAATTCTATTGAAATTTGCTTCAATTAAAAACCAAATTTCCCTTACGAGATATAACAAAAATGCAATTCTTGCGACATCTCATAAAATTAACAAAAAAAAAAAAAAACAAAACACAAAAGTTCAACCAAAATCAAGTTCAAATTCAATGTCGTTAGTTCAATAACTTCAACATTCGGTGTCGTTCCCCACCATAATTTGTTTGCTCCGTTAAATTTGTTCAATTATAAGATAGGGTTGCCGTGTGGTATAGATAAAAGATATAGAAATAAATATGTATGTATCAAAAGAAAAATAAAGGTAAGTTTATTTGCTGTGTAAAATTAGTTGTTTTGTAAAATATTGCTTGTTTCCTTCAAAACAAATAATATTGAGTTTTAAGGCTCTAAGGACATTCAGTGTTAACTGAAGACTTCATGTATTGCCACAAAATTCAACAAGTTTTGGTTAGCCTCGGATTCTTCTTCACACACAGCGGCGATGTTTTTGACAGATTTGTGTTTTGTGACGTTGAGGAGTGTTGACGGATTGTTTACTGAACCGGTCGAATCGAGTTTATCCACCACTTTCAGTTAATAGTCTTCTCCGACGATTATGAGGACTGTAAAATTCTCGAACAGAATTTAATAGAACAATATAATCATTTCAATGCTATAATTTGACAGAAAAAGCTTTAACAATATGGCCTGTAATTATTGTAACAAACATATTTTCAACTGTCAAACTGTATAGGCATGTCAAATCGAAATGCTTGGCATTTAATTTTCTTACTTAAAATTATCAGCCGGCAGGCAACTCTTAAAATTTTCATGGTCTTAATCATCTTGCAACACGAACCATGTCCGCGCAACGCGTTGTCACCGCATCGATCGGTCCAACGATTAACATCATACGGCAACAACAATAAATGCGCTCTTTCAGTCTTTTTTGATTGCGGTTACATCAGTCTAAACGATCATGGCGACGCAACAATCCGTTGCGTTGAATCCGCCGTTCGTTGTATGTCAGTCAGACAGAACGCAAAAATAAAAAGAATAAAAGTTTTTTTTTTTTTTTGTGTTTTGCTTGCTCTGCTGCCCCCTCCATATTTGTTTTGTTTCTATATCAGATATCACGTACACATGCGCAAATCGATTACAAAACGTGAATGTTGAGCGAGCATGTGAGGTAAGAACTTTCTTCTTCTTCTATACTTGCACTCGCGCTTCGTTATTGTATGGACGGGGTGTGTGTTATGTATAGGAGCCGCAATCAATTGCGTGTAAAATGGTGCTGCGGTCGGAAGGGGGTGACGCGGCGTTGGGTGAGCTCTATTTTGGCCGGTTTATTGTCACGTTGGGTTCTAAAGCGTAGTGGTAGTTGTGTGTGCAGGAATATTTGGCCCAAATACATACTTGCGTCGTTGCACGATGACATTTCATAATTTGTTTATTCTTGGTTTTGTCGCTTTGCTTTGTTGCTTTGTTCTGCGTTTTTGATGTAAAGACTAACCTAATTTTTATTAATTTTTTGTTTGTATTGATACATATTTTTTTTATTGGAATTCATGCAGTTTGAACTGAAGCGAAAAGCATTAAAGTGCAAAAGTAAAGGAAAGTTATTTAATCCGAGTCCACCAAGTTTAAGTTAAAAGTTTAAAAAAAAAAAACTTTCATTAAAAATAAAAGCAGAGCAGAGTGTCACTGTAAAGAAAGCAGGCAATGCTATGCTTAAAAAAAAAAAAAAAACAAATTTTAAGGTTCAATGGCTTTTGAAGTTAAGTCATTTCGATTTAAGTTTGTTGAACTGGTTAACGAAAAGTAGGTTTTACGCAAGACTTTTTCTTTTTTTGGAGTTCGTGCAAAGAAATGAAGAGAAAGCGAATGTTCTCTTTATTTTGGTATCTAAAGAGGAAATTTTGTTTTATGGTTTTAGATAGATACTTTTGTCTAGGGGAATTTTTATAGGTACTTCTGAGCTAAATAATCGTATTGTATAGGTGATACATATAATCAATCTCCTAGAAGTTGCACATTATTGTATGCTTACTCTGTTTTAAGCACATCTAATGATGTTAATAATACTACTGAGTGTCCTGTCATTCCTCCAATTAATGACAAAGCTTACAATTGTCGTACCTCCGCCGTTCGCAGTATTCTTATCACTCTTGGAGTATGGCACGAAGTCATCTGATATCGTAAGCTATATTGCAAATAATGCCATTGATACTGACAACATTAGGTGTATAACTGTATAAGCCTTACTGCGGATAACTTTCCAGGTCGTACGTGTTCATCTTTGAAATTACTAGCTCGTTTATCTACGGGAAAAATTCTTTTGAATCCAAGATTTTAGCCAAGTGACCTGATAGTCAAAGAGTTGACAAACAGGCCATCGAGCGAATCTCATTTACATTAACAATGTTCAAAGTAGTATTAAATGCAGGCCAAATCAATTCTGGAAATTCATCAACTCCAGGAGCAAAAACTCTTTCATTCAACCATGAGTCAGTAAGGCTTCTACAAACTGGAAAAATTAGGTTTCTCATATCCATCTTTACGTTGGCTTTCATCCTTTCTTTGTGATAGATATTATGTGAAGTTTCGCAATCAATTTTTCAAAAAAAAATCTCTGTGACCTCAGGTGTCCCATAAGGAAGTTACATAGGTCCTCTTTTGTTTACCCTATTTGTTAATGATATTTTTGTCGAATACTTAACTGCATGTAACATACAAATGTTTGCTGATGATTTTAAGTTATACCTGTCTGGGAAAGATACTCATTGTTTCCAAGCTTTATATAGGCATTTTGATAAATTTTATTTATGGTGTTCAAATAATAATATAATAATGTCCTTGAATGCTAGTATGTGTTCTGTCATTACGTTTTCACGCTGTAGATCTATTATTCTATGGGGGGTAAATCGGTTTCTCGTGTCTTTTCAATAAAAGATTCAGGCGTATTGCTAGATAATAAACTAAATATCAACAACCATGTTGAATACATTGCTTATAATACTAATAGATCTTGGAGTATGCGGCTGACCCATATGCCATTAGGACATTATACCTGTCCTTTATTCGATCTGTCTTAGAATATGCATCTATTGCCTGCTTCCCTTACTACAATGTTAACATCTCTAGAATTGAAGCTATTCAGAAAAGATTCCTTAGGTTCACCCTTAGAGGACTTCCATGGGCAGACCTAAAAAATCAATAAAAGTTGAGACTTATTAGCTTAGAATCATTAGAAGTCAGGAGGACGGTGACAAGAGTTCTTTTTATTCATAGGATTCTCACTGGTAACATTGACTGTTTAGATAAACCCTACTTAAGGAAGTTATGTTTACATTTTTGATGGCTCAATATACTCAAGTACCCGGCCTTACAGAATAAAATATGTATGTAGAACGTTGATGTGCCTACGTCGCTTTAACAGGTTGGTCGTTAAGTCCATGGGAACCTATTGCATGTTTCAGAAGATTAAAGATTGAGCTCTTGAAAAGTTTAATGTTGGTGCTTATTTATGTCGGAAATCGTGTTTTGTTACGAATCTACCTTTAGGCTTTACAAGTTTGTCAAACTGGCGTTGCTGGAATAAAAATAATTCAGAAGAGACTCATGGGCATAAACAAACTAAAATGGACACCATAACTGGAGGGTTATAAGTGGATATTGTATCGAAAATATGCACAACATTGATCTGGGCGAAATGGAGTTCCAGCAGGATTTTGCAACGTCTTATTTGCCTCACTTAATGAGTACATAAACTAACAACAACATGCATAAGAACATGAAAATATCGTCCAATTGACCACCGAGACTGTGAAATTCTCGAATCTGTTCTTGTGGGGCTATGTAAGGTCGTTGGAGCGTTTACCGCAAAGACAGGAGAATCATATAGAAAGTGCTTCGCAGTGTCAGCGTTCTCTCTACAAGCGTCATAGCCAGATGTTTAGCAAAGCAATCATATTAAGATCCTATTTAAAAGTGAATTAGCAAGCTCTGGAGCGCAGCTTGACTGCTATAACCCTTCCATCTATTCCTTACGATTTGGCTCACAGCCATTACGAATTCTGATCCTTCTACGGCTCAGACTCTGGCTGTAGCTAGTCCTGAATACCAAGAAGGCCAAGCTCATATTTGCGCCGCAGCTAAAGCTGAGTGTTATAGCATGAGACGGCTTATCCATAAGACCGGGGTCATAGGTTGTAAAGTTTTTTTTAGTGTTCCGGGCCTTAAAAGGGAACGGGTTTGATACAGACACCGTATCTGTCCGTCTGTCCGTCAGTCTGTCACAGCCCTGTAACTTTTGAACCATTAGACATAGAGAGCTGAAACTCTCGCTATGTATAAATTATGTGGAAGCCTCCACAAGATGGCGGCAATGAATTTCATTTTGGGGGCCCTTTTTTGGGCACCTTGTATGAAGGGCAAAAAAAAATTATTTTGTTTCCCATCATGTGGCATATCAAATTAAAGAGAATTTTGCAAGGGCTCCATATATGTAAGAAATATTTTTTTCTGGTAAAATTTGTTGAACAAAAAATCTTGCCAAACATTTGAAAAATGTTGTGAAAAATTGAGAGCTAGTTTGATTCTAAATGTTTGTGACGAGTTACACGTTATCGGGTGTTGTAATGCAGTCTCAGGTCTTTAAAGGTACCATCCAAAATTTAAAGTTTAGAGACGAACAATTGTGTATAGAATAGACCCAATCCACTATATTTTAAATGGTTTCAGTGCTCTCAAAAACTGCAATGAAGTTCGAATCACTTGCAACACTTTTCGGACACTTTGCTGATTTCATACGAATTCAAATTATAACAGATGTTATCGATCAAAATTTAAAAAAAAGCTTCATATTGATTTAGTAATTATTTGCTGTTAATGTTAGAATCCCAACTGACTATTCTAACTATTACATAATTTTGCTAATCAATATCTAAAATGAACTCAAAAATCAGAGTCTACATGAATTTTAATCAAATTACCCTAGATTATGGGAGATTTCGTAACCTAATTCCATCCTCTAGTTGGCCCTAATGATTAACACATTCAGTTTTCAATTTGTTACCATCTATCGTATCCAAACTAATAGATTGGTCGTTTGCCCCAATTACATGGTAACCCCAAATAGAGGTTACAAATGCCCAAATGCATTCTAACCAATAACACTAATGCCAACTTGAGTAGCTCTCTCTGTCTCTCTTTTTGTGTTTGTTTTTTTTTTTATGTAAAATATGCCCGCAACCAAGAGAAAGTAAACTCACGCGATTCAAACACACGATCTAAAGAGAGTGTGCATGCTGCGCGACCGCAGTAGGTAGGCAAATAGCAGTGGCAGATGGTGGCGGTCTAGTAGGTCACATTAGAAAGGTTCACCAATAATATAGGGTGTGTATTCATTTTAAATCTGTTTCTAAATATAACTCTATTCGGATAAATATGTAGTAGATTAGAAAAGGTATTTATTTGTTTTCATTATGTATGTAAGAAAATTGGCATTGGGCATTTATAGTTAGCAACCGGCGAATGGACGCACTGCGAACAAACCATTGTTAGGGAAAAATTTTAAGTTTTACTATTTATCTATCGATTTCTGTAAAAGATTAATTGACTTAATAAGCGAATGTTCTTTCCGAGCTGTGAAACTTTATTCACATTCCACAGATGTGGAACGCAATTCACATTTGTATAACCAAAACTCTTGCTCTTGCTGCTCTTTGCTCAAAGTACCAAATATCAATAGATCAAATTTCCACACTCAGCCAAAAGCCGAAAAGGACCAACGAATTTCAAGTCGAAATCCACCACCTTTCAATCGACTTAAAAGCCTCTGGTGACAGCATTCATCGTTTCGAGCTCTACTAGGCGAAGGCCCAATGTGAAAATTTAACCAGATTTGCCACCTAAGGCTGGAAAACATGCGATGCTCTGTGCAACACGGAAAAATCTTTTCTGAGGTAATCCAAAGGTGAACCGAATCTGGAAAGGAGATGCGTTGTCATGTGGACACGGAAAGCAATATCTTTCCCAAATTTTTCCAACTGCTGAAATACGCAGACGATATCATTGGAAGTTTCCGGCTAGCCGTCAAGGAGACTGCTGGAGAGAAGGCGAAACGAGTTGGTCTTGAAGTGAATGAAGTGTATGCTACCGTCTAAAACGTTAAACAGATCTTTGCTCTTCAAAACTACAATTTCCTGGTAGCTAGGGAGTTCTCCTCTCTCCAGGAAAATATAAATCCTGGCGGAGAATAAACTTAGAACTAAACCCGTTGCTACATTGGTTGCGTTCAAAGCTCTATATACCGGTTCTATACCGGAACAGTATATTAGGTCCTTTATACGAATAAGGCGAATGTACGAGAAGATACAGCTGCGAGTTCTACAAGCTGTACCAGGATTTGGATGTAGTCGAAAAAGTCGAGATACGCCGATTACATTGGGTGAAAACAGGCGTAGTCCAAATTGCCCTGTTTGTCAATAAATCTGAAGTAGCGTGTAACCAAGTCCTTACTATAAATTTGTCGAGTTATCTCATTCATTCCTTTCAAACAAAATTTTATTTGCAGTTACATAGCTATTCTATTAAGAACTAAATGACTATGCCCATAGCTGTCAATCCAGCCGCTAGGATTTGTAATTGCATGTGTAAGCTTTGTGAGCTCCCATTTGATTTTACTTGAACGTCAGAATACTATTCGGCGGACTTTAGCTTGAGGAAGCGAATCTGTCAAACGACCCAAAGTTGACTGTGTAATTGAATTCGTCTATGCCTCTGTTTCATATGATAGAAAACTGACATACGCATTTAACCTACAATTTTCTTAAGCATATATCTATATTGTGTTGTATCATATCCATAAGACAAAACGTAGGGTGCCCTACAATACATTTCCGATGCACTATAACTTTTTCTGCCTCTTTTTTTACCCTATCTTAAGGGTATATTAAGTTTGATGCATAGTTTGTAACATAGAGAAATATTAAAGATACACCACATATACATATGAATATAAATGATCACTTTTTGGAAAAATAATTGTTTTGGTGTGATTTTAAAAAATGTAATTATAAATTTATGCAAGTTTTTGGTAGAAGTGGAAACATACATACATGTATGTCTGTATATAGGAAAACGATAGGGTATCACACGATCCGTTCCACGCGGATTGAAGCATTTCCATATGTTTTTGATTACATATTCCGACGAATTTACTCTCCATCTTTTCCGCTTGTTTTTTTTTTTTGGCAATTTTTCTAGGTTAAACGTTTTTATTTGTTTGTTGTTGTTGAATATTACGTGTGTTTTTTTGGAGTCTATAACCGAGAATAGAAATTTAGGTGATTGGGTGAATGACTTTTTGTTGTTGTTCTTGTCGGTTCGGTCTTTGGTTTCTTGACGTTTCGTGGCGCACTTGAAATATGTTATACGGATGGCGGAAGAGATGGTTTTTTATTTTTTCTCCAACAAAAATTAACAGAACAACACACAGTGTTTAGGTTATACTCTTTGAGGAGACAAAAAAGTTAGAAAAAAAAGTTAAATGAAGAAATCTTTGTCTGTATGGGGGCTAGTGCGTTCTAATTTCATGATACCTACTTCTGTTGCAGTTTGTGCTGTTAGAACACTAACACTAACACACACACACACACTGCTGGTTCTAACGAGTTGTGAAAGTGATGATAATTTTGAACTCATTTTCTTGACATGAAGTTAAAAAGTGCTAACCGAGAACGGAAAACAGAAAAAAAAAATTATATCTTTTGTTTGCGAGGCTGCAAACCAATTGGCCACTTTAAGTGGCATCTTAAAGTTAATGTCTTTGGAAAATACTGCTTACCAATTTACTGCGTTTTCTGGATTAAGTTGGCTCATCTTAAGGAGAATTTCTCTTCATAGCCTTTTTATTTGCGTTGGATTCGCTTTGACAGTCTGGCGTTTTTTGACGTCTTAAACGACCCTAGCGACCCTAGCTAGTCCTCATAGTCTCTTTTTTTTACTACGCTGTCCTATTTTTTTTTTTAGCTTACGAGAAAGTAAACGTGTAAGGCCTAAATCATAATTGGCTATTATCAGAATTAAAAGAAAACTATGCTCGTCAGGAAACTGAGCGAAAATCATTATATTTGTAGTACACATCTTAAGACTCAACCATAATGTACTTCAGTGGGATTAACCTTATATCTCAGCTGAACGAAAACCCCACTCAATTTCTTCCAACTGCTCTAGTTGCCCATAATGAACTTAAGCAAACTTCATAACCTATCAAAAGGAGGAAAATTAAACACGAAAAAAAAAGATAAACTAGAATAATTCTATCTTGCAATGGATGAGATAAATAGCTATTTATTTGCTCGCATCATTGAAATTAAAATATTTATAAAATTGTATTCACAACTTAATTAAACAAAAATATCAGGCCGTAAGCAGCCCATAGAGGGTCAAGGCCTGGCTTCTCACAACTGTACATGTTGTGCGTGGTATACATTTCTGCACATACAGAAGGGACCGACAGTTTTATGCCGTATCCGAAGGGCAGAGAGGTTTTCAGAAGCTTTCTCATGACAGTTATACTTTTTAATGTTTGTCAGACACTCGGAAGAGGTGGGGCCGTAAAAACACTTTTGATGGTATTTTTCTGTATTCGAACTTGGAACCCCTTGCGCAATAGTCCAACGCACTAACCACTGCGCCACGGCACCCACAACTTAATTATACCTAATGTTTATAAAGTTTTTTTTTTTCTTCCTGTTTGTGTGAGCTGTCAAATTTCCATACTGACTGTCCCATTTTATTTACACCTTCCGTAAGCTCACAAAAGTTAACGAAACTCGACTTATATTCATTTATTATATTCATTTAAGTCCATTATGATCCTGCCTTTACACCTGAAGGTGTTTTTTTTTTTTTAAATTTTCAAATGGAACTCCAATTTAACCTAACGTTCGTAGCTAATGCATCTATACACGTTAATAATAATTTATGTTGCACATTTTATGTCTCTTAACATAAACTGGAAATATCAATCGCTGATCATCACCAGCGATCCGCACAAGTGATCTAGAAAAATATGGAAATCATACGAGTATCTACAATTTGATTACAAAATTTCAAATAGCTAACAAATCTCTTTACTTTCCGATATATATACAAACCAAAGCTTTCTCTTATAAAATTACTTACACACAAGTGCGCTGCTATAGCAAACTGCAATTGTGCCCATTAGTCCGATGGAAAAAAAATAAAGTGCACGACTTGGTCGTATGTACTTGCACCTTTGTCCTGTTAGTTGGAAATGAATGAACTTAAAAATTTTTTTTTTTAAAATTCTTCATAAAACTGAATGTTATATGTTTGTATTCATTAAATTTTGATTTTGACAAAATTATATTGAATATTAACAGAGAAATGGCCATATTTTTTATCACCAGTTATTAAGTTAAATACCGTTATACGGTTTGTTAGCCAAAAATGTAGTGCGCCATTTTATGGCATTTGCAGTCTAGGCAAGCTCAAATATGAAATTTAATCAAAATCTTTAGAGAAGTTTTCGAGTACAGTTTTTTTTGTTAAGTTGGCTATAAGTAATGTACCGTTCTAAACAATTTCGGCCAAAAACGTGGTAGATAATTTTACTAGACTTCACAAGACTAACATATCTAAATATAAAATTTAACCAAAATCATTAGAGCCGTTTTCGAGCAAATTGGCTAAAACCGCTTGACTCTAAGTAAAGTAGCGGTATTATCACTTTTAGCCAAAAATGTGGGACACGATCTTATAGCAGTAGCCCAGTTTTATACACACTAAAGTTTTATACACACTAAAATTTGAATGAAATCGGTTGATTCGGTTTTTTACAAACCGGCTTTTAACCAAATTGGCCTTAAGTGCCGTTATAACCAATTTTGGCCAAAATGTTGTAAGCCATTTTGTAGAATGTATCTAAAAAAAATCGTAGGAACCGTTTTCCAGCAAATCTGTTTTTTTTTTTTTGTTAAATTGGCCTTAAGTAAACCACCGTAATATTAGGACTAGAACAGGGATCACCTCTAGGGATCACCCCACAGACCTTACTTATGAAGTTTTATCAAAATCCATTTTCCCGTTTAGGCTGTAGCCTCGCTGACAAACAGACCCTAAAATCCCGAGATTGAAAATTTTCACGAATCCAAAACTTGCCCTATACTACGTATCGGTGCAAGTAAAAACTTATAAAAAAGGGGCCGTGCGAGGGGATAAACCAAACCGAGAGCCTTTCATTTGTAACCTACTTTACATTCTTCATATTATGCATTTACCTCTCGCATAATGTTTCCCATTGAACTAAAGTTGGTTTCTTCTTGTTGTTTTGGGATGCACTTGTATTAAGTGTAGATAGAGATAGAGACATCTTGGATGTGTGGGTCTATGTTTCTATTCCATTCTTTAAGTTTTTTTTTTGTATTGTCTTTCTAAGTGAAAATTATAGTCATTAGTGAAAGAAAATAGGGGAAAGCGTTTTCTTCGAGCTTAGACATAAAATAGTGCTGACACTTTGATTGAATTCTTAAAACTTCGTTCGAGAAAAAAATTCTTTGTATCTAAACAGTGTGGTAATTCCGTTCCATGATTTATTTTTGTTTCAATCAATAATGTATAAAATTGTCGGTTCTCTCCTTGATAGCTTTTAAATATACATAAATACAGGCTGATGTACAATCTTTTGCGTGCAGATGTTTTTTGGAGAGTAACGATTCGTTATTTGGTATGAAATATACCAGCCTGATACTAAGTAACGAATACATACGGTCTGCTACAGCTAAATTCTTGGAACAATGTAAGGTGTAAGGGACCGGAGTAGTTGCATAAGGTATCAAATGATGTGCTGCTGTACTTATGAAATTCTTCCACATGTATAGCGTGAGAAGCATGACAATTTTTGGCTCCCGAGTAAGGCGAGGCTTTGAGGAGAAATACCCAAATCTGCATTATACCTCCCAGCGAGGATAAGATTATTGCGTTGCCAAGGCGTTTTGAGCAATGTCAGCTATGTAGCTACATATGCACATACATATGTATGTCTGTCACCTGGGCTATGGAGAGGGGCTGGGCAGCCGAGCGCTCTTTAGATGAAACACACTTAGCCCAACGTTAAGAAACGCACCCTAGTAATTCATAGCGAGAAAGCTGTAAGCCCAACTTCTTTTTCCAGAACAAAAGATCACTATGTACGGGTGGTCCAAAAGTTATCACCCAATGTTCTTTCTTTAGCTATATTTTTTTTCCATGAATGAAAAACGTTTGTTCTACTTTTGGACTATGATTATTTGATGTCTTAAATTTGTTTTCATTAAATCGAATTAATGACCATTTGGACCCGATTTATGGCATTTTTTTATACTCTTGCCAGAACTTCCGGCGGTAAGTCCTCTCATTCTTGACGAATATTATCTCTGAGGGCTTTAAGATTCTGAAGTTTATTGACTTCCAAGTAACTTCAAAAAACCCCCCAAAAATAAGTCTGAAAAGGTTAAATCAGGCGATCTCACTTCACAAATGTCAATCTTTTTTGACATAACAATCAATTGTTATTTTCCGCCATTTGTAAAAATCATAGTAAGCACAAGCGCCAACCTGTGCATCGAAAAATTAATCACGTAAGGTGGCAACACTAATCCAAAGAGAAAGAAGAAAAAACCTTTATATCACTGACAGCACTGTATCGAAGGAAGTGGCAAGACTAGTCGGATTGATAAACAAAAAAAAAAAAAAACGCAAAAACCTGCGCGACACTGCCGGCAAAGTTGCATACACAACATTTAGCCGAATGATGTCGGATTGGGTAAGTATTGCTATGTGCATACATATAAAGCTAACCAACTGACACGATCTTTTTATCACATCTTTTCTATCCTCTCATTCGCTGTCGGGTAAAAATTTCTATCCACTTCTCAGACACTCTCTTGCCTGTGCCTTAATGACGATCGTTTTATGGCATAAATGCATGCAAATTGCCATAGCATTGGCAGTGACCCCAAAAAGAAAAAAAAACACGCTTTTAAAATAACAGACAAAAGGACTTACTCACACATAATCAGAAAGGAATTCAAAGATAATCAGAGCACGTCATCGTCATCGTCATCGTCGTCATCATAATAGGGTGGTGTCAAACTATAAGTTTGCAACTTGTAGCGCACACAACACAATAGCTTTCTCTTATTCAAGAATATCTGTGGTAACTTTCTCCTTCATTCTTGGTTCATCGTTTGCTATATGGCAAAGAGAAGCACACGAAAAATTCTTCCAACAACAAAAACAACAAAAAAATCTATACGGCGGGAAGGGAACCCTTCTTGTATAGCTCATGTGTCTGCTTTTTTTTTTTGGTTGTTCCTTCGCGCCTCCTGCACACCACTTCAGATCCAGACATACCTTTAGCTCAACTAAAGAATTGTATGTACGTATGTATGTATCTACGTGTGTAGCTCTGGGATACGCACAGTGGAATAACACTAAAAAACCTTGAAATGCCAATGTAGTCACACTCACACTTAACGTCTGATAGGGCGAGACGAAACGAAAAAGGCAAGAGGCAAACTGAATAAGGACAAAAAAGTCCTTGACCTCTAGCGTCGTCGGTCGATTTCATATGACTTGCTGTGTCTGCGCGATGGATTTTTGTCCTTTTGAATTTGTTTGGGTGGTTTGATATTGAACATGTATGGCCAACTTGTATCGAGCATGTTTGATGCGCGGGAAACAAACTTTTAAAAGTAAAAAAAGGATGAGGTTATGTCATGCAACTGGAGCCACATATGTTCTTTGATCCCTTCTTAATTATGCCTACGTAAAACGCTCCTGGAGTGGGTGAGTGAAGGTGAATGAACTGGTTCCTATTAGTTGAGACTGACCTGTTCGAATTGGAAAGATTTTCAAAGAATCCTGTCTAGGTATACATTACTGGAACTCAATAGCAGTTAAGGTGCAAAAGAAAAAAGAACAAAGGACTATACCTACCTACGCATTTTAGATCATAGGTAATTGATTGGATAGAGAAAGAAATAAGTACAAAGGTGACTGTGCAAGTCTGGAAGTTATTTCAAGTTGTCTAGCACTTAGGCGATGTTTTTTCAGATTGGTGGTTACGAATCGATGCACTTAGTCCATAATTAGGCTCATTGTGCTGCTCCATGAACAGTGATGTGCAAGACAATAGACAAACTTTTACTTTTCACAAGGATAAAGAGACTTGCTTTTGTAAAGATAAAAAGAGTGGGCTCCTCAGCTAGAGCTGCGTATGGCCTGTCCCGTAAGTCTGATCCCGTGCCCCTAGTTATTTTAGAGCAGTTCGTTTAAATTTAAGTCCTGCTCCTTATATCCTTGGCAATACCCATTTTTTATTTATTAAATTTCCATTTCAGTAAACCTACGATCCAGCACATTAGCAAGACATTTTGTATGTCAGTTTGGCATTATTTTAACTTAAGTTTCATCGTGACGTGTTTCATGGGTTGATGTAGAGTTTGCTGTCTCTAGTTTGATTCCATTAAATCTCTGAAAATATACCTATTCTTTTTACTGGATAGCTATATACCTACTTGACAAGGTGAGTAAGAACCTCATACTAAAGGCTGACCATATAAGAACGATAAGATACAAAATTTAAATAAAACAACAACGGTATGAGATATAAAATAGATTCTGGCTTAATCTTGAAGCTTCATTCATGACATTATGTGTGGAATGGCACATCATTCAATAAGCTGCATCGGCTGTCAGCGAGACAGTGATTCAAAAGATGAGCCCGGAGTGTATGATTATTATTATTCCGTCTCGTCAATAGTGATGGGCTTGCTTCTGTAGACCATAGACGAACTAAAATAGGCAGTCAACATGAACTTTCCCTGCCCCCTTATTACTGAAAATAAGCCTAAATTGCCCTGTTAAACAGGGCCAGTTTGTAAATAAATGTGAAGTAGCGTGTGACCAAAAAACTTTACTATAAATTTGTCCAGTTATCTTTTTCATTCCTTTTGAACAAAATATTTTTTGCAGGTCGTTATCCCATACAAAATGGCTGCGCCCATAGCTGTCAAACCAGCCACCAGAATCTTTACTTCTATGTGGGACATTAGTGAGCTCCCATTTGATTTAGCATGAACTTCAGAATACATTTACAATTCTCGGCGGATTTCAGCTTGAGGGAACGAATCTGTCAAACGACCTGAAGTTAGTTCATCTATGTCGTAGGCTAAGAGGAAATAGTCGAGTGGTGTCAAGTCACAATAAACGCTAAGATGACATAGTCGCCAAATTTTGTCTTGACGGCGCGCCGTCTTGTTGACACCAAAGCTCGGATATATCGGATATGTTTTCGAGCTCTGGCCACAAAAAGTCGGTTAATATCGTTCCCACGGTACATTCACTATGGACTTTGTTCCCATTTCTTATTTGCAATAAAACTAACAGCAATAAAGGCCATGGACTTTAATACCACTTCAGAACGGAACGAACCTAAAATCTCTTGCATCATAATAAAGAAATAAATTTATCATCGCAAATGTAAATGCTACTCCGTGTCCTTTTGTGGCTTGGCAAGTCCTTACCTTAATTTTGTTTATGCAATTCATTATTACACCAAAAAAGCAACAATCTCTCGTGACTGTAACCTTGAGAGGGTTCGTTATCATTTGCTATCACTCTCTCTCTCTCTCTGTCTCTCGGTTCTCCTACGAAAGGGTAATGATTCCAATTTTCTGATTTGCGTTGTTGATTCAACAATCATTTATTGTTTGTGTTAGTGGTTTGTCTTAATAAAAATTGCACCCCTTGTTTGACCACTCCCCTGTGATGGCAGCCTTAAATTGATTGCTATATTTTTTTTTTTATTCTAAAACCAAAATAAAGGAATATTGTATGTACATACCTATATAACATTTTTGAGAATACATTTTGGTCAGTTATTTATCGTGAAGGCAATGCTCCATATGCTCTTGACCTTAGTCCTTAATGCTTTTTGTTAGTCTATGTCTGGGATGAATCAAACAAAAAAAAAAAAATGGATTGAGACATAGGAAGATACCTACCAATTTTGAGTCGTCTATTTGGTTTGTTTGTGTGCTTTGTCCTTTATTGTTTGCCGTCTGGCGTGGTACATTCTTTTGAAATAGCCAAAAAAGGAACTATTCACGTGGGTGCTGGTATGTGTTTTTTTGTTTTTTGCAAATGAGGTGCAATTGTTTTTGTGTTGTTTTTGCGAGCTTATTAGGGGTAGTTCATTGAAAAGAAGTCTTAGTCATATTATATGTCGTACAAATTGAAATTCATTTCGGCTTGGGTAGTTTATGGCCCACTTATGTTCGTGTAATGACGAACAAAATGTAAGAAGCACCCGAAACTAAGTTATTAAGAAATTTCTTCACCTGTAAGAAGGATTTTATTTAAAAAAATGTAGCTCAACATTGAAGATTCCAAGAATAATAAAATATAACACCGTGTAGATGAAGTTGAGTTGCTGTTCGACAGGTGTCGAACCTATTCCATTAAAACCCATTAAGCCTCATTTGAGACCGCTCTTAAGAATGTTCACTAACTCCTCCCGAATTTATTCTCAACCATTTGGAATCAGCAGATATATGTACATAGATGCAGACATAGAGGCATTACTCCCTGACGTTGAAGATATAACCATGATTGGAAATCGCACCATACAGTAAAATGTATTGCAATCCAGTGGATCTCATGTAAAATATTATCGTCCCAAATTCGACAGTTTTGCTTATTGACGAACCCATTCATTCAAAGATGGGCTTCGTCGTTGAATATGATTTTTCGACAAAGTGCGCGAAATGTTGCATAAAACAATTTAATCATTTGCACATGTTGTTCAACACTATAACTCCTCGTGTTGATTTGGCAAGACAGATTAGATAAAGAGCAGCCAATTTGACAAATGTAGCTTCAAAAATATGGTCGCAATCATCTGTCAAAATTCAGAAATTCCTATTGGAAAACCCATTATGTTTATAACCTATCCTAAGGGTGAAATAGAGAAATATTGCCGACAGACTCAATGAAGTATAAATGATCAGTATCAATAGCCTACATAGTCGATTGAGCCTCTGTCCGTTCGTCCGTCTGTCTATCACTAGTTTTTGGACCTTAAATTTAGAAATGAAATTTTGTATAAGAAGTCTTTTTCTTTTTCGAAAAATGCATTTTTTTTCAATAATTTTACATCAAACTTCACAAAATTTATGTAGCTATTCAATTACTGTACAAATCGTCAATCACTTTTCAGGAACAAAATTTTATAAATATATGTTGAACAATTTTCAAAATCCGCCCACTACCACGCCCACTTATTGAGAAACTTTGCGTTTCGGAGTAAAAAATAAATAGAAATAAATATTAGGCCGTAAGCAGCCCATAGAGGGCCAAGACCTAGCTTCTCACAACTGTACACGCACAACGCGTGGTATACATTTCTGTACGTACAGAGGGGACCTACAGTTTTATGCCGTATCCGAAGGGCAGAGGGTTTTTGAGAAGCTTTCTCATGACAATTATACTCTTGAATGTTTGTCAGACACACGGAAGAGGTGAGGCCGTGAAAAAACTTTTGATGGTATTTTTCTGGATTCGAACTTAGAACTCCTTGCGCAGTAGTCAAACGCACTAACCACTGCACCCATTATAGTGGGCCAAAAAGATCGCCAGTGAAGATGGGACTAGCGGTGACTCGCGACAGCGATTGTTGGAGGGACCCGTCTCAGATCCCAAAAGTTTGCGGAATGATGGTCACTCTACGATATCGTATAGAAGTCAGTAGGGACTGCCAGTGTGTTTTCTTTTTGTTTACTTTTAGCTTAAGTTCAATATGTATAGTTAAATTCGATCGTATGTATATGTATGCACCTGAATTCCAAGTGCCTAAGCACCTTTATTAGCAAAATATCAAAGTTTATCTGAATTTGTTCATGAAACAGAAAAATCACAACATTTCGAAGAAAAAAACATCACTTGTTTTGGGCGATTTATCTACGCAGTCGCATTCATACCTATCCTATCTCTAATTCACTTGATCACAAAGCCATTTCTTCGGCGTAAAAACAAAAACTGTTTACAACCCTAAAAATGTCATCAGCACATTTCTAAAATTACGCAATTCGTTCGGCACCATTCATCGTCGTGTCGTAAAAAAAAAAAGAACAAAACTACACAAAAATTTATCAACGTCGCATATTTATTTTCTTAATTTCTACCACCATCACGAAAACAGATGAAAAAAATAGAATTCAAATTAAAAACAGACGCAAATTCATAACCAAGACCGCAAGAGAAACATCGAACGTAATCTACGTAAATCAAACGCAATCGTCGTCAAAATAACAACCACTCTCTACAGCGGGACGATCGGCGGTATTCACCGTGTACCGTGCCAATTCGAGTCATTAACCAACACGAAAGCTTGAACTTTGGCAATGCCAAAAAAATAATAATAATTATAAAAAAAAAATATATAGAAAATGTATAGTCCATCTGGAACGTGTGCTAGCATTCCCTATTCCAATCCAACGGTTATTAAATAAATATTTCAACCAATTTCTCCAATTGTATGAAAATCTATCTAAAAAAAAAAAAAAAAAAATACGCGAAAAAGGTGGGCATTGCCATTCATATATTTATATTGAAATAAATGCCACAAAAATCATTGGCGCAAATTTCACATAGAATAGAGTTTTTACTATTAATAGTTATCAGAGCTGTAACCTGTAAAAGAATGCAATCATATATGTACATATGTATGTGTTTCAACTTAAATAAAATAATCTTTTATGTTTCTACATTTGTTAATTTGTCAAAGACTTCAAATACTTCAGATGACTTCAATGAATTAAGATGGCTTCAATGAATTCAGATGACTTCAATAACCACAATTTGGACTAGGTTTCAGTACAATATCAATCAAGTGGCCTTTAAATACCAAAGAAAAGTGTGCCAGTAAGTTTTTGATAATTTTTTCGATCATCTTGGGCGATATAACAGCTACGATTTAGGCACGAAGGTTTGCTTTAAGCTCGTCAATGATCTGAGGCTTGCTGACGTTTTCAAATTTGCTTAGCAAATCTGGATATCAGTGTAGACATTTTCTGATAGCACAGCGTCCATAATATTCCTTGCAGAAACTGCATTGTTTAACGTGCTGCGTCTTGTTGAAAGACGTAACCTTCCAGACATTTTTCACACATCTGTGGGTAGATACATACACATAATGAGACAACATATCAATTCCCATTGACTGTTTCAGCTTCTCTAAAGAAAATGGTTCAATTATGGTATTGGCGCAAGCGCCAACCCAAATAGTCACTCACACCTTTTCTTGAACTCGAGTACGACTGTCGAATCCAACCATAATCGCATTAACTTATTACAAAAAAAATAAATAAATATCAGGCCGTAAGCAGCCCATAGAGGGCCTAGACCTAGCTTCTCACAATTGTACACGTTGTGCGTGGTATACATTTCTGCATGTACTTATTACAAAGTCGTATACCTATATATGGATGTGTTCGTAGGAAACGACTTTTAAGTAACTAAATACGACTAAAGGCGGATTTGAATGTCCTATTCGACTGTCTTATCGGACTCTCGTATTCAGTCGATCAGTTTCGTTGTTTTTTGGTTCACTCTTGGTTCCAAACATAGAGAGCAGATGTCATTCACAAATTCCGTAAAGAGCACTGAGCGTAACTATATCGAGTGAGAGCCAGAGAAAAAGGATATGACATACGATAATGACAGGGTGGTAATGAGTATGATCGGATATTACAGCGCGCGAATTTGCGTTCAATTATGACATTAGCTGTCACACGCTTATTGGGTGGCTAGATAAGTACATCAATTTTTTTGAAAGAGACTTTTGGTTGAAAATGCGTGTGTTTATGAATGTGCAGCTTTGTCAATTTTTACACATGTACCTACTATACCTACTTAAGGCTACATTTCGTCGCCCTAGCTCAAAAATTTTAGGTGCAAATTTTGGTGGCAGCCAGACGGCCATTATGTACCCTATGCGATAGCGTATAAAGAGAGCTCTTAATATTACCACCGTCCCGTCCCGCAAACACCATAATACAGACAGACACAGAAAGAGAGAGAGAGCGAGTCGAGCAACTTAATTTGGTAATCAGTCCGTTGACCCCAATATTTCGTCAGTGTGTGCAATAACAACAAAAGAAAAGAATAAACATGCTATAGGTACCCGAAGTAATTTTTAAATTTTGCCGGTGGGATCTACGATAGGGGGTGGACAATTTATTATCCAAAAAAAGCACCAAAAATTGTGGTCAGTAGGTTGTTTTTTTTGTTCTCCAATAAAAGGTAAAAAAAAAAAATAAAATAAAACAATAAACAGCCTACTTAACCGATTAAGCTTTTGCTGTAGAATTATGACATTCACTTCGAACATGTTCGACGAAAGAAGCTCCTCCATCTGAGATACAGAGAGAGAGAGAGAGAGAGAGCGAGTGAGAGAGTTGGCAGAGAAATTACCTTAAAAGCCGACCTTCAACTTCACTTTCAAGTTCAGTTCCCAACTGTTGGGTCAATGCATTTTGGGGCTGTCGACCCCCAATAGATACACAGATACTCATCTTTGAACGACACCCAAACATTTGTGACGACAACTATTGTTATAATTTTCTTTTTTTCTTATTGTCACTGAAGGTACTAGGTACATATGTACGAGGAGTTTTTTTTCTTCAACTTTTGTATTTTGAATGGAATTGTTGTGACTGTCTAAGAATTAATTTTGATTACATAAGACAAGACAAGACGCGAGAACATTATTATTACTAAATTGTTATTGTTCGAGACAACGACGATGATTTGTTTTCTATTTGTAGTGCTTCCTCCCACCCCTTCTTTCCCATTCCGGTTTTCGAATTATCAATTCGTAATTCGAAAGAAAGATGACTCAGATTCTGACGGGCTAATGTGCAAAATATATTCGGTTTCTATAGGCTGCATAATAGTGTAAGTGGGAAATGATAAAACAATTTTGCGGAAACAACAATTAGCAACAGAATATGTACGTATGTACCTATCTACCGGGCAAAACTTAGGGAGTATGACAAATATTTTTGTTTGATGTGATTTGGGGAAAACCACCAGAAAAATTAATAATTATTGTTTTTAGACTAATTAATAAGTTGAATGTAGAAATTGATTGAATTCTTTTAGTTTCACTTTGCGCAATCTTTAATAAAGAACTTCCGTTTTAAATACTGCGCTATTTTTCACTTCTCAACAATAAAGCTGTTATTCCTTGACAGCTGTCAAGTAACGCTAAAGCGATTTACGAAAGTAGAAGGTCATATGTATACGTATATACGCTTTAGAAATCTGTAAATTTTTTAAACATTTAAAACAAAAAATAAAAGCGAAAATCTTACGACAACGTCATGAACATTTTGTACAATTTTCAGTCGCTTTTATCTTTTTGGTCCAGACATTGTGCATTTTGCAATAAGAGAACTGCAAGGTTAGTATAAAACTTGATCCGTTTTCTGAAGGTTTACACTGCAACCACCTTTGTGCACTACAGACATTCATAAAAAGCAGTAAAGGTCCATTTACAGCTCAGCGAACTGCGAACACGATAGAGCGAATACACGCCAGGTTAGACGTTTCATTCTGAGCTGTGAATAAACCTTAATAAGCCACACAATATTCAAAATTAAAGTCTTTGTATTCAACCTTACAAAATTAACTTAGTGATCTAAAGATTTTCTGAACTTTGACGTGTGAGGCACGGTTTTTTTTTTTTTTTAGCTGGAAGCATATAGAGCTGATATTTTAGCCTTAGGACTGGAAGTGGGTTATATTGGTGCCCTATCACTCTTCCTATTTACTGTCCGACAAGCAACTGCTTGAGATTTTCTATTTTGAAGAGCCAACGTTCCGGATTGACGGAACTCGTTAGACGAAAAGTTTGAATAATTCTTTTCTCTTTCCTTCTTCTGGTCCGATACTCTTTTAACGTGGTATTTTTTTTTTTATCCTGCAGCGCTTCTTTCTATGTAGTTGGTGGCCAAGGGTGATCAAGGCTTTGAAGGTTTTGATTCCTTTTAACATACTTAGATGTCTATCTTTATAGTTCTTCTCCTGGGCGGCTTGCAGCTTCTTACCGTTGGACAGTCGAGTTCTGAATTCTGTTGTTACAACAGGAAAATGAGTAGATTCAACGTTAGCCACTAGAATGGTAGGAGTATTCAAAGTAAAGCTGACTAGTATCCGAGGCAGAGAATGCCAAAACTTCCGTTGACATCACGGCAGAATTCAGTGGAAGAAAACCATTCACCAGCAGAAGTCATTTGTCAGTGCGAGAATGCCTTAAAGCGCGATTGTCTTCAAACATGGCTAATGTTACATACATAGGTCTTTCTTCCAATTTATCCTTCATTCATACATACATATGTACATATGTCCATATGTATGAACAAATTTGCTCAAAGGCGGTCGTCGCCTTTCAGCTATATTCCAGCCAACTTGACAGGTTATACTCTAGTAAGTTTACTAAAGACATTCCATCAGATATTTGTTCAAATGGAAAAATGCAATGAATTTTTAGGTGACAACAAGAAGGTAATTGAAAAAAATCACCGGAAACGATTGACTTGCACATATCCATGATTCAACTGCCACAGCATTCGGTCACTCACCCACTGATAGAACACTTATGTACACACCTACATACATATATACGATTGGATTTTTATTTATTCTGTAATACCTACCTAATCAAATTGTCAAAATTTTCAATATGACCATTTAATTAATAATAAAACGATATACCTTCCAACCTATCTGCCCCAAGAAAAAAAATAAAAAAGATTATAAAACTCGTTATCGCTGTTATTTTGAGTGCAATTAATAATAAAAACAACGAACTCCTCCATAAAAGAAACACAAATAACTGGAACACGAAAAGCAATCGCCGGTGCTAACAATTTATTATATTTAAATAAATTGCATTGCAAATAACCTTCACTTTGTTTGAAATCTGAACAAAAGCCCGCGATGTTTTTCCACCAGCACACAGCTAAACAATACGAACACCGCTTCCAAGAGATGGAATGTTTTTTTTTTGGCAATCAATATTTTTTTTTTATTGGAAATACATGTACGACGGACACAACCGCTCTGCTGGCCTTGAACTTGACTGACATTGGAAATTGGAACAATTGAGAGGGGTTCCTGAACCCTGACAAGAAACGCACACACACAAAAAAACGATAATAAAGGAGAAGAATATATCAGCAATAAAATAAATGTTAAAATAAAATCGAATGGATGGATACATATGTATGTATGTATGTATGACTTCCATTTTGATTGAATGCAACAAATAGGAACCTGTAAAAATTGCGTAACTTAAATAAGTTTGCCAAAATAATTAGGCTCAGTAGCTGAAGTAACCTTAATCACCGTATCCCAATGTCGTGTTTGCGGTCGCATGCGTTAAAGAGATTTACCAGGCTTTAAATATGTCGCAAAACCCATGCCCTCGAAATCTGCAATCGGAAAATAAGTATGAATGTAGATGGCGTTATAACTCGATAATCGCTGGACCGATTTTCATGATTCTTTTTTTTATTTTGTTCATATTGCTATACTTTAGGTCATAGACAAACCTAAATTAGACAGTCAACTCGTACTTCCCCTGCCCCCTTAGTGCTGAAAATAGGAGGAGCCTAATTACCATGTTTGTGAATAAATGTGAAGTAGCGTGTGACCAAGACCTAACTATTATTTTGTCGGGTTATCTCTTTCATTCCTTTTGAGCAAAAATTTTTTTTCCGGTTGTTATTCCATTAACAACAACAAATTGTATGTACAAAATGGCTGCGGCCATAGATGTCAAAAAAATCGCCGGATTTTGTAATTGTATGTGTGAAATTAGTGAGCTCCCATTTGATTTTGCTTGCCTGTCAGAATACAATGACAAAATCTAGCGGATTTTAGCTTGATGGAGCGAATGTGTCAAACGAACCGAAGTTGTCGGTCTAATTTAGATTTGTCTATGCTTTAGGTTTGTGGAGAAGGAACATTTAGAAAATTTGCATTTTTCCAATTTAACAAAACATAGTTGGCGTTAGAGGTGTTGATATATGACAGTTGATTTGTATGCGCGAAATATCTATCAATAATCATGTATTAAATTTCAAAGTTTTAATGTTTAGTCAAGCGTGCGTTACATTAAATTTAACTATGTCAAAGCGCACGACATCTTTACAGTCTCGTGGCCAACGGTTACGGGCAAAACATAGTTAAGCCGGGTCCAGCTATTAATTAATGGAGTTTTATGTTAATTCTTTTATACTCTTATAATGATTTCTTACATTTAAAATATATGTACGAATTTGTAGCAGGAGGCTATCCCTTTCCAAGGGCTATATTTAGTTTGATTCATAATTTGCAACATTAAGAAACGATTGAGCTCGTCCTTGTGTGTCACAAATTTTTAGCCTTCGAATTTTCAGCTAGGGCGATGAAATTTTGTATACGAGGTCCTTGAAAAAGTAACACACTGACTTATCCACGAACACACAGTTCGAAGATACTCACAAATCTTCCAGACGTAGTTTGTTTATAGCCACGCCTACTTTTTTCTTAAAAAAAAAAAAAAACTTTTTCTTCGAATTCATTCGAGTAATTCAGTTCTGAGGAACACAGTTCAGTATACAGTATAGTACGAGTATGTTGCAACATTTTAAAATCTACCACGCCTACTTTTTGAGAAAGTTTTATATATATTATAGTTCCAGTCAAGAGTCAGGTTAAGCTCTGCAATCGTTGTTACCTCTGAAAAATATCGAAAAGCGTCCTGAATAGGGTCGGTGCAAAGAAAAGCATCCCATTTAAAGTCGAAGAACCAAATTAAGTGAAACAAGTAATGTTTTCCTTATTTTCATGTAATATCATTTGTTATAGCGACCTTCGAGGAACCGAAGTATTTTGTTGTTATAACCGATGTCGTTATAAGCAATTATAAGTGACTGTATTTACATTTAATTCTTTGTAATCGAGTCCCTAAACTTCTGTATTAAGCTTCGGTAGAAAGCAGTTAATGTGCCGGCAGTTAATGTGCCGAATTATCTAATCCTTTAGCTCTTGAATTGTTGCTGGCTTATCGACGCACACCTTTTCTTTCAAATAACCCCAAAGAAAGAAGTCCAACGGTGTAAAATCACATGATCATGAGCCAATTGACATCGCCACCATGTGAGATAACACGGCCATTGAATTTGTCGCGCAAAAGAGCCATTGTTTCGTTAGCTGTGTGGCAAGTGGCACCGTCCTGTTGAAACCACATATCGTCGACATACATATCCAATTCCAATTCGGGCCATAAAAAGTTTGTTATCATCTCACGATAGCGAACACCATTCACAGTAACTGCCTGACCTGCCTCATTTTGGAAAAAATACGGCCCGATGATGCCGCCAGCCCATAAACCGCACCGCACTCTTTGTGGGTGCATTGTTTTTTGGACAATCACTCTTGGATTATCATTTGCCCAAATCCGGCAATTCTGCTTATTGACGAATCCACTGAGGTGAAAATGTGCCTCATCACTGAAGATGATTTTCTTCGAAAATTGATCATCCACTGTTGCCATTTCTTGCCACCATTCTGACCATTGACGACGCTTGAAATGGTCAAGAGGCTTCGATGCAGAAAAAAACTTGACGTTTAAGTGTGCTTCACATTCAACATCGGCCCTTAAAATTTAACCACCCTTTATTTCAAAAAGGGTCAAAATTCGATGATTTTCGAAAAGAGGGGTTCAAGGGTCTGTGTCATCAAAAAAGGGTCGATTTGCCCCTAAAAGGTCCGAAAGGTAACTTCAGTCTGAAGTCACAAGAAGTTTACAAAATGTTTGTGTATTCTGAACCTACATGTCAGCCTTGCAATGGATTATTCCAACATGACATGTCATAAACCAAAAAATGATCAAGGCAAAACTTAGGCATCTGATACTGTGCTCATAACAATACTATTCAGTTGCAGAATGATTGTTATCGGAATTCGGAACTAATAATACATAAGGAGTTGCGTAAGAACAATAATTTCAGCCACACACGTGTAGTATTCAAAAAAAAAAAAAACTTAACCCTGGCAGAAGCCAATGAACCTCAACAGCCGAGCCAAGAACAACAAAAGGAGATGCAAAAGTCCTTGCCTCCGCTATTTGGTGGTGGTGGAGGATGTTTATGCCCGTTGTGTAGCCTACTCTACCATTATTACACAGTTTCTTGCTCCTCACACAGAGAGTCGTGCGATTCTTTCATTACTGTAGATGCGTCATCTTACTTTTTTTTTCTTCTACGTATCTGTGAGATAACCCTTACAGGATCCCGTGGCTCTTATCTGTGTTAGTTAGTAAAACTTTACAAATCTCTTCAGTTCGTCAGTTTCGTTATTCGTGTAAAGATTTCCCCCGCACGGCTCTCTGTGGACAGACGGATTCTTTGTTGTTCCACTCTTATTGATTTGGTTAAGGCAGACGGGCGAGCCAGCAGTTTAGCTTCAATTTTATATACGTGCGTGTGTATGGTCATGGTTGGGGTTTTCACTTTAATTCTTTGTCTTTTGGTACGCCTCTTTATGTTTTTTTTTTTTGTTGCCTGCCGGTTTTTGTATTTTGTTCTGGATTATGTTGACCGAAAATTTCACGAATTTTAAGAAATGTTACTCTAACAGATCGCCCATTTTCTTATTAAGATTGAATAACATAACGAATTTGACGTCTGTCAACAAGATCAACCATATTGAATTCAGCAATTGACAACCAACGTCCACACCATCTGTTGATTCTCAACAAAATCACCACAAATTTCATCTTAAAATTTTTTAAACTTGGTTAAAAAATTATTAAAACGTATATTTATTGGAGAAATAAAATTAACCACATCTAGCACATTTGACACTCAATTGTATCGAAACATGTTTACTTATGGTTGCAGTTGCAACTACCATTTTATCGATATTTAGTTGCAATAAACTTCCACTTAACAACTTCACGAATTTAACTTATAAGGTTGCAATAACACGAAACACGAGACGTAAACACCGAAGAACCAACTAGAACTGTCAAATATGCTAGACCACATCATTAACATGCATGCTTACTTAATGATGGCCGAATTCATGCAAGAGATAGCATGTATTAAAAGTTTAATGGGTCATTGATAAACTTTGTTAATGAATAATATTAAAACTAATAAGTGAATAACACATATGTATGTACATATCTAAATCTGAGTAGAAAACTTTTTATATCTAAGAGGTCATCAACTCCATGTAACTTGCAAGCTTAACAGCTGTTTTAACCGAGACTTCATTGTAGCATGCATGCATGTATCTAAAGTCCAGCAAAAAGCCATGTAGCAAAGTAATCAAATTATAACGTAGTTTGAAAGTTTGAGTATTTAGTGTTCGTAAGTTTTAAATTAACTATTTAAACTAACAAATTTTTTTTGGGCTAATTCTAAGTCGAAGCATCATCTATTGGCTGTCAATCTTTACGTAAGCCACAGCACACAAGCCGGGTACTACTTTACGGATTTTGATGAAATTTAAAATGTTAGCCTAGGGTAGTACCAAAATATAAAAAATTATTGGGACTACATGAAAACATATAATGGCCCACAATATAGAAGGTAAGGGTTAAAATACCGGCAAAAAAAAATGGGCAAGAGCGAGGAGAGCCTCGTTCAATAGTGTTCCGGACATTTTTTATTATTATTAAATAGAAGGCAATTTATTTATATCCTGCACAGGTACACCTAACACACATATGAACAATGTAATGTCTAATTAACACTTCTAGTAATACTGTGCTGAGATTCCAGTCCATTTTAACTTGCACTTTCGATATAAAACATGTATTGAATTCGTGCAAAAATTGGAACCCGAGATACTAAACAATTCTGAAATTACGTTGATAGAAAAGCTCGTTATAGTGTGTCTGCCGATTCTCTTCGTCTGTCTGTATGACGAGTGAATCAATTTATTTCAAACTTCATGTTATTTGTTATTTTTGAAAAAACCAAATCGAATGAGGTAGCAGCAAGAGAAGAGAATATAGGGAAGTCCATGTGCTCTTCTGAAATCTGTAACTCGAAAACTACTTGGCGGATTTGGATGAAATTTGAGCCAACCTTAGTATCAAAATGACCTACTGTAAAAATTATTTGGATAACATGAAAACTGGGGGAGATACAGTGGGGTAACTAGATACCCCATTTTTTTAATTTTTCTCAGAAAATTTATAAGACACAGGAATTTTCGTATTGTTTCCACAATCTACGCAAAATTCTACGTATCTCCAATTTTATTTCATATTTTTACCATTTATGGTCTGGCCGCTAGGGGGGGGGGGGTAACATTTTTCAAGCTTTTTTGTTCAACAAATTTTGTAAAAAAAAAAATATTTCTTATACGTATGGAGCCCTTGCAAAATTCTCTTTTATTTGATATGTCACATGATGGGCAACAAAATATTTTTTTATTCCGTTCATATAAGGTGCCCAAAAAAGAGCCCCCAAAATGAAATTGATTGCCGTCATCTTGTGCGGGCTCCCACATAATGTATACATAGCGAGAGTTTCAGCTCTCTATGTCTAACGGTTAAAAAGTTACAGGGCTGTGACAGACTGACGGACAGACACCGTATCAAACCCATAAGTGTTCCGTCTTTCCTTTGAAGGTCCTGAACAATAAAAATTAATGGGATTACATGAAAACATATAATGACCCACAATAATGAAGCTAGGGCTTAAAACACCGCCAAAAAAAAGCACCTTAAGCACTTTTAACACCAGCGCACAACTTCACATTACCAAGATAGGTGACAACAAGTTGACAACTGAATGATCTTTACCTAGGAAGTGTTGCCCCGGCTAGCCATAGCACCACCTAACTGGATATATGCAGGCCAAAGCTGCGTTTTGAATTCTATCGATTATCTGGCTGCGACTGTTCCGCTTAAAGTTAGAATCGGTGATTCTTTATGGGTGCAGCACCTGGAAGGTAGAAACCATTAACACACATAAGCTGCAAGTTTTTTTTTAAGTAAACACATGTTTAAGAACCATCTTGAGAATTTTTTGGCCGAACCGTATATCCAACGAACAGCTTTATATAAGAACAGGAACCTATAAGCAGTACTATAGGAAGAAAAAAATGGCAGTGAGCGCAAAGACAACTCCATTGCGACATACGCTTACCCAGCCAGAATAACCGGACGCTCTAGCCAAACGTGGCGCGGAGCAGTCGATGAGAAATCGAGCTCTTTTGGAATGAATTGGAAGCAGCTCAAGGAACATGCTCGGCTGACGCCCTTTAGCCAAATCAATCATATGTATACATACGTCCTTGAACGTAAATGCTTAGTGCCTCGAATATTTTTTTAAAGAATGAAAGGCAGTACGCATACATAGTCGTACGTAAGTATGTATCATAGAAACCTAAATGACAGCTACGTAATATTGCGATTAAGAAGACCAAACAGTACAAATGAATTCAGCTTTGTTGGGATGATCATACTCGTGTTTGTGTGTCCATATACACAGCAATCTTAATTAGCTATATTGCGTTGCTGCACACTCGCATAAGCAAATAGGTGTGACTTTATTTGTAATAATATGCATGCGCAGTCAATGGCTCAGTACAAGGCCATTTCGATAAGGAACAAACCATCCGTGGCCCGTCGTCCGTCGTCCATCTGACGGCGACAACGACAGTCAGTGTCCCAGGAATAAACTAAAAGCGTGCACCCTGCGAACCAGCATAGTGTGTAAAGCAGAACATGCAATATGCATCAAGCTCTCGCGGTTTCTGACGCTACACCTTCCTCTCCTTCACCTTCGCTCTTTCCTCCTCCACCAGCAAACACAATGAAGAGAAATTCACAAAAAAAAAACAAAAAAAAAAAAAAACCAAGAAAAATTAAAATTGCGGATAAAAATAGACAAAGTTAATGGGTGTTACGCAGATGCAAGTCCCGATGCGCAGAGGCAGCAACATTTTACAATGACGGCGACTTCTTGGGCTTGGACGATAGGTACACATACACACAGCAGGAAACAAAGATGTTATATACATACATATGTATATCAATAATCGCGTATTACGACAAAAAAGACAGAGGCAGTGTATTGCGTTATTACATCGAAAGTACTACCACGCGATTTGAATTAAAATCTCTATCCTGTAAATACCTAGTATGTATATTTTATAAATGGATACAATGTTTATGTTTTTATGTACATAGGATGACAGGATGTATTGAGCAGTAAGATATCTCTTAACACTTACGGACTTTATAGGTTCTACGGTCTACAAAACGCCTAAGCGCCATCCTATGTGGTTTCTGCCCCTTAGATTTAGTTGCAAGATATGCTGTATTTGGGTGAAAGGGTCGCGCTCAGGTCCCAAGGATAACTTAATCATTTCGCTATCCTTTCTTCTCTCCTCCGATTTTCCCAAAGTCTCCATTTTCTACGTCAAATGGACAAACCGATAGACCGACAGTTCCGTCTTTCCTTTGGTTAGGACCACTAAAAGTGCAGTGATGTTTGATTCGGTTAAAGGGGATAGCTTCAGGCTGCATTTTCTACAAAAGAAGCTGGAGAGATACCAAAACGTAACGTTCGAGTTCAACGCCCAAAATCATCTTAAGGAAATAATCAAGCACCATTCGTATTAGTTATTGAGAAAGAACCCTCCAAGGGCATCATGGCTGGTAAAGTAGATTCTTGGGCATTTGCCATTTTTAAACAAATTGTTCTAAGTTTAATTGGCAGGCAGTTAGCAGTTGCCTAACACTTATTTAAATAAATTTGCTTGCTTTCCTTAACTTAGATAGGATAGTATCATTACCTTAACAACAAATGGCCGCACTCTTGTGCTGTCAACCGAGTTACCCACAACTGCACTAATTTTGCTGAAACGTCAAAATCCAAATAAGTTTTTTGGCTGGTCTTAGCTTCAGGGAGCGAATGTGTCAAACGACTCAAAATTGACTTCAGTTCGTCTATATATGGTTGTGGATCTTCTTCTTATTTTTCACGTTTTCTGCAAAGAACATCAGTAAGTTGACACGCAGTCGTTTGTTGTGTACCCGTCCGTCAAAAATGAGATTTTTTGTGATTTTATGCGACTACTTGGCGACGTTTAAGCTGTAATTGAGGTACAGATTAGATTAATGGGTGCCCTTGTTGACAGAAAGTGTTAACAGCTCTTTTAGACCAAAATGTTGATCCGAACGTCAATTCATTCACCCACTAAACTATGTAGGTATACACCCGATATGTAGAAATTTGTTTAGCTCTCTTTTTTCTAAATCATTCAGCCCTGAAAGCAAATAACTCCGTAGAGTGTCTCAGCTTTTAACGGCCAGTGCTGGACAGTCATACAGTAGGTGACGAATGGATATTATTTCCTTTTCATCCCTACTATCGTTTGCCTGCACGTGCTTAAAGGCGATATGAATAACCTTTAACTGAGTAACAGAGGCCACGAGCGGTAATAATTTGGAAGAGAGCAGAATAAATAGGAAAGAGTTGGTGTAGTGATAGTTGAAACGCAGGTGATATTGGGTTTGACTTCGGAGAAATTTGTGTGTGATTTTTGCATTCGTTCGTAATTCATAGCTTCTTCTTCGAGACCGGATTCGGCACAAACCTTGCAAATTCTGATAGTAAATATCAAAATTGTTTCCAGTGCTACTGTTAGTGCTGATCTCATCGATCCCGTCACCGGAAGACAGCCAGCTTTTCTTGACGTAAACAATTAAGTTGAATCAGAGATACCACCAGCACTTTGGCTTAGATTGAAGAACCTAGCGCCAAGTTTTTCGAGAGCATTGAGCGCTTTAGGAGCATTGCATTTAAAAATTTACTTAGCATTTATTTATATGCTTCCTTATTTAATGCTACAGAGTCTAGAATATATACATAGGTACATACATTCCAGAAAAGAACACCACGACCAGTGTTGCCACAATACTACTAAAGTATCAAAAGTAATACCTTTTTATCTTTATTTCGACGTATATGTTGATACCTTTTAATTTCGGCAACAAAACACTATAATAGCCCAGCCAATGCCCTTATCCACTAATTTGTGAGTTACTGTTCTGTCATTTTTTAATGTTTAATGGCAGTTTTACTCATAATTACTTTTTTGTTCTCTGCGGAGGTACATTCTTTCAAACTCGTGCGGCAACACTGACCACGACCTGCCCTTTGTTGCACTTCAACAGCATTTTTATACATATTTATTTATATTACATCAGACTACAACGGTGGCGACAAGCGATATACATAACGAAACGATACAAAAAACGCCCTGAAGGAGGTTGCAGAATGCTGCTAATGATCAACATCCCGCCAAATTGTGCCTTCGTATAAGCAGCCTCATTGAGGGCGAAGGATGAGAGGAATAGGGACGAAGATATGGGTTAACGTATACATAACCTGTGCCTCAGAGGACTCGTCGACTCCATCGCATCGTTAAAGAACTTTTATTCCTTCATTTATCCTCATATTCATATGTATGTTAGGTAGGTACCTATATGGCGGTGGAAGCAATAACACACACACACACACGTCCTAGGGTTAGTGGGTATTTGCTTCTTGGCCTTGGACCTTCCTTCTCCTCACTCTGGATGGAGAAAAAAATAAACAAAATAAAACAATAAAAGCGAAAGCAAAAGAAAAAAATAAGGATTCTTGCTTTTTAGCCAACAAAAGTTTGTTTACTTGTATTAAACACGCACACGCTTATATGGGCGCGCACGAAAAGACCTTGAGACAGTCATATGGACGATTAGGAGTTATTGCCCTATATAGAACAATAACACTCCCGTCGTTGTTGCCTTGTGTTCGCTTTTTTTTTTTTTTGTTTTGTTGCGTGCCTTCAAGCGTTGTGGTTGTGAATCTTTGATTATGTAGGGTGATGGCATGTAAGGTCGGCCCTCTCTAGTAGTCGGCCGCCGAACCAATAAATGATGCGTAATAGTTAATGCGTTTGTAAAAAACACACACGCAATTTTTTTTTATTTCCACAAGCTTGACATATTTCCTGTCTGTGAGCAAAAAATTGTTGCAATGCAGCAACATTTTGTCACTTTTCTTTATTTGTTAAAACTGTCACTTTGATTCAAGTTCTTGTCTGAACTAAAGCGTTTGGATTCTAGTAGTAAAATAAAGTGCATGACTGGCTCGTATAAACTTGCACCTATTCCTATACGTTTTGTGTGCAGTAGAGATTCATAAAACAGACGACCTAAATATGTAAGACTTTAAGTTCGCTACAAATAAAATATCGTTATTATCACTTTGGGCCAAAAACGTGGTAAAGCTCCTTTTAGGACTCAATAAAATTAGCTCAAATATGAAATTTAATCAACATCGCCAGAGCCGTTTATAGAAAAAGGGCAATTTGCTAAATTGGCTATAAGCAAAGTACGACTATCAACAATTTTGGCCCAAAAGCGTGGTAAGCCATTTTATAGGAATTCATAAAAGTAGTTGAAATATTTAATTTAATCGAAATCGTTGTAGCCGTTTTCGAGAAAAATTACATTTTGTTAAGTTGGATATAAGCAAAGTAGCACTATTAACAATTTTGGCCAGAAAAGTGGTATGCCATCTAATAGTGCCTTTTCAAACTAGTTGAATATAAAATCTAATTAAAATGTGTAGTTAAAGCCCTTTTCGAGAAAATCACATTTTATAAAATTGGCCTTAAGTAAAGTACCGTTAATTAAAGGGCTAAAACAAAAATTTAAGTTTCCCCTCTAGGAATTATACCAAAGACCCTAGATATGAAGTTTGATCAAAATCGGTTTAGGCGCAGACAGACGGCATCGGCAGATCCGATGCATTTTGGCCTTCTCTATAATCGTAATGTCCAAAGTCATCAAAATCTCGAGTTCGAAAATCTGCACGAGTCTAATACTTGCCCTATGTTATACCTATATGGAACTAAAACCAGTGAAAAGTGCTACAATCCGGCGGGAGCGAATCGTATGATACCCTATCCCTATCTTATTTGGTCGTGTCAGTGGGCGGTGGAAAATGTATTCACAAAATTTTCTATTTTGCCCTATAAACTAATATTTTTACTCGCCCCTAAAAAGTGGGCGTGGTCATATACAATGTATAGACGATTTGTAGATTAAGTGAATATCTACATATTTGCTCAAGTAAGTTTTTTCGAGTTTCATATGAAAATAGTGAAAAAAGTTAATTTTTTTGATAAAGGGGCGTGTCAGTGGGCGGATTTTAAAAATGTTTACACTTGTATTGCTTACTTTTACAAAGACCTCGCATACAAAATTTCATCAACCTAGCTCAAAATTTAAGGCCCAAAAACTGGTGACATACGGACGGACGGACATGGCTCAATCGACTTGGCTACTGGTGCTGATTATTTATATACATATATACTTTATGTGGTCTATCTTCAATATTTCTCTATATTACAAACTATGTATCAAACTTAATATACCCTTAGGATAGGGTATAAAAAAGTTATTTTAAATAAAAAGAGAGGAGGTCGACCTAAGAAGGCAATTTTTTGTGTGATTCTTTTAAGTTCGGCGGCACTGGCCTTAGTTGGAATATTTAAAGTCTGGATATAAAAACTCGGGCCGAGTTCTAAAATACTTAACTGGCCGATTTCTGAACTAGAGATTGTTTTAGGTAGTAAATACATTAAAAATTACTATAATAACGGATTTTTAAAAGCACATTAAAAAAAGTTAGGGGGCCGACTACTGGGTACATCACCCTACATACATATGCATAGGTTAGGCAGCGCACTGTCACTGACACCCTCCTTCTAATAATTCGTTTGTATTGCCTTTGCCTGTATGTCAATGGTTGATAGTCGCCTCAGCGGCCTCCTTGTGTAAAAAGTTTTTTACTTGCATCTGTAATATTTTTTTAAGAATCTTATTCCAGCCAAATGGAGAGTCGAATACCCTAGCCGGATGACCTCTTGACGAACGCTGCGCAGTGCCGCCTAGGCGAACGGCAACCAAACAATACAAACATAGGGATGAGGCATCGGGGGTGGTAAAAAATGCAAATACATATGTTTTTCTGTGTGTAAGTTTCAAATGAATGAACGACAAAAAAAAAATAAAGTGTACGACTGGGTCGTACGTACATACTTGCATCTTTTTTTTTTTTTAGTTGAACACGAAAGAACTTTTGTATGAAAATCTTTTTTTAATTCTTCATAAGTTTGAATGGAATATTTTTGCATACATTGAATTTGGCTTACATTTTGATTTTGTCCAAAATCTATTGAATATTAACCGAGAAATGGCCATATTTCTAAGACTAGTTAATAAGCAAAGTACCGTTATACTTTTTTTTTAGCCAATTTATAGCATTTACCTAGACTTACTCAAATATGAAATTAAATCAAAATCGTTCGAACCGTTGTCGAGTAAATCGATTTTCTGTTAAGTTGGCTATAAGTAAAGTACCGTTCTAAGAAACTTTGGCCTAAAACGGAGTACGCTTTATTATTAGACTTTACAAGAATAGCATTAATATAAGATTTTATCAAAATCGTTAGAGCTGTTTTCGAGCAAATTGGATAAAACCTCTTGACCCTAAGAAAATTACCGTTATTATCACTTTTAGCCAAAAATGTGGAACGCGATCTTATAGCATTAGTTCAGTCTTTAAAAAAACTTTTAACCAAATTGGCCTTAAGTGCCGTTATAACCAATTTTGGCCAAACAAAGCTAGCCGAAATATGAAATTTAAAAAAATCGTAGGAACCGTTTTCCAGCAAACCAGTTTTTTGTTAAATTCGCCTTAAGTAAAGTACCATTAATATTAGGGCTAGAATAAAAGTTTCAATTCCTCCTCTAGAGATTACCCCACAGACCCTAGTTTGATCGAAATCCGTTTACCCGTTTAGGCTGTTGCCTCGCGGACAGACAGACCCACTTTTTTCGACTTCTCTATAAAGGTAATGTTAGAATTTCGAAGATCGAAAATTTTCACGAATCCAAAACTTGCCCTATACTACGTGTCGCTGCAAGAAATAATAAATATTATGCAATGTAAAGAGATGATAATAGTGTTTTGCTGATACCGTGGTCGGTTCCGTGGTGCGCAGGCATATGCCTACATGTGTATAGATTAGATGTTCTATTAGGGAGGAGGTAAGTGTGTACATTCATGAGAAGGGGTGTTTTTTTTTTTTTCATGCGTATTTAATGGCGTTTAATGCAGATTGCTTTAAGTTTTTTGACTCGTAAAGCTTAAGAATATTGACTTCAATAGTGAGAACAATAGAAAACCTACCTTCTTAGCAAGTGCTTTCAAGAACGTCAGCACTGAATCGATTTGGGAGGCTCTTCTCGAACTGGGTGTAGAACAGCAGCTCAATCAAGTAACCCCCAGGGTAGGGTCGTATGTCCTCTTCTTTTCTTATTTTCAACAAATAGAGAGATTACTTATCTGTACAGGAAAACAAATTATAGTTTTAAATAAAGCTTTTATACAAAAGAACAATTTGATATTTAAAAGAAAGCGGTTCTAAAAAGTGGGCGTGGTCATTCACGAAAAGTGATTCTAAGCACAAGACCCTTAATACTCACTTGTGGATGTTGTACGATTGCCTTAAAGTTCTGAAACTGGCCCTCCAGGTTGGGGGTTGTGCCGTCGGGCTGACTTCCCTACCACGTAAAAAAAACTATATATGTATATAAGAGAGACATCCGCCTCGGATAATAATAACGATCCCCCTCATTTGGCTATTAGACCCGGAACGTCCACGGACCATGACTAACGAGTATGCACCTGGAATGTACAAACTCTTTACACTCCGGGTGCAACTCAAAAACTTGAATCTGTCCTCTCGCAGTACAAGGCAGATATTACTGCGATCCAGGAGATACGATGGATAGGATCAGGTATGCAGAAAAGACGTTGCTGCGACATTTATTACAGCTGCCATGATGCGGATTCGTCGTGGGAAATCGGCTCAGATCAAGAGTTATTGATTTTAAGCCGATAAGCGATCGTCTGGCTGTAATTCACTTTAGAGCCACATTTCAAAACATCAGCCTAATATGTGCACACGCCCCTACCGTAGAAGTTGAAGACCCTGTCAGAAAGGAATTTTACGACCTCCTGGACGGGGCCTACGGAGCCTGTCCGGAGTACGATGTAAAAATCGAGAAGAAGCTGCGAGCCGTCAAGAAAAAAAAGCTTAACGTTTGACGCCATAGCACGTCAGAAAGAGCCAGAAACCACCACAAACGCTAACAACCAGTGGACCGAATACCGCAACATCATCAAAGAGGTAGCCGTGACCCCTCTTGGCTACCAACCACCACCAAGGAGGAGCCCTTGGTATGATGATGAGTACGTACAGCGGAAGAGGGTGACAAAAGATGCACACAAGAAAGCGCTGCAGCGCAAAACAAGGGCGAAGGCAACCTAGTCACCGACAGGGCATTGTTGATGTGTTTAATCAACACTTCCAGCAGTTGCTTAACGGGCAGCAAATAGAGAGAGTGATAGGGCAGAACGAGAACGCACCTCCAGTCAATGAAGAGCCAACGCCTCCACCCAGTATTGAAGAAGTTAATGTAGCCATCAGAAAATTTAAGAACAACAAAGCCGCTGGCTCTGATGGGCTTCCAGCTGAACTCCTTTAATACGGAGGTGATGTCTTGGTAGGGTGCATGCATCAAGTCATCAACCAAGTATGGGTGGAGGAACGCATGCCCGACGACTGGCATCAGCTCTATATGCCCCATCTTCAAAAAAGGCGATCCAATGTCTTGTGAGAACTGCCGAGGCATATCCCTGTTAAATGTCGCATATAAGATCCTATCCAACGTATTGTGTGAACGTCTAAATTCTTTCTGCAGCACACTAATCGGCACGTACCAGTGTGGCTTCCGGCCCGGCAGATCGACAATAGCCCAAATTTTTTACACTCAGACAAATCCTGGAAAAGACCAACGAATTTCAAGTCGAAACCCACCACCTTTTCATCGACTTTAAACTCGACGGACCAAATTAATGCTCTATGGAACGCTTATCTTACCAGTCCAGCTGTATGGAGCCGAGTTCTGGACGATAAGTAAGAAAGCTGAGCAAATATTGAACACCTTCGAGCGAAAAATATATTAGGTCTCTTGTGCGAGGAGGGCGAATGGAGGAGAAGACACAACCGCGAACTCTATGAGCTGTACCAGGATGTGGATGTAGTCCAAAAAGCCAAGATACGCAGACTACATTGGCTCGGCCATATCGAGCGAATGGACAACAATGCTCCAGCCAAGAGGAGCTTCGAATCCCAGCCCCCTGGTTCGAGGCGGCGAAGAAGACCGAACCTCCGGTACAAAGACCAAGCTGTCGCGGATGCCAGAAAACTTGGTCTTCACAACTGGAAGCAGCGTGCTCGGGACCGCAGAGGATGGAAGGCAACGATGTCTCAGGCAGGGACTCTACAAGGGTCAGGAGCCCTTTAAATGAAATAAAGAAGTAGAGACCGATCACCGGTTTGGTGACCTGCGCTAGGAAAAGAGTACAACATCAAACTTTTTATTTATTGTTAAAAGCGAAAAAGAAACTGTGAATTACGAGCGAGTGCAAAAGCCATGCAGTACCCAATGAGGGTTCCAATACCTTTCACCCTCGCATCGAGTTGCCTTTTATAGAACAGTCTCTTTGTAAGGGCGAATAGATCTTGGTGACAACCACGCTCACAGTGGCAGGAAAAGTTCGAGTTGGTCTTCTAACCTAGTTCGTCTATGGTCTGAAGTTTCACACATACCCTGACCTGAAAACTACCGATTGATTCTAGCTTCAATTGCGGGAAAGTCTAGGTGGAAAACACAGAACATAATCGATTCGATGAGACCCCAGTGAGGCTGCATTCACTAGATACTGCACCTAATCTAATGGGCTATGAATATTTTCAATAAGTTTTTAATAACCTACTCTGCAGAGGATGGAAGGCAGCCGTATCTCAGGCAGAGTATCTAAAAGGATCAAGGAGCCCTGAATTCTGGCCTTTGATTATGGCTCACTCTGAAGTATCTGGAGCTAGCATCAATGCTAAAATGGAAATACTCTACTCGTACCCCTCTTTTCGAAGGGAGAAAGTCGCCTCTTACTCCATTTGAAACTGTTCTATTTCCCTTCCATGGCAATCCTTTACCACGCCATATCATTCATTTCACTTTATTATGCCAAACTCGATCTCGTGTTATGCGAGATGTGAGCAATGTGCAAACCGAAATAGAAACTGAAAATCAAAATCCATCCATCCTATACCCACCACAAATGACCCAGAATTGAAAGTTATCTTCATTTCGCTGTTTTGCTATTCTTTCTTCCAGTTTTGATGATCCATTCAAGATCGTACGTATAAAACTTTCTATTTGTGTCCATGGTGTTATATGTCCGCCGCCGCGCGCAATATCTTGTAATCGTCACCGCATGTCAAAATAATTGTATAAAAAAAAAAGCTGATTACCCGGTAACGCTGTTTGTTTTTTTTTTTCTCTCGTTTCATCTCCAAATGGCTACAATGCATAATAATTATGAAAATGCAATTGCAACATGCAAGCGACTTCCTTTCGAACGTTAGTTTGATTCTGGGTTACTTTCCACTCGACGACGAGCGCGACTACTTCTCCGCACAGCAGCTCCCATTCAACCATTTGATCGTGCATTAGAAAATAAGAAAATGCAGAAGACGAAGAGCAAAAAATTGCTGCAAAATCTAGGTCAAGTCTTCGGTGAGAGGAATAGGAAAGTTTGCAATTGCAGTGTAGTGCAGTGCGCGTAGACGTATCACATAATTCATAGCTGCAACTTATTACCAATTGCAACTACAACCGAGGGAGAAAGTCCAAGGCCAGAAAAGAAAACAAAAAAAAAAAAAAAAATATTAGGAAAGCATGAGTGTAGTGTTTTGGTGCACTGGAAACTATGCCTTATAGCATTCTACCTGGTTAGGTACATGGGTGCCCACAAAGGAATCCAATTAGCTGGAATTGAAAACAATGTTATTGGATGTGATAGGATCCTGTGCCTAAACCTATTTACTTACTACAGCCCAGGTCGAACCTGGGCCTCAATCAGTATACCCCTCCAACCAGCCCGGTTACGAGCCAGCTCCCTCCAGTCCTGCACGCCAAGTTGGTTGAGGTTTCGTTCTACTTGTTCGCTCATATACCGCGATGTCGGGGTGAAGTCCAATGTGATCTTAGCTGGAACGTTGGGCTCCAGCCGCTCTACATGACCCAGCAATCTATGTCGCTGTATGCGAACTCTTTTGACTAAGTTGATCTCCTTGTTTAGGCCATATGGTTTGGCATTGTATCCTCTTCTCCACTCGTCAAAGATCAGTCGAAAAATTGCAGCATACAGCAGGACTGGGATGATTAGGATTTTATAGAGATAGGACTTTGTTACCTAGCCATGGAATTCAGAGACAGAACTAATTTCCCAATACGTTTTACAGCTGCATATGTAACGGAGAGCCACGAAGAAGAGTGGTAGAATCTGTTGTTTCGTCCTCGCTAGAGCCGGAAATTTGCACAGGAAACGACAGGAGTCACTATTTATCGTTAATGTCCTTATAGCTTATACAGAACGTGTTACGGTGGATACAAGGATTGGCTTCATGGTCTCTAACTGGCCATTGATCACAAGAGATTCAAGCATAAAACGGAATCATCAACACAACAATAGGATGTCCACAATGAGGATTACTATCTCCTCTTATGTGGTCTTTTATTGTTAATGAACTATTTGAAAAGCTAACTAACCTCGGAATCAACTGTCAAGCTTACGCTGATGATATAGGTAGTATTTATTGCCAAGGGAAAATTTGAAGAAATTTTTTTTGAGCCAAAAGCCATTCAAGTATGATGCAAAACAGTGGCACTCAGAAGGAATTGTTATGCGTAGGGGAACTCTATCGAAGGCACAAATCTCTCACTGAGTAGCGGTGCAAATAACCCTATTCAGTATATATTCGGTGCCTGTGCCGAATCCGCAGTCCATCTTTATCATAGACACAACCAGTTTACTTTGTACCTTACAGTGACTATGTGACTTTTAAGCAAAGTACCTAGATTTTCTATGAACGCATGTACATATGTAGCTGAAAACAGAGAGGGATCAGGAGTATGATGAAACTTAGAGCTTTAGTGATCCTGTAGCCTGTATGTATTGTATCAAGATCATAACCGCACCTAAAAAAATTACTAGTTCTCACTGAAGGCGTGCACTTTGTCTATTACATATCAATTAACAAATAAATTATCTCATTTAAGTAAAAAGAAATAAGTAACATTCGACTAAACCTTAAAATTCTTCTATGTATAATATATACCGATTGCTCTGATCAAATGTGCATGGCATGCTCTAATTTAGCCTACTTTTCTATTATTCAAGCGAAATCCGCACACACTCATACGTCACAAGTCACCGGCAACATCATAGTGAAAGTATCTTAACTTCAATTGATACCATAAATGCAATATAAATGTTGTTTGCTGCTGTGGCTTCAACCAAACTAAGGTGCACCACTGGGTCGAATGAATTTGCATCTACATATGTAGATATGTATGTATATTAGGGTATAAAAGTTATTTATGTTGAATTTCAAGAAGATCAGTTAATATTTGTGGGTTGCACAATTTAGTCTCTTTTTTTCTCAACTTGGTAGAATTTCGCATATTGACGTCCAAAGTGACCAAAGTGTGCAACCTCTAAATATTGCCCGATCTTCTTGAAATTTGAAGTATCTATGTATGTATCTTTTACATGACTTAGAACCGGCGCAAGCAAAGTCTGCAAAAATTTCACATTTTATTATAAAATGAAACACCCTAATGTATATACGGCTATTTTTAGATTTAAAAATGTTAAGGCGTAAACTTCTCCCTGAACCACAGTCAGATAGATAGAGAGCACTTTTAGATACGCAAACGAAGACTTCTTGACTTGTAAATGAACACAGAGACACCAAAAGAGAATACCTGCTTCTCTAAAAATACTCTATATCTATTGCTGACTATCAATCTCGGTTGGAACGACCTGATACGTCATTATAACCGATGTTGTTCGAGAATTTTCATGAAACCAATACTAACCCCACGCTATAGATGCAAGTAAGAATAATTTACTTAAGCCTCGGTTAGTCTAGTTTTAGCTTTCTTTGGTTTTAGAGCGAAAATAATACAAAAATTTTACACCCACCCACATACATATTACCACTAAATGAAGAGGTGAATAAAGAAGGATAGAGCCATTGAACAACAACTTAACAGTTAACGTTAAGACTTTCTTCTTACTCGATACTACATAAGTACATACATAGTGTGCAATGCGAACATACATAAACGACGCGACGGCTAGGTTGATGTTTGGGCAAGGTAACGAGCTAAGGATCTACTTGAAATTTGATGGAGTTCAAAATCGTGTCCGTGGGTGAACTGGGAAGGTTGTGCATAGAAGAATGAATGTACCTACAATGGAAGTTGTTTCTATGCTGATGTATCAAACAATGGCATAGAAGTTGTCTTCTCGAACTTCTCCAGCAAAGTTCTTTTGACGTAGTAGAATACCTTAATGACCAAAGCAATGAGAGGATTTCGTCTCTGCTCTGAGCTTGCGTGTAGAAGAAGAAGACAGGATACGCAGAGAGGAGTCAGCTTGCACTGATAAAACTGCTTCTTGCAGCTGCAACCACCTGAACAAGTTAAGGTTTGAAAAAGCATTTAATTCTATAAAAAAACTACCATGGAATTTGCTACTCGACAGTACGAAAATATTGCTGCATACCTGTAGGCTGAAACTAGTTGCTAAAGCTAAACTGATGCATACTTTTAGATGAGTCCCAGATATAGAAAATGGACGAGTTCATAAATGTTAATTTACCACAGTACTGCAGATTTTGCGTTCATTATTGCAGTCAAACTGCATCATGAATGCATAAGTTCGGCAGCACTTTGTGTTCATAAGTCGATGGTCCCATGCAAAACTATACTAAGTGAAAATTATGTTTTTTTTCAGGAGAGAGCTTCAATGTTTGTTGTGCATAATTTTGTTCATACTAAATGGAGTTGAATACATCAATCATTGACCTTTGCAAAGGGTTGCCGGCGGGATCGCCCATTTCTGCGACGAGCACTTGCCTGTCCCTTTACGGATGGAACCACTAAGGATAGCAGAAAGGCGGGTGTTAAGGTAAATCAATTATGAATCTAAAGATCGTACAAATAAACCTTCACCTGTTCCTGTTATATCTTTTAGGTAATAAACAAATAGACATCGCCTTAATACAGGAGCCATGGATTTCCCGTGGCAAAATTTGTGGGCTAAGTCATAAAGATTTAGTAACCTACTATTAAGAACCGCTTAACGCGGAGTCTAAGAACAAAACATGTAGGTATTGTAGCTAGGAAGCATATTAACTTATTTCTTCTATCTTACCTACAGCAATCTAGACCAGACAACTGTAAGGCATCTACAGCCGTCCACATGTCCTACGAAGCCGACGAGCCACCAGCGGCTCTAACAAGCGCCTTGGTATGCAGATCCACCCAGGATAAGTGGGACATACTGATGGGCTGCGATGTGAACGCTCGCCATGTGCAATGAGGCAGTAGTAACACCAACACACGAGGTGAGTCGGCATTTGAATTTGTAATAGAAAATAACCTTTTAATAGCTAATAGAGGTGTAGAACCAACTTTTGCCATTAAGAATAGACAGGAAGTTATTGACATAACGTTATTTAGCAACTCCAATACTCCCCCTATAGAAAACTGAATGTCTTAGGGGAAGAATCCTATTCTGACCATAAGTTAATTGAGTTCCTTCTGAAAAGTAGCTATAGTCCTCCCCATCCCTGCAGAAATCCAAGGAAAACACGGTGGAATCTCTTCAGCGATGAGGTGGTAAGAAGCAGCAGTTACCTCATAGAGGGCAACTTACAGAACTGTACGGACATTGATCAACAAGCCGAACAGATTGTTTCCATTTATAAGGAGGCTTTCGTGAAAGCATGTCCTAAGTCCAAACCGAGAACAAAATTCTCACCTCCGTGGTGGTGTAAAGAACTAGCCGCTATTAGGAAGGAAACGCGTACACTCCTTAATGCGGCCAATAGAAGAAAGAGCGATGAAGACTGAAAATCATATAAAGCCAGCCAAAGAAAATTCAAGAGCGCCACGCAAAAAGCCAAACGGCAAACATGGAGAACTTTCTGTAACGACATTACTGGCACAACGGAAGCTGCGAGACTTAGAAAAGTCCTCAATAAGGAACCCAAGGCACTGGGATCCCTGAGAGACCCACAAGGTAACTGGACAGAATCCATTTCTGATTTATTAAAACTCCTAATGAGTACTCACTTTCCGGGCTGTACAGAAATGTCACCCAGCCCTAATTATACTGATGGCATCATGGATACGGGCACACCTGTGGATATGGTCACTATGGATAGAATAGAGTGGGCGATAAGATCATTTTCTCCCTACAAATCCCCAGATCATGTTGCAAACAACAAGTAAAACTATTTCTCCTCTCTTCAAAGATCTATTCTTAAGCAGCCTGAAGCATCAGTATATCGCTATGCGATGGAGAGATGTTAAGATGGTTTTTATTAAAAAAGCCGGAAAGGCTAGCCATTCGACCGCGAAGGATTTCCGTCCAATCAGCCTTACCTCGTTTATCCTCAAAACTTTCGAAAGACTGATTGACATATATGTATATTCGTAGCAAACTGCGCCCAGGGGACCTCTCCCCAACCCAACACGCCTACACCAGAGGAAAAAGCGTAGAGACAGCGCTATATAGTGTCGTCAGCTTGGGAAATCGCTCAAAGAAAAAGAATACACGCTCGCCTTTTTCCTCGACATTGAAGGAGCTTTTAATAATGTCAATACGGAGGCAGTAAGAAGAAGCAGACATATAATTACTGATTTTGGCAGCACCAAACTAGATGTCTACGCCTCCAGAGGCACCCTACAGGGCGGGGTCATCTCCCCGCTTATCTGAGTCATTGTGGTTAACGAAGCTTTGAGGCTACCTGCAACATCTGGAGTTAAAGTCGTCGGCTATGCAGACGATGTAGTACTGATGGGAACGGGCAAATTCCTCCCTACGCTCAGTGAGCACGTCGACATGATGCCCTCAAGGACCTGGTTAGATGGTCCAAGACACGCGGCCTTACCGTCAACCCCTAGAAAACTGAATTGGTTTTATTTACCAACAGAAGAAAAATCCATCGGCTTAGCGCACTCTCTATGTGTAGCATTCTCCTCAGCTTATCCGACAGAGCGAAATACCTGGGTATCATTTTAGACAAAAAACTCACCTAGAGACCAAACATAAATGATAGAGCTAAAAAGTCCAACATAGCCTTCTACACGTGCAGCAGAATTTTTGAGAAGACATGGGGACCCTCTCCAGAACAATTCTCTGGATGTACACGGCTATCATAAGACCCATCCTGACATATGGCAGCCTAGTATGGTGGCCAGCATTCAACAAGTCCACCTACCTGAAGGATCTTATAAAGTACAAAGACAAAGAGTGCATTGGTGCCACCAGTGCGATGGGAATCACTTCAACGGCGGGTCTTGAGGCTATTCTCAACCTGCCTCCGCTAGACATACATGAGATCAACAGCAGCCATCAGTGCCTTAAGAAGTGTTTATAAGAAATTGCAAATAGCAATACAAAAGAAAGGTGCACCCAAAAAAATAAGCGCTGTAGATTTTACAACTGAAGGCAATAGTTTTAACAATTCATTGTAGATTTGTGTAATTAACAGCGAACCTGGTTAAATTAACAATTTCTTGTAGATTTAACAGCGAATGCATTCATTTTTACAACAAAGTTGTTAAATCAACTACAATCCCCAATTTGTAAAATCTACATCAAAATGTTGTAGAATCTACAGCTATTTACTGTAAGTAACTACAGCAGGAGCTGTAGAAATTACAATAAGTTGTAGATTCAGCATCTATTACGAAAACGTAAAAAGTAGATACCATTTGAGAATATTCGCATGGTAATTTTCAGAGGCCATGGCGTAGTGTATGCAGTCGCCGAGTAAGAGGTTCCACGTTCAACCCCCAGCCAGATCCAAACATTTTTCACATTTTGTAAGTAAATTAAATTATATAATTCGGTTTAAACACACACTAAGTATTTCTTGGACAAGAACCATCTAAATTGGATTGTAAAAGCTATTTCCACCCATTTCTCGCACCATACCAATAAATTAGAACTTTAAGCTTAAGTGGTGCTATGAAAGCGATTTTTTTTTACGTGCAAATTGTTGTTGTTTCTACAGCTGTTCTGCAGCTGTTCGACGGCAAAGTGCTGTGAAATCTACAATTTTAGCTGTTATTTCACAACTAGATTGTTAAATTTACAACGAAAATTGTCGGGTCGATTCTGACAATGAATGCAGTAGAATCTACAGCGTTTTACTCTATTTACCTTTTTTTGGGTGTGCAGTTGAGCAATTTTAATAAAATAAAGGCAAAACTTGATAGCCTTACTTAACTTTCGATATGTAGAACACCATTTTCCATGTTCGAAAAACCAATTCACAAAGATGGAATTCGAAACATCGAAATATTTGACTTTGGCCATATTTCCCTTTCGCTAGTCGAATTCACAAGAAGTGAAATATAGAACATGGGTGATATACGACTTTTTAATAACTTAACACGATTATAGTCGGATTCGACTTTCGTATTCGAGTTCAAGAATTGGGGTGTTGTTTTCGCTGATAATAATTAATGCAAAAGAAGGCGACTAGCACCAAGATTGTACACAAATTCGTGACGATTTTATTGCGGATTCGAACCGTCAGAGTTTATATGGATTGCTATTTAGTACTTTTTTTTAGTAAATTTCGGCACTCAGTCAGCCTTATTTTGAGATTCGAATTCATTCGAAAGTGAGTCGAATTCGCATAGACTGTATTTTGACTTTCGAATGAATAGAAAGAATAGAAAGTTCATCCAAACTTTCGAAAGTTCATGGGTTATGCGTATTTTGAGATTCTATTCATTCGAAACAAATGTCATTTTTCATTCGCACACATTTTTCTGGCGCATAGATTCACAAACACGTAAATATAGTAAGATATTTTGTATATTCTGTAGAAAATTGAATGAAGTAATTTTAATTCACATTTGCCTATCCTGTAGGTATAGGTCACGTTCCAATTAGAAAAACTGGTGGCCGGCAATTCGTATAAATAAAATAGTCCCACTCAAGCTCTATGTAAACAAAGATCCAAAGGAAAGACGAGTAAATGCACAAAATAATGTTTCAACTTTATTTTTTTACTCTTATTTTAATGTTTTTATGATTTTCTATTGATTTGCACTGTCCACAAAAGAAAGCAGCATTTTATTTTATCTAAAAACAACTCTAATTATTAAAAAGAAATCACCAAGCAAATGTTTACTTTACTTCTGACAGCACTCAAAATAAAGGTAGAGTGACCAGACTCGTGCCGACTATATGGTGGGAGAGACTTGTAATTAAATATGCATGGATGTTATTTTATTTTGCTTTGTTTTCGTGCTCGATATTATTAAAGGTATACAAAACATGTCTCATGAAATGTATTACTTAAATTTCGTCTTTAAACGCGTCAAAGTGTAACTAATAAAAATATTTCAATAAGAAAGAGAAGAGTTCTAACGCAAAAAAAAGCAAGGTATGGTCAACCTGTATTGAAAGAAATGTCAAACAGCTGACTTTGAGGGTTAAATTTATTTCAGTTCATTTTGCGTTATCATTCGAAGATGAACCTTTTTCATTCGAATCTCAAAATACACAAAAATCTTTCGAATGAATAGAGACATTCGAAAGAATTGACTATTCATTCGAATCTCAAAATAAGCATGAGTACTTTCTCAGTCCATTTCGAGCTGCGATGAATACTTTTCGAGAAAATTATATTTTAGTGTTATTTTCAGGGCAACTTAAGATTTCAATGCTTGGGTAGTGTTTTTTTTAAGCATTTCGCCGCATTATTTCAGATTTTCAGATAGTAGACTCAAATCGGATGAAAGTTGGATGTGATAGGGCCCACTTGAAACTGGGCGGAGTCTTTGGAGCCTGTCTGGTGTCATGTACATATGTGTACCCCCTTACCTGATCTTTTAAAAAAATAAAACACAAACTTTAGAGTTTCATATTCAAGTTGCATTTATTTTATATTAAATTAAAAACATAAAAGAGAAACTTCAGCTAAGTAATCAACACTCAATGTTTTATATTTCTATTTTGTTTTTATCAAATTGACTGACTTTAATCTTGTTTTTGTTTTACTTTGCATAAAGTGATTGATTGCTGGTAAGATCGCTTTTAAGTAGACTCTAAAATGTATCTAAATTCATACTTTTTGCTTGTTCAGATACATGTTTGAGTCCCTAGGCTTTTTATACTTTTATTTATTTTTCCACTAGTACTAAATTTCTATTAGATTGAATATGAGCTTAATATAATTTATGTTATGTAATTGATTTTAGTATTTTATTATGATTCCTATGTACATGAAGAACAAATTTTTTATTTATTTTTTTTTTAAATATGAAATTTCAAGTTCAACGTAATGGATTCAAGTCTATATATGTATATGTGTTTATGTCAGAAAATGGTGGAATGATTATGAGCTTCAAAAGTATAGGAGTTTTAAGATACGTCAACTAGATTTACCAGCCAAGTAAAAACAGTGTAGAAGCAAACAGAGACGTGAGACGTTAACTACTGCTGGATGCCTTTTGCAGTGTGTACAGTAGAACCCCGTTTATCCGAGGTAATGTGGGGAAGGGGTGCCTCGGATAATCGAAAATTCGGATAACACGGAAGACATAAAGGATTTAAAAAATTTCAATTATTTTCTACGTATTTTGAAAGGTGAAATCAAATTTAGTCGTAGAGGTATACATAATAGGAAATGTCTAATATTTGGTATACAAAACATGGCTGAATATAAAGTGCAGGTCACTGATGAGGTTTAAGAAAATCTGTAATTGACCTCTGCCTCAAATTGCTTATTCGCTTTTTAGCTGCAATATCTCGCCATCGCTTGATTAAGAGGAGATCAACCTCTTCAGTAGCCCGGATGACGCGGAGGGCCGGATAATCGAAGGCCGGATAACCGGGGTTCTACTGTATGTTCAAAACCCAATTTGTTTGTGCCTTTGTCGGCATTTTATTTACTTATAGAAATTTGGTGTTTTGTTCAGTGAGAGCTTTCGCTAAAACATAATATTTCTTATACGAAAACTAGATTGTTGATCAATTTTATGAATTTAATTTTTTTTTTTATTTGGTTTTGATGGATTTGTGAATGATTTTTTTTACTGTCCTCATAATTTTGGAAACATTAGGGAATCTATCACAAAAATTTGATATATGTTTTTATTCTCCTTAATGCAGCTGCTAGAGGAGTTGGAGCAAAAACTATTTTTTTTTTATTTTTTATAGCAAAATCACGCTGATTTACCGTTATCATCATTTGATCGTGATAATTTTATTTAAAAAAAAAAAAAAGGTTTTGTTTTTTTTTGAGCACAGATTAATGGAAAATATATATAAAAAAGAGACTTTTAAGGGGTAGCCGTTTAAAACTCTGCTCTTATGTATTGAGCTCCGATTCGCACTTAATAGGCTGTGTAAAAACTAATCGGGAAGAATTTTTGTGATTTTGTATTTTTAATGGCATACAAGACTTAAAAACAAAGCATGTTTCCTTAAATACAGCATTTTAAGGAAAAAATGCAAATTCTCCACTAATATATGTATATAAAAAAATAAATAATAATAACAATAACTAATTACATTTGTATATGCGTAGATCATAGTAGAAACTAATTTCCACAATGTAATGAGTCTGAATTTCGTAAATTTCTTTTTAGCAATTTAAATCCTAAATAATACTTTTAGCCTTAAACTTACTTCCTTTGTCATTATGTGTATATGTAAGATATATGTATACATATACTATTTTGTTCTCCTTACATTATAAATGCATTTGTCATTCGTTTTTTTTTTTTTTCTGTATTTATTCCTTTATTTTTAAATATACATCAACTTGCTTATAGTAGTAGTACAATTTTTTTTATTTCAATATTTTCTTTTTTGAATGTTTAATTACTTACAATTACAAATATGCATTCGTATGTACAGGTTACATATTTTTCTTCCTAAATATAAAATGTAGACAAGTTTTTGTGTCTTGTGTTTTTTTTTTTTTTTACTTTATAAATCACACATAGATCTGATAACTTTACAAAATATTTAAGTACAAAAAAAAAAAAATATATATATATAATATTTGTATATATTTACTACATTTATTTTACAATTTCCAACAAAAAAAAAAAAAAATAAAAAATTAGGTATTGTAAATTTGTGTGGTCAGAAAAACGTATGAGAAGTTTTATTTATATAAAAAAAAATAAATAAAAAAAAAACTTGAAAGTAAAATACACAAGAGTAGTGGAATGTTTGGTTAGTTGCACAATGAGAATTATTAATATTTCCTTCATACTATTCAGGCTACAATTCGAGTTAAGGTGTACATACAAGTATGAGATTACATTAAACCATTATTTAAATTATTACTATTATTTTCTTTATCTTTTTTTTCCTATTTATTTGATGGGAAGAGAGGATGACGAGAATACAATCATTTTCTTGACGGGATTAAATTTTAGACTCAGGTTGTATGCATATACAGTATACAAGTTTTCTTTTTTTTATACTGTATATATTTCGTCGTCATATTTTATGAGTCAAACTACTAATGGGAACACCACAGTTTATATGATAAAAATAATAAAAAAAAAAATAAATAAACATTCAACTCGATATGATTGTGTAAAAGATTCTACGCCGTTTTGGAATATCAAAAACATTTTTGATTGGGATTTTACGGAATGGAATGATTGTACAAATTTTTGTTTATTTATTTATTTAAATCCCAAAATCAATGGTTTTTCGATGATAAGTTTCTAATTTATAAGCAATACAATTGTGATAATTTATTCATACAAATTTTTTAGTCTTCTAATTTTTTTTTATTTCATATCCTATTCATTATACAATTAATACTTATATTACTACTTTTGTTTTAAACTATTTGAGATTACACTGCGGTTTACACACGACAGTAAATGTTATACTAAAACAAAAATTAACCGTTAAATATCAAAAATAAATAAAAAAAAAAAAATCAATTCGAATATATGCACTTTATCGTTATGTGAGAAGAAAGAAATCAGAAAATGAATATGCAGGGTGTTCCGTAAGTCGCAAAACATCATTACCATAAAAAACTTTAGTTTATATTCATTACGTACGACAAATGTATAAGTAGCTAAATTTTCTTCAAAATATCGGCACTTAGTGAAAGCCAATGGAAAAGTAAACAATTTGATCTAGTTAAGAGTAACTACAGCAAATTGTAGGTAACCACATTTTCTTTTTAAAAATATGTATTAATTTTTATTTATTTTTTTAAGGATTAAATGTGAGTTTAAGATCTTTGTTTTTTTTTTATTATTTTCTTATAAGGATCACACAGTAGAATATTAAATTAATTATAATTATTATTATTATTATTTTTTTTGTTTTAAATATTCCATCACCTGATATCCTTACAAATATAACGGCTTGCGGCTTACCCTATACATAGATGTTAGTATTTTTATTTTAATATTATATTTTCTTATAAAACAGCTAATATGGATCTATAATATTAATTAAAACACTGGCCTTTAAAGTTTTTTATTTAATTTTTCTTTTTTTTTTTTAGGTGTAGTTAAGTCAAGATAGAGTTTCTGTAACATGTTTTGCAGTTCAAAATTAAGAGTCCTAAAATAAAATACCGTCGACTAAGTCTTTCTTTGGCTTCGAAAAATCAATTTGTATAAATGCAAGCTTTAATATCTGAGTACGTTGAAGTCAAGCTTAATTCGAACAGCATTCTTAAAAAAAATAACCCTTCTCTTAATTTATGCTATTAAAACTAAGATTAAGATTGATTTTATTGCTCAAGGCGATATTGCACCATGAACTTTCTTGGACAACGTTAGTCTACCTGTTCTTGCTGCAAAAAAAAGCTTAACCTATTTTAAGCCCTATTTCAAAAAACCTGCTTGTATGCAAAATGGAGCATCCTTTACACTAAGGAAAAAACACCAGGTTTTTGCCTATTTCCTGCGAGTATTCCTAGTCCTATCCTTCTATTCCATATTCCAAAGCAATAAGTACGGTGCATCTCGGCCTAAAACCGCGATTGTACTTATTAGTGTATTCGTTACTAATAGACACTGTAGCAATAAGGAAGAAAAAATAAAGATTCCATATTAAGAAAACTAACGGGAATTTTACTCAGTCAGGCGCAGTCGGTAGGATCAGGTACAACTATCCTGATCCAAAACGTGAAAGTTATACGTTTTTAACCCTTAAATCGCGAAGTCAGAAAGTCAGGTAAGTGAAAAAAAAAAGACAGAGAATACCATGGAGTTGCCAGAAGCACTGACTTGACGAGGGAAATATTAAACATTAAACTTAGTTCCGTTTAAGGTTAAGTTAATAAATTAGAATATTTACTGAGTAAGATTATCAACAAATATCGTTTGTATTCATATTTTAATTACTCATTTGCTTCACTCGAACATCGAAGAAATGTCTCGTGTCTCTCACTATTTTACCGCTTCTACCACAAAAAATGCTCCAGTGAAATAGCCAACTGCATTCCCCCCCTTCAAAATTTCACCCGCAATACGCGTCACCCCTTGAATGCACATCAGTTCACCCTCAAGCCCAACTTCGGACGTACTGTCAAGTACAAAGATTCATTCATTAGCCGACCAACACGTATGTGGAATGAACTTCCAGGCTCTGTGTTTCCTCACCATTATGGCCTTCAAGCATTTAAAGCCAACGTGCACAGGTACCTCCACTGTTCCTCTTCTCCCTTTTCCTAAACGCCCGCGCCCTGAATCATCAGTATAAGGGTATTCATATCCCCTTTGGTGCGCGCAAATTATATAAAAAAAAAAAAACCTGATATAATATCTTTGTGGTTAGGCTAGCACAATGTCCATTTCCGATTCCTGTGAGAATGGATTGAAATGCATTCCTCATCACTCATTCTCACCCGGGTCAAGTTTTTATTCTCCATCAGCACCATGTACAAGCGAACGAAATACAATTAATAGTTTCAAACTTCTTGAACTACTCAATAAGTCCGAAGTAGGTGTTGACATTTTAAAATCTTATGAGGAAAAGAAATTTCTTGACGAATATCACATGAGTGCTTTAACATCTATTTTAGTAGATAGCTATTCAAATAACAATCTAACAATGTCAATAAGTGAAATAGTGAGAGTAACTGATGCAATTCTAACTATCTTTTCTTCTGAGACCAGAGATTCTTGCATGCTGTTATCCTTTATGTCAACAGCAGAACTGTTGTATGCACGTCAACAGCAACATACCTGGGTATGTATAGCTGAGGTCAAAATAATAGTAGTGGAAGATGAAAAATCATTTCTGAGCTGTTTTGACTGTTTTTTATGGCATTTACTGTAAAAACAGTTATTCAATCACAGCACAACGCATTTTTTACGACTATGTATATGTACACACTTTTTTTTTCTGTTGTGCAACTTTGTCAAATGTGCAGCCGTTATTAAGGAAAGTTGTGGATTTCGCCAGTCAAAATAATTGTAGTGCTTCTGGTGATCACGTATAAAATTTATATTTTTTTTATTTTTTAGCATCTTTTATACATTTTTCATAAAATACACCCCGCGCAACAAAAAAAAGCCGCACACGAGTTTTCCCTTTTTTTGCGCTAATTATCTTTAAGGGATTCCCCGAATTATATTTAATTGCTTCCGGGTTAGGTAATGCACATTCTAGAATGTGTCGGAATTCATTCTAGCAGTATTTAACAGTACGTGCAGTTGTATTTTTTTTTTTTTTTAAAAAAAGTGAAAAGAGTATATCGCGATGTCTAAAAGGGTACAATTGAGTAAAGAAAATAAGGCAGTTACCGTTGCCTTATCCAAACAGAATCAATCATTTCGTGAAATTGCTCGACAAATTGGATGCAATGAGAGTTCTGTTAGAAGATTCTTTAACAAATATCGTCGGGATCACAATGTGGACAGAAAAATTGGCACAGGATTGAAGAGATGTACCACTGTTCGGGAGGACCGGGAACTGAAGAGGCTAACCTTGAGAGACAGGTTTAAAAATGCATCGGAGTTAAGAGCTGACCTGCGAGAAGCTACTGGGGCTGAAGTTAGCGTCAGAACCATCCAGAATCGACTCAACGAGATGGGTTTGCTAGCGCAAGGAGACCAGCGAAAAAGCCACTTCTGACCAGCAAAATGAAAAAAAAACGCGCCTTAGCTGGGCTAAGGAAAGGCAAAACTGGAGTGTTCAAGATTGGTCAAATGTGGTGTTCTCTTTTAATCTAATCGGACCAGATAGGTAGCAGATAGTTCGTCGTAAAAAAGGGGAACGCTACAGCGACGAATGCATCACCGCAATTGGAGTTGGATCTTTAATTATGCTCGAGGGCACTGTTAACGCCATGCAGTACAAACAAATTATCTTAGCCGGTAATGTCGCCGAAATTGATAAAAAGGATGGTCAGACATGCACGGATCCATCCCTTTAAGCCAGCTACAAAGATTAAGGACATATTTGACGTTGATGCCAGCATTGAAACGGTTTGCAGACGTTTGCGAGATCATGATCTGACAGCCCATAGTCCGCGTAAAGTCTCTTTGCTGACCATGTGGCCAAACGAATGAAAAGGAGCACTTAAACTGGCCAACAGAGAAATGGCGAATTATTTTGTGGTCAGACGAGTCGAAAATCTGGTGGAAAGGGATCTCGCCTTTATTTTAGAACGCCTCCAAATACTGAATTCAATCCTCAGTACACAGCCAAAACGATAAAACACGGAGGATCTAGTATTATGGTGTTGGTCCCATCTACCGCATCAAAGAAATCATTGACTAACATCTATACGCCCAAATCTTGAAGGAAGTAATGCTGACATATGCTGAGGAAGAAATGCCACTGAAATGGGTCTTTCAACAAGACAACGACCCAAAGCACACCAGCAAACTTGCTAAGCAGTGGTTTTTTGCGAACGGGGTCAACGTAATGGAATGGCCCGCACAGTCCCCAGATCTCAATCCGATTGAGAATCTTTGGTGTGACATGACATAAAGAAGGCTGTTGCTAGTTGTAAGCCAACTAACAATAATGACCTTTGGGCAGCTGTGCAGGAATCTTGGATGTCGATATCGAAGGATCTATGTAGTTTCGTCATCAAAATTTAGTTTACATTTGTGATTCGAAGTGAAAAGACATTTCTGTTTATTTTGTGGAAAAAAAAATAATAATAAAAGTGAAATGGCAGATGGTGAATGGCTTACTCCTAACTCCAACTTAGCGCACTTTCGTACGAAGAACAACAAGAATATATTTGCCAAAGGCTTAAAGCTGAAGAAATAAATGACCACAATTCAATAGTTGATGACGAGGCTTTAGGTGAATGTGTAGGCGATATTGGTGGTAATGAGTCAGACGTTGAAGAACCCGTGTTACCAGAATATGACCCAGAGGACGACAGTGATTCTGATGAAGAATTTGAAGATGCGCCAATTGACACTGGCGAGTTTTTTTTTGCCAGAGATGATAATGTTTGGACTTCAATACAACCACAACTTGTAAGATTCCGTACGCACAACATTCTAAAAAGTGCACACTCTGGAGCAGTTCGGGCAAAGCAAGGTTTGATCATTGGAAAAACGTTCAAATTGATAATGTCAGACGAAATATGCGACATAATTATTCGTGAATCAAATCGAAAGGCAAAGCAATACTTTGATAATGACAATGCAGAACATACAACACGAGAACCGAGATCATGGACTCCACTCCCATAACAAGAAGTGGATTTGATGCATACATATTTGGGCCTACTTTTGCTAAGTGGCGTTACACATTCTGGTTACGTGTATACGAAAGATTTGTGGAAAACTGCAAATTAACGCAACATTATATGCAACGAGAACACGTGCAGGCAAATCCAACACACGCCGAGCAGGGACCTAGGTATCGCGTTTGAAAGTAGAAGCCCTAAAGAAGTGCAATTTTCAGATAAAATCCCGGATGTAGTTAGTACGTAGTCTACGCGAATTCTCTGGTAACCCATGTGAATCTAGCTCATGGCGTAATAGCCTAGAGCTTATTTTAAAAATTTATGATTCCATCAAAGGATCAGCAAAGTATTTTGGTATATTAAACACTAGAAGAAACAAAATAATTGAAAACGCAGACCACGTCCTGGAGTCTTACAATACTCCATTAGACTGGAACTGCATATCCCGATGCTTAACTCTGACAAACGTGATTTGGGTACTCTAGAGTACCAAATGGCGGCGTTAGTACAGGGTAACGCATCCATTCAAGAATTCTACCAATCAGTATAAATTTCATGCATGGATGTCAGCGACGAATCTCTAAATTTGCTCATGCAAACCTATAGAGAAAAAGCCCTTGACACCTTTATTCGAGGACTCAAAGGCGATCTTCCCAGACTTTTTGGGAATGCGAGAACCGGTAGATCTACCGCAAGCACTGCACTTGTGTTTGAGGTTAGAAAACCAAAATTACCGCTCGCAATACGCCATTGCAAGCAGCCATAATATGAGGATAAATCATCCGGAACCATCACCTGTTCCAAGGGCAACAACTTCCCGCATAAGTCAGATACCATTCTTCTAAGTAAACGAGGACGTTTACTCTTAAGGGCGGAGGAGTTAACGCAACATAACATGCAACGAGAACACGTGCAGGCAAATCCAACACACGCCGCATTCGAGTCTGCTGAACCAAACACCGTCACACCGGTCATCAAATGCCAACGTCAGCAACGTTCCCACGATCGACGCGCTCCCAACATCAAGGTGCCAAATTGCAGTGACAGCATTTATTAGGTGCTGCAATGAGTGTACGACGGTTTTGAGAAATAAGCCGCTTCATACGTTTTGATAATGGAAACACACGCCAGCAACGCAAACGAACTGACAAAGCAGCAACAATATCGGACGTTTTTTTTATGGTAAACAGCTGTCTTGGTAAATCTATACAGGAATGGCACCGTCTGGTGAACGTGAAAGAAACGTTGGCGAAAAAATAGTAAAGGATTTATGTGTCAACCTTTTTGGTGGAAGTGGAAGAAATATTATATGTGACAACTTTTTCACTAGCTACAACTTGGCAACCTCGTTGATGATAGACAACAATTTATCTACTTGCAACAAAAGGCGTACATTCGTGCCAGCAGCATTTGCCAACCCCAAACGACGTGAGCCTGATGTTTGGGTTCTGAAATAACGTTACGATGTGCTCGTACCTGCCCAAGAAAAACAAGGCAGTTGTACTGTTGTTCACTACTCATTACACAACAGAAACGGCCGGTCCTAAGAAGAAGCCATTGCTTATATTGGACTACAACAAAAACAAAGGTGGCGTTGATAACATGGACAAGTACTTGTCCGAATTTATTACCAAGGGGGGCACAAATAGATGGCCTTTGGCTCTCTTTTATAATATATTGGACGTTGCTGGGTTTGCTGCATATGTAATATACGTTGACAACAACACTCACCTTAAGGCATCTACAAGTCGTCGCGCCGTAGGATGTTTTTCCATCAGTTAAGCGAGCAACTATGCAAGCCAGAAATGGAGAGAAGGGCGAATAACAGCAGTATATACCGAGTTTATTCAACGCTCAACGCCATCGAAGCCATGAAAGGTGGGCCCATCGGAGTTGTGGGTGCTGGAGCACATGAAGCAAAGGAACGTGATAGTACGGGCCGCCTAAAATTAAAGGGAAATTGCTACATCTGCTCGAAACGACCTCCTACTCGTAAAGTACAGTGTGTTTGGCAAAAGCGTGTGCCTCGTCATAATTAACCCGTTAGTCGCAGACGATAAAATTTTTTGGTTTCCGTTAGAATTATTCCTCCTCTAATGCGCAGTCAAATTTTACTCCAGTTGCATCTCGCTTTTGCAAGTTACAAGGAGTGTTTCGCAATAAGGTTCGGTTTGAAGCCGTGCTTCTTGTTGCTCATCCACGGGGTCCAAAATTATCCGTTAAAGCTGCAGCAAAATATCTCAGAAAGTCGGAGAGTTTTGCGAGGAAGTGGGTGAAACGATTTAATCAACATGGAAACGTTGATGATTTGCCAGAACGGGGAAAAACAGAGACCAATTCAAAAGCCGAAAGTGGTTAAAATTTTTTGAAAAAAATAACAAGGTTAGTCTTAGAAAAGCAAGGCAAATGTTATTGGAAAAAGGTCATGAGATTTCTATCTTCAGTATTAGAATTACAAAGTCGTTGCGGCCAAGCCTTTGTTAACTGAAAAACATATTAAAAAAAGACTTGAGTGGGCTCGCCGTCATAAAGATATGGATTGGACCAAAATTATTTTCACTGACGAAGCTTCATTTTTTTTAAACAAAACGTGTGTGGACTGCTAACGGAAAATTGGTGACCTTTACCGGGAATCTCGATGGTCAAAGAATGAACCTATTGTATAAAAAAGGATTGGTGGCATCCGCTGAAATACTTTTCGAACGTGGAAACCGGGATTGACTCTTACAAGAGGACAACGATCCGAAACATCGTAGCCGTATCTGTCAGGGCTTCAAGGAGAGAAATAACATCAATGTGTTGGATTGGCCATCTCAGTCACCAGATGCCGATCCGATTGAAAATGTCTGGGGACTTATGAAGCAGAGGATCAAATGCAAGGATATAAGAACAATAAATGGCGGCGATTACCGCAGGACTATGCAGAAAAATTGGCGCTGCTACCGAGTATGAATTGAACCACCTGAGCGACGAATTCGGATTGACAGAGATTCACCCGGGAAAACCGAAAGAAGGACTGATTTACCAGTCTCCTAATCTGGGATCGGTCCACATTGGATACGGATTGGCATTCTTCGAGAGGGACGGAGCCATATGGGATCAAAATATGGTTCTCACGTGTTCTGCTAGATTTCAAACATTATTAGCCATCCAACATCGAGCTATCGACCGATATACAATGAATCATTTAGCCACCATTGAACATCTCTACAAAATAGGGGACAAGGCCCTCGGGCATGACACCACATCTGCACCTTTAGCATCATTAAAACTCTCGGAGGTGGCCCGAACTTATCGACCGCTGATTCCAGAATTCCCTGATTTTAGGAATTATATTGAGCAGAAATCCAGAGAATTATGGCTAATCAACCCCCATGCCAAAGAATTTCTCGAAATTATCCACTTGATCAATGACAAAAGGATATTATTGACGGTATACGGGTCTTTTAGACATTGGGGTCATCCATTTATCGCCTATTTAGATGGTTTAGCTCAATTACATCGGAATGTGACAGCGAGCATCCCTCGCTGACAAAGAATACGCTGAACTTTTAGCATCAGACCTGGCGTTCAAAGTTCTTAAGAAGTCTTTCTTTTCAAAATTCAAATGGTTCGTCGATGTAGATAAAATGGATAAAGCAGACCCACTTTATGAGCATGAGTTACATATCATCCTAAACCCGATATATGAAGAATGGAGGATTATCAGGAATTAGCAGCGAAGTTAGAACGCAGAAACCAGCAAATGGAGCAACTAAGAGGAGCCTTCATCGAGCTGCAACAACGACGCAACCGAGAAGATAGAGACAGATTTTTGAAGGAAGTGCGATACTTGACCCCTTTTACTGGTCAGGGGGATATATCTATTAACTCTTTCCTAAGTAGCGTCGAATACCAACTAAGTCAGATACAGAATGAAGAAATCCAAAAGATAGTAGTACGAGCCATCTACCACAAAAAAATACAAGGAGAAGCAAAAAATGCAATCATCAACCTGCCGATGACAGACGATTGGACATCTATAAAGGAGACACTGAAACTTCGATACAAGCCTGACATCGAACCACACGAGATCTACAAAAGAATTACTGACCTTAGAGTAAATACGGTGAGTGAATTAGCAATAGAATTGCAGAATCTGAAGTACAAATCAGATGAATTAATTGTGTATTATAGAGGAGAAAATTTTATAGACCTAAGTAATGTAGATATAATCCTTGTAAACACTGCTAAAGAAATGACCCAACGCACTTTACTTGATAGGATATATGAGGAAAATGATTTAAGGGGGGGAGCCTGCTTTAGGAGGCTCAAAAAATCGATTTTTTTTTTTATTGCTTAAATCTGTTCCTAATATATCTAAGAATATGTCTGTCAATTTTGGAAAGACAATTCGGATTATTTTCGAAGATACAGCACTAAAAGCAGTCGGGCGCCGAGCAGGTATACGAGCGTTCGGGCAGCTGCAGCCGCTCTTTAGAGTTCGTGCTCCTCCCTTTATTCGAAATTTATAAAAAAAGCCAATTGGACGATGAAGAATTTGAGGAATGGTATGAAGATCACCAGGACTCATGCTCCTCAAACCACACCGGATCAGCAGGAAAGATGGAGGTGAACTCAATCGTCGAGATGTTTTCCAGATCTGTGGAAAAATTCGGCGTGATGTACCGGAATTATATCGGCGACGGCGATTCAAAGACGTTTTCTGGAATTCTCCAAGTGAATCCATATGGGGACAATTTTCCCGTTAGTAAAAATGAATGCGTGGGACACGTGCAGAAGCGCATGGGTACTCGTCTCCGAAATAAAAGGAAGGAATCGAAACTCGGAGGTAAAAAGCGGTTGACGGAAAGCATCATCAAAAAGTTGACGATTTATTACGGTTTGGCAATAAGAAGACATATTAATTCTGTCGAAGATATGAAAAAAGCAGTAATGTCAACCCTGGATCATTATTGTTCGACCGATAAATCTCCTCGCCACGAGAATTGTCCGATAGGCGCCGACAGCTGGTGTGAATGGCGAAAAGCTGAAGCCACGAATTCTCTTGCTTCTTTTAAGCATCCTGATCGATTGATTGCTGAAGATATCGAAAAACATATTCGTCCAATCTATGTGGAGCTCTCAAACGACGATCTTTTGACGCGATGCTTAGGTGGGCACACACAGAATGCAAACGAATCATTCAACTCCACTGTCTGGCGCATGTGCCCAAAACATCTGCATTCTGGCCAAAAAATCGTTGAAATTGCTGCTTACTTGGCTGCAGGAATATTCAACGAAGGGTATTCGGCAGTATTAAGTACCATGGAGCTTCTCGATATGAAAATTGGCATACAATGCAAGATCTTTGCTGAGAACGTCGACAAACAGCGCGTCAATCGGGAAAACCGTCGTTCGTCTTTCGACAGCAAAGAGTCTCGAACAGCTCGTAGACTCCATCAACTTCAACAAAATGAGTATTTTGAGGAAGAGGAAGGTCTACTTTATGATCCAGGAATAGCTGATTAGCGTATTATTGCTGTAAGTAATCAAAAAGTACTATTTTTTCCGACCGTAAACTTTAAAGCGCGTTTTCTCGAGTTTTCATTTTTGGGATTTTCCCAAATTGGCGGGCAAAATTACAAAAAAAAGTATTCAACCAATCGTAAAAAACCAAAGCTTATTAGATTCAGTATCTTATTACCTCCTCTGTGAACCTAAAAAGTTCTTGAAAAAAAAAATTCTAAACTATTTTTTTTAGTAAATTGAAGTTAGGTTTTTTTGGTGAAAAATGCAACTTTTTTTTTTCAAATCTAAAAGAAACTTTGATTTTCGCGTTTTTTTCGGGTTTTTTTAGGTTCACATAGAAGAAGGACTAATGAAAATTAATTATCCATTTGATTTTTTTGTTTCAGACAAAAATTGCGACCTACATTTTGCCCGCCAATTGGACACTTCAATTGCGCGGTGGTGCACAAAAGTAGATGAAAGTGGGCTGTATTTCGATATTTTAAATTTTAAAAAAATGTTTTTTGTAAGTTTAAATATGTAATAAAATGATGTTAAAATTTCATTACATTTGCTTGTTTTTTTCTATCCTAAAAAAAATCACGAAAAACTGCCTTTTTTAGGCCTCCTAAAGCAGGCTCCCCCCTTAAAGGAAATTAGAAGAAACGGCATGGGATTACGAAAAGCGAGTACCATTTCCAAGGCAAGAGCTATTATAAAAGAGGAATTAATTCGAAAATGGTTTCAGAACCTTACTGAATTTTCGGAAGAAGAATACTGTAAAGACATTCTGTTAGAACCGACAAGAATTCCCAACGGAGATGAAACAACTTTCAGTCTAGCTCCAAAGACTGGAGCGGTGATTGGTCGGAAAGGTTTTAGAAATCTTTACCAGGTGAAATTCTCGAACGAAAAAGACAACATTACGGTGGTCTTGGTGTTTTCTGCAAACGGTGGAATATTGCCTCCAGTGGTCGTGTTCCCTTATCTTCGTCCTACAGCTGAAGTTGTAAGATCCGTACCTCCAGATTGGGTAATTGGTCGCTCGGAAACAGGATGGATGCAATCTGAGACTTTTTACGTTGCGAACGATTTTTGTAACTGGCTGAAAAAGAACAACATCAAAATGCCAGTCTTGTTATTAGTGTCGTTGCATGTAAGTGAGTTTTGTAGAAAAAAACCAAATAATATTGTACTCCAAATACAACACATATTATGCAACCGGCAGATGTTGAAGCTTTTAAGGGGCTCAAGAGCGACTACCGAGCTACAGTGAGAGAATGCACCAGCCTAGAGAGTAATGTTGGAAAATCGGTGACGAAATCGAATTTCTGCGAACTGTAACGACACGTTTTAGATAATAAAGACCGTTCAACAATAATCAAAAACGCATTTAGGAAGTGCGGGATTTATCCCTTTGATAAACACTTAAGTACCCAAAAGCTATATGTACCGAAAAAGAAACCCGAACGGAAGAGGAAAGAAATCGAAGAAAAGAAAAGATTGAGGCTAAGAAATAAAGCTAATAAAACAAAAAGAATAGTTAGCAGCTAGAGTCGATAAAAAACTAACCCCAAAAAATTAAAATGTAGTTAGTGCATGCGAAGATGATTTAAACACGGATACAGAAGACGCTGAACTCAAAAATATTGACTGTGATGCGTGCAATCGGTGGTATCAGTTAGGTTGCACCAAACTAAGTACAAAAAGCTTTGAAGAAGCTCAAAATCAAGAATTTGTTTGCAATTTTTGCTCATAAGTTTTATAGTAACTATACTCGTATATGTTCCTTTTCCTTCCTTTTTCTTATAAGAATATATTTAATGTTATTTTCTATAAAGATATTTTTTTTATTTTTAAATGAATTTTTGTTTTTTTCATAAAAAAAAATATATGAATAATTAGTGTTTGATCTTGAAAGATTTTTTTTTTTTCAAAACGATGAACTCGTCCGTTCGTTAGTTTTTGGATTTTTTTTTTAATTGACTTTTAACTTTTTATTTTTTCTAAAGTTTTTTAATGTTTTTTTATATATTTAAGTTTTATTTTGAAATAAAAGATTCATTTATAAATATGTATAGTACCCCGTCAAAAAAAATATGAACACCTTCAAAGTTTTAATGTTTTTTTTTGGAAAAAAAATCGCTTTTGCTGCCTAGGTGATGAATATATCGAATTTTTTTTAACGGTATGATACTGTCTGTATTTTTGACACCCCATCTGGATGTATAACAATATCGTTGCAAAAAAAAAAATGGCTATAAAAATACCGCTAAGAAAACTACGCTGCTACAGTTGTACTGATTATGCTATCTTTTGGCATTCGTTTTAAACGTGCTGTTCGCTTGTGAAGGTTCTTTTAACTGGTTTGGATTCATTATAGTTTTTGAAGTTGTATCCCGAATTAGAATATTTATTCAGTTTTTATAGTTTTTAATTAAGGATACACGGTGTTTTTTAACCCTCTCATGCCCGCTGTTGCATATACGCAACATTGTATTTATGAGCCTCTAACTACCGTTATTTTAAATTTTTTGTTTTGAACCGTTCGCAGAAATATAGCTGCATGTGTTGAGTGAGCTTACACCTAATTGTTCGGTAGTCAGCTGCACATGCGTTCAGTTAGTAGCTATTCTCCCGAGAGCGTAGTTGACAAATTCATTGTGCAAAAAAACGTGCTTTTAAAAAAGTGTTAAAAAACATTTAAATAATTACTTCATCCTAAAACCAAGTTCAACAACTAAATAAAGAAAGGTAAGTGAGTATTTAAAAAAAAACCCCCGCATGAAAATATTATATAGTTTGTTTCTAATAATTTTGTGAATGTCGTGTTGCGTATATGCAACATTGGTCTTATGCAGATTGTAAGATGCGCCCAAAAGGTCTGACTCAAGCTGAGATTGAAAAATTTGTCAACTTTGATTGGGATGATTCGGCTGACGAGGAATATGAAGAAGAACAAGATCGAAATATGGACGAAATTATTGAAGAAACTTTGAAAAATTTGGATAACAGAGCTGAAAATGTGAGTGTTGGTTTGATTGATCAATTTATTGAAAGCGAAAATGATGGGGATTTGAATGAAAATGAAAACGTTGTACAGGAGGTGATGGGAAAAAATTGATTTGAAGAGTTTGAAGTGGAGAAGTGCCGAGTTTATGGAAAGCGAGACCACTTGGAAAAGTGAATTATGCAGCAATGCGGTGAAAAACCCCATCCAATATCTTAGTACTTTCTTTGCGGATGGGATGAACTGTGGCAGAAAATTGAAATGCACTGTGCCTGAAATGAAAAGGTTTGTTGGCATACTTCTTTACCTTGCAGTTTGTGAAAATACCAGCTTATAGAATGGCGTGGGCGGCCAATTTCAAACTAGCAGCCGTTGCAAATGCATTACCAAGAAACAGATTTGAAAAAAATTAAACAGTTTTTCCATTTGAACGATAATTCTAAACAGCCTCAGAAGGGAACGCCTTTGTTGGACGCCATAAAAAAAAAAAATTCAATGAAATTTCGCAGGAAGAATTCCAAAGTATAGATGAGCGAATGATTGCATATAAAGGTCAACATAGTTTGAAACAATATCTTCCAATGAAGCCCCACAAGTGGGCTTTCAAAATGTTTACGAGAGCTGGTGTATCTGGGATTATATACGATTTTACTCTGTACATTGGAGAAGGAACGTGCAAGACTTATGGCTTGGGCATTTCATCAGATATCGTGCTATTTTTATCATCCAATTTGCCAGTAAACCAAAATTTCAAACTGTTTTTTTTTAAATTGGTTTTCGTCAATAAGCTTGATGATTGCTCTGAAAGAAAAGGGCATATTGGCCGTTGGTACAATTAAAAGCAACCGATTGAAAAATTGTCCTCTAATCAGTGAGAAAGACCTTCAAAAACGAGGACGAGGATCAAGCGATTTCAAATATGAAGCAACGAACAACTTGATTGCTTGTCGTTGGTATGATAATAAGAGCGTACAATTAGTTTCAAATTATGCAGGTAAGAACCCAAATGAGTGAATGCAACAGATGGTGCCGCAAAGAGAAGAAGTTTATAACTATACCTCGTCCAGGTATAGTTGAATGTTACAACAAACACATGGGAGGGGTTGATCTTGCGGACATGCTGCTTCCGCTCAAATAAATAGTACATGCGCATAGTATACTGGTGCATAAATTCAAGTTTAGTAAACAGTTGGTTGTTGTACCGCAGAGACATCATACATACAGACGGCGAATTGAAGCATATGCCGCTCATAAATTTTCAATTGGATGTTGCTTCCGAGCTTTTGAACGCAAGTCAAACTAAAGTTGTCGCCAAAAAGAGAGGTCGTCCATCATCACTCCTTTTGACAATGAATTCATCCCCATCATCACCAGCTCCATCACCACCAGCTCCATCTTCACCAGCTCCATCATCACCAGCTCCTTCTACGGGCTCTGAATCAAACCCCTATAAAAGAGCTTATGTTGCAGACCCAGCAAAATCACTACGACTTGATGGTAATAACCATTGGCCGGAATGGGGAAAAAGAGGAAGATGTAGAGTATGCAGCACTGGGTTTCCAAGCTGTAAATGCAGCAAATGTAATGTGCACTTGTGCTCCAATCCCCAAAAAAATTGTTTTGTGTCCTATCATACATAAATATAAATAAACGGCATTTGAAAAAAAAATCAACTTGTCTTTAAATATATAGCACCATTGCCCAATGTTGCATATACGCAACATCCTGTAGCTCTTGAACCAGGACACCTAGGACAATGAAATTTTTGTCAGTTGATATTGAGGTCAACTCTAGCTTAGATGTCTACTCAAAAAAATTTTAGCCACGCCCATTTTAATTCGGGCATGAGAGGGATATATATGCTCCGCGGAGATCTCTTCGGGTGAGAAATTTACTTTACTATAGAAGGCACAGAACCAATTATGGTTGTAATGAGCAAGTTACAAGATGCATTTGCACGTTTAATGAGGTTTGCAACAAAATTGATTTGATTAATACTTATATATTTTATGTCAAGTAGTCTGAGATGAGATGCAAAATCGGTAGATGATCCTTAGTCGCGCAGCAAACATCTGCTGTATAAAGCGATACTGAGAGTATACACTCAGAGAACGTAGTGTTCTGTGTGCTCTGTGATGAAAGGCTGCCAATAATTTGTCATGAGCAACTTCCTCCCAATGAATGGAAGCTCGGTAGAGTCATTAAAGTTTACCAGGGTCCGGATCAACGGTAATTTGCTCATTTTGATAAGGTCTCTAAAAATAGCTGAAATTTTCCTATCAAGAAAAAATGTGTCACTTCATATAAACTTGAATGCCTCTAAAGGTACAGTTAACGCTCCACATAAAGTTATTCATAATGATTTATGATCATTCCCATGAGCCATACCAATTTCGCTGACCCTGCGAATACAATGGCAACAAGAAAAGCGCATTCCACCACGTAGCGATAAGGAAAGACGAGAACACCTGTGGGAACATCATCTGTGGAAACATCAAGCGAGCATGCGGACGACAAATGCACGGGGAGATAAGAATATAATTGTTTAGCCTATGTTTTGATTTCGAACAATAAAGAGGCTTCTCATCCCAAAAAGAAAAGATTCGATTTTTTTTATGTAAATAAATTTTGAATAAAAGCTGATAGTTTGAAAAAATTGAAAGATACATTTAGAAAATTATTTGAAAACAACAAAAATACCTTGCGATTACAGCAATAATTATATAGAATCAATCAGGAAACTAGTAAAGTAACTAGTTTCGCAGCAGAAGTTGAGTTTAGCTAAATAGTTGACACCACCACCGAAATGTACAACAGCACCAATACAGGCCAATAACGGTCAAGGAGTAGAAGCAAAGGTACCACAAAAATCAGGAAACAATACTGACGCACATACCAGGAGTCAGTATAGTCTACCCATCAAGAATAAAAAGTGAGCTGTAAATGCAGTAAAAGATAGAAAATGATTGTGTTATGTATTTGCCTGAATGGAAGAATCTAACAGCAGCAGCGCACCTACTGGACAGTTCCATTACCATTCCTACCGGCTGTCAAAATCTGTACATGTGCTTCCTCACGTTTTCCTTCCTTCTTCTAGTGTGGCACTCGCATCAATCAGGTTATCTTCCCCCATCTTGTATTTAATCTTAAGTCCTACTTATATTTCTAATAAATTAATGAATTCGAAACAAGAGGACTATTTACTTTTTTCGATATACTCACGCGGATACACGACAGATTGGTATACCTCAGGAACAGCGTGAGCATGGAGAAAGAAAGAAATAATCCAGAGACTACTAGACAAGGGCATAAGCAAAGGCAGCAAGTCTGTGGAAGGACAAAAGCCAATTCTACATAACAAACAAGCCCTGATCTTTGTGACGTTCACGAGAACGAAACTTAAAAGGCTACCCAGTCAGAACCTCTATGAATTAGATGGCATGGATGGCTGAATATTAGGAATATTTCATGCACAAGACATTAGGAAATAAAAAAGGTAAACGCCTCTCTGAGAAGAGATTAAGAGCTTGACTACAAGAGTGAAAGAATTCAAAATCCAAATTCGAATCATTCAATAAGTGAGAAATAGCAAACATAGCAGCAGTATTTATTTAAAATACATAAAAAAAAAACGTTTAAAATCAGACTAAGGACTAAGAGACACTGATAATATAAATTGGGATACTCCCCATCACTGAGGACCAGACGCAAGAAGCGGAGAGGTAACGATGCCTAACAACTAGTTTGTATTTTGTGACGTCGAGGAATCATTGAAAAGATTCTCGGCTGAGGAAAGTTGAAACTAAGGGCCAATTTTTCAGTGATGAGTTAAGCCAGAGTTAACTAATCCAGGATTAAAATTAACCCGAAGTTACATAACTCATGAAGCAGTTTTTCAGTGCAGGATTAATTTTAACTGGTTTGATTTGGTATCACTGCCATTGTATCGTTCAGCTGTCAAAAAAACTATCGAAATCTGTCATTCCGCACTGATAGCTCATTGTTTATTATTTTGTTTTGCTTTTATTTATTTATTTTTTTTCTAATAACAATGAGTTTCTCATCAGAAGAAATCGAGTTCTTATTAGAATGCGTAGATAAAAAGAAAAATATTATAGAGTGATAGGACTAATAGTGAGGATAAGGCAAAGGCCTGGACTGAGATCGCCGTAGAAATTAATAGTAAGTGCAGAACAACTAGAACGGGTGACAATATTCGGACGAAGTATAAAAACTTGAAAAAGATGTCAAACATTAATTTTGCCGAGGAAAAACGCAGTATATTCTGCACAGGAGGAGGTCCGAAGGCAACATACCGAAAACGACAACATATTCATTTTCTTCACTGATTTTAATATTTTCACAAGCAAATTTGCTGGGTTAACTCGGGGTTAACTCAGGATTAAGATTGACTGAAAAACATGTTTCTGGAGTTAACTCGAATTTAACCCTGGGACTCGGATCATCTCTTATCTCGATAAGACGGTTGGATTAAGGAATTTGAAAAGATAGCAACAAAAATACCTTTACACACGAAGATGACTGGTTGGTCGATGTTTAAACCACCTTAACGAAGGACTTTTGCAAGAAGCTAGCAGCGATTAAGTTCCAAAAGTTCTTGAATCCTTTATACGATGGCTCAAATTGTAAACAAGGGCTCGGTTGACGAAACGTCTGTCGTAGAACACATCATCAACGGTATTCCAGACTCGATCATAAACAAGACGGTGCTATACAAAGCCGCAACTTTGGAGGACTTGAAGATCAAGTTAGAGAGCAAGGGAATGCAGCGGCAGGTGGCCAAACATAAAGACGTCTCAGGCAAGAGGTAAGTTCGCACAACAAATGAAGTGTCACAATTGCGGTGGGCAATCACAATTGGCGTTTAATTGTCCAGATAAAGCTAAGGGGGCCCGCTGTTTCAAGTGCAATCAGTTCGGGCAACTTAGCCGTCTAATTTGCTTGACTCCATGAAGAGCTTTACACTCAAAGGAAGCTGCGTGGAATGAAGTAAGCACAGAGACTCTAGTTAAATGATGGAAAAAATATTCTGAAACGAAGAAGATTCCGATCCATTAATCGCCTTCAAAGAAAAATGGAATGTATAGAAAATATATAGATAGCCCGGAATGATTGTAATGAGAACGTTTTTTCCCCCTGAATTTTGGCATTCGGAAACATGAACAACTCGTAAACGGGAATATTCTTAGCTTCAATTAGTTCATGTTATCGTGTGTGCTTTAGTTTTCTTATGAAAGCTTCCCGAGTGCGATAAAAGTTTATTTTTTTCAAGACACTGTATACCATAGTCGGTTTCCAAACTATTAGAGAGAATTTTTAGTATATTTAAAAATTTAAATGTTCACGCACGCCTAGTGAGGTTAAGCGGATCACTCACCCTCAGTTTTCAAACTGTAGCCAACTTCAGGGTGAGTGCTAGGCCCAACTTCAAGTTGTGTCACAACGCGATTTTAGCAAACTAAGAATATTATTAGTTCGATTAAAATAAACGTATTACAAATTATTATTTGTTTTTGCATTAGATTGCTTATGCTTCGCAGCAATTCATTCTAGTAGTTTTATAACGAAAATACCCAGAAGATGGTTCGAATTTGGACACTCAACTTTTCAACATATATCTAAATCTAAAACTATAATGAATATCCCAATAGTATTTTAAACAATTTTTTTTTCTTTGATTTGATTCTAAAAAACTGTTTAGTTCTTTTTGAATGTAAGACTCTTTGAGCTGCAAAACCTAACTCGTCGTCAGAATAACAACTTTATCATAGATATGCATTATTTTAATGGTATACTCGTCGCATATCAAAGTTGAATCTATCTTTTTATATCATTGACTTAAAAAAAACAAAAGGCCAGTGTACTAGTCTGAATCTATGGCAAGCAATAAGTCTCTTTCTAAGCCTTATAAACAAAACAAATAAATGTTTTGTACTAAAAGTTATTTCATGTGTTTTTCGCACTAAAATACCTATAACTATGTATCTATAATTATGGCAATTATTTTATATATATATAACTTAATGCAACAATGCTTACTACGTTTGCTGCTGCTGCTGCTGTTGTTGTTTTGTTTCAGATTTCAGAGTTTTATATCTTCCTTTTTCTTGATTATTTTCCGGTGGTTCACATTCAAATGATGCCATTGACAGAGTATTTTCGTTAAGCACCGGACTCATCTGTAGGAACATTATCACTTTGGGGAGTTTCTCGAATGGGCATGTGACTTTTTTCCATGTGTTAAATTCCATCACTTGCTTAGCAAGCTGCCAGAATTTTTCAAAATTTATGTGACCATTTGGTAATCTGTAAATAAAAAACAAAATTTTAAAAAATATATCTACAGAAATGTGACTAGGGAAAATAAGCGCAAAAACTACTAAACAAGCATCAAAGATAATTGCATTAACCGTGCGAAGATTCTGCTTGGGCACTGTAAAAATCCGAGCACACCGATAATTGACGTCATACCTTTTCATGTAATGTGGCCTCCACTGCGCTCCGCCGTACGGAATGGGCGAATGAAACCGCTCGTTTGGAAACGTACGGAAGCAAAAGTGAACGAAAACTCGAAGAAACTAACCGAAAAGTTATTATAGGTGCAGTATATAAATTGTGCATATTCGCATGACTACGTGCGGCATTATCCAGAGCCTTGACTCAATTATGGTTTGCCCTTTAGACTTGGACCTTTTTAAAAGAATCTGCTGATCATTTTATGAAAAATTTAAGCATTGTATATTTGTTTGAATTATTTGGAACCGCTTCTTAGAGTGGACCATATTAAGACACACAATCAAAATCAAGTGCTTGAGTGGAGTTCAACACTCCTTTGAGTTCACCATGGGCTAGAATTCCAAATTGATTAGCTAAATTTAACAGATTTTTAAAACTTATTTTGTTTTCGTAAATATTATTAGGTTTACTTTACACTGAAAGATTTTTACTTGTTTTTCAAAGACTTCCTTCGCCTTTAACAGTTACTTAACTACTAAGCTACAAGTTTCGGTGGAATGAAATAAGTACAAACTGAACAGTGGACTAGGGATGATCTTTGATTAGCACATATGAGACTGCGAAAGAGCGCAAGACCGAAACATATGTATTTCTTAGCGCATGTTTTTTAATGCTTTACTTTTTTCGATTTCTTCACAACATAAAACCTGTTGGCACAAATATGTATAAATATATAAAACATACGTACATATAAGATATAATTGCCTTTAGATGCATGTGTTTTATGTGTGCACTTTATGTAGAGTCAAACTTGAACAAAATCACAAAAAGTCCTGTGAAATTTGACTGTGTACACAAACCCACCCTTAGAATGGTTATTTCTAAAGATGCTTTTCTAGCAAAGTATCAGTTATGGGTTAAGCTCTCTGATTTGTGGCGATGTATCAGATATGCTATGACAAACCTGTAATAACAAGACAGAGAGGCAAAGGTCCTATCTTCCCATTTTTTTGAGACAAAGTATAGAAACTGTTGGAAATAAAACAACACAACCGGATGCCGAACCATCAGGCTTCCGCTCTGGATCCTTCTGCAACGACCACATCAACACCATGCGGATTATCATAGAGCAGTGCATTGAATATCGATTGCCACTTCACTTGTTGTTCATTGATTTGGAGAAGGATTTCGATAGTGTCGACAGGGAGTTTATTTTTACTATTCCTTTTGGCGATTGAAATTCTAGAATAATTCTAGAATATTGACCAGTAGACAATCAGTTCAACAGACGCTGTGTTCATCTACATACATGCGTAACAGCCAAGGCACTATGACTGGCTTTTAGCAAAAAGAGATCGTCAACTCTGGTTAAACTCAGTTGTTTCTGGCGTTTGGGCTTCACGCAGATCGACTCTATGTGCTTCATAATGACTATTGCAGAAGTTGCAGAGACGAAAAAGAAATCGCGTGACTATCCTGAGAAGAGAACTCTTGGTAGTCAATTCTTCACGGAATTGGAGGACCTTGACAACTTTGAGCTGGTGGACTTCCTTAGATTTCTATCACTCTAGGCAGACTTGCCTTGGGCACAATGAACCCGAATTGTTGGTCTAAGTGTGCAGTGACTTTCACAAGGCACTAATTAAAATTAATAAAGAAATAAACTCAAATGATTTGCACTGCTTTCTAATTAAATATCTTAATTAACAAAGACTTAATTCGAGGAATAACTGTCTGCCATGTTAAGGTATTGTAAATCAATTAAAATCATTTTATCCATTGAATTAGATAGCAACCTGGAGAGATAGAACATTGTTAAGGATTCCGAGAACTGTTCCTTTGTCGCTTCGGTCATAGACAATGAACATGTACATGAACATATAATTCTTTCATCGTAATGCGTCGATAGACAACATATCGTCTATATGGTACACTCAATTGCTGTCCGTATAAAAATATAAGTACATGAGACAATTCAGAAACGAATGCCAGAGAAAGGGTGTAAGGGAGCTAGAGACTGGAGATACTTATTACCAGTTAACTAGCTGGCAATCCAATTTGTGTGAAAGGTCAAACGGGAGGAGTAAGTCTGCTTTTGCATTTAGACTTTTAAGGAAAAAAGGAATAAAAATCCATAGACACTTAGGAGCAAAAACAGACCACTGACCACTCCGAGCGCGATCGTCGTTTCGTAAATATTGTGAAACTTGCAATACTACACATCAGATATGAAGGAACAGACAAAATAATAAATCTTTGCTGGCAAATGTACACGAAAGAAGATAAGGACAGTCCAATTGGCCAAGGTTTCTTTGGCGTTTCCAAGGAATACAACAAAACGATTATTTGAAAAAGGAAAAAGCAATTTCTGTAGTTTAATATGCAGAGTTATTATGTACATTCAAGGAAGGATTGCACCCGGTCCTGGCAGTGACAATAGCAACTCGTGAGACCGCCGTAAGACAAATACCAAAAGAAGGTATTACCATCTTTATCGACAGGCAGCCATAAAAGCAATTACTGCTGCAAAAATTAAATCAAAGGTTAAGGTTCCTGGAAGACAGCTCTGCTGGTTTCCTAAATATAGGACCGAGAGACATACGTACGGGGAGCGTATGTCAAATTCATGTATGCATGTGTAACTGAATACTCAGAATTACGCAAGCATAGTTGGATGAGCTTCAGCACTCATGTGGGATCGTATGAGGCATCACTTGCTGACCTTGAACGTCTCATTCGTCTCAGACCTCTCAGAAGGATGAAAGGCGAATGACTTCCCTAGACGGAATCCATGGACGGTTTTAGCAGATACCTTAAATGAGCTCAGAAAGAAGCTCAGATATATGCACTGCCAAAGAGGAATTCTATGATCTCCTGGGCGGAGCCTAACAAAAATTATATTCGGCCGATGCAAGAATCATTGGACTAGCCAGCGAAACAAATTTTTTGCGTCAAGTGTGATTACAAATGAGACTATCAGTTATGCTGTGGCATCCTGTGATAGATTTGAAAAGCCATTTCTGATGGAATATATCCATTAAATCGAATAGAACAAATAGAAGGCAAATACAAGTCTACAGACGTCTTTCCTGTTACTCAGGATTGCCTTCGGATAGAGTCTGAACCACGTTTGGATTGTAGTGGGAGCTTATCAGAAATGTAGCTCAATGATCAGGGGTTGACGGGTGGGACCATAATATAGGTATTTGTCCGATGAGCTAGCTTGCCTAAGCTTCAAAAGAAGATTTATCGCATCTGGGTTGGATCTTTCTCGGTTAGGGCTTCCATTGACAATTGGATTTCTTATGAATACAATTTTGTGCGATAAGACTCTTTTGCTAATGTCAGAAATACGACCCAAGAAATGCAGTAATAGTAGAAGATGAGAGACATTACACATGGATGCAGCTGTAAAACTGTTAAGCTGTTCGTTGAGCAGGCACTAGATAGAAATTCCCTAAATCTAGATCACAAATTTGCTGCCACAAAGGAGCCAGAAGATGGTTATCGTTATGTATAAATTATAAATAAAGTACTTTTAAAATATAATAAATAATAATTACCTATTCGAACATCCCTCGTTCAAGAAATACAAATCCTTGACCAACAAACTAAAAAACGGAATGATAATACGTTCGCGTTCATTTGTTGCACCCTCAGAGCGCCACATAGCTGCCTTTAAGGTCGACCGATAGCTGTTGAAATTACTTGTCGGATCCATTTGGTGTTCGAGTACAGAAAACTTTGCCGATTGTATCTTTGACCACTGAAAGGAATTGGAAATTGTTTATATGTAAATCTTTCGGGAAGAATCATAGAACAAATCAAACTTACAGTTTTCTTAAGCCTTGAAATAGGTGATAGATTTAGACCAGCAATGATTGCCATCAAACTATTGAAATTGCCAATGTTGAAGCATTCGCGTGCTGTTTCAATCCAAAATTCAATAATTCGGACACGCTGCTTCTTCTTTGGATACTGCAAAACAAAGTAGAAAAAAGAGATTAGTCAGGAAATCAGAATGCAGCCATGCTGATGAACATACTTTAACAATTTCGGTTGCAGTAAAATAGCTTAACCTATTGAACCATTGTACATATGATTCCAGATTCCTGGTCTTCTTCATATCGCTGAATGATTCCAAGTGATTTTCTTTGGCGAATGCCTGAACAAACTCTTCAGGGCCAATGTGCGACAATCGCTCCAATTCGATGTGGGTCAATTGATGCGCCAGCAGAGCAGCATTTGGGCACAAATCACAAATGCCCGTCAGTTCAGCTCCATTACTAACCGCACTGGAACTCGTGCAACTGCCGATGCTCATACCGCCTCCTCCGCCTCCGGCGCTGGCAGCTGGACCCAGAGTATTCACTGAATTCGATGAACTATCACTTTGATGGCTATTGTGATGATGATGATGATGATGAACCTGCTGCTGATGTTGATGACATGTTCCAGAGGCAGTTGAATATGACGATGATAATGACTTATGGGGTAAGCCCGCACTTGTAGACGAAGCTGCATTTGATGAATCCAATATATTCGTTGCGTTTGTATCGTCCCTATCATTCGATGATGTGGAACCTGCTGCATGAACATAACCGCTATTTGTATGGCAACCAGATGATACTGATGATGAAAATGGCTTGTGATGAGTGGCTAAGTCTTCGGTTGTACTTGTTTCATTAGCTTCGTTGGCTATAATGGTTTGCAAAAACTCCTCGTATTTTTCCAATACAGTCAGTCGTTGTACGAGATTTTGTAAAATACTTGAGACTGTCTTACCCAAGCTGTTATCAATGTAAACGCACTTTCTGGCCAGCACGCGCACATGCTGCATTAGACGTTCATCACGAAAGTCATAGGGAAACGTGTCAATCCACTCGGCGAGCAGTTGAATACAATTTTGAGCGGATTTAATTGCCTTTTGATGTGTCTGTTCGTCAGCATATTGGGGTGGATACATCTGTTGAGATCTGCCACTGAAACAGATAGAGGGTGCTTTCTCGTCAACAACATCAATGGATTGTGGCATTGTATGACTTTGTGGTTGCTGCTGCTGTTGTTGTTGTTGTTGTTGTTGGTTTTCCCAAGTTTCAGAAATTCTGGCAAGCAGCTCATGGGGTCGTATAAACAGACGAGCGCTTAAAAGAAACGAAAATATAAACGATCGGTCCGGGTAATATTGACTTGATGGCACCATATGCACAATAAGTGCGTCTAAAGGACCCGAAATGAGATTCCCATCACGAAATACCAAGCCATTCTCAACAGATGTTGTTGAAATTGTCGACGATGATGTTGTCGTCGTTGTCGCAATTTGGGCTGTATCAGAGGGATTCAAATTGGCAGCTGCCTTATTGCCTACTCCATGCTGCGATGGCGAGTGATGCTGCTGTTTCTGTTTCGACTGTGAAGTTGACGAATTAGTTGGTACACAACTACTGGATGACATTGACGGTTTTTTACCCAAATTGGGACTTTTTACATTTTTATTATTCGATGACTTAAAAATATGTGACAGTTCCTGCAAAAATAAGATTTAAGAATTTCAAATTTAGTTAAATGATAAATTAGATCATTAAGAGAGATAGAAATTAAAATTAAATGCGTGTAGTGGTAGTGTATCCCGCTAAGTCCTATCTATGCCGATTGGCTTGGAAAGCTGTGTGTATCTGTACATAAACGCTAAACAAAAAAAAAAAAAAAAAATACTGTGAACTATGAACGAATGCAAAAATTACATACAACTATCCCCAATCAATTTGGTACCTAAACCGCCAGAATTTCTTCTTCTTCTCTCTTTTAATTAAACCTGTCCTCCGTGCCCTGTTTAGAACGCGCTAAAGTTTAGTGTGCAAGACGTTATAGTAATTAAAATCATGGTCGAAATTACCAAAGTCGATAACAGTCACTGACTGACTAGGACTCTTGTACTCATATCTTTGTTTTTCCGCTCGCTGACTCGACAGCGCAGTAGAATTCGAATGAAATAATACATAATTAGGTGTACTGTCATTTTAAATTTCGATAGTTATTGTTCGATTACGAGAGCTATAACGACAAATTCTTATATTACGGTGACTAGTTACTCGTTATCAATTGTTGTAATTCGGCACCAGATTGCATAAAACAAGACGAAACGACTGTCAGATATTTTTCTTTTTAGTTTCATATAATTTTTGAATAACCTGATTTTTTTTATAAAATTTGCCCATCAAAAATTGTATATCAACCTGTTATGCTGAGGAGCCTTAAAGGCAGTCATTATACGAACTAATGGACCGAACCTCTCCACAGCTAAATGGCCTTCCTTCGATGGACGTATACACAATAAAAATCACCCACATGCTTAGCGACGCAAGATACATATCCAACATTTTGGAGACAGAGCAGCGAGAGAGAAGTACCGGACCAGAAGAAGGGAAGAGAAGAGAATTCTGAGTAGACAGAAAATGTATTAGGCAGTATCGCAGCTCAAGGAAATCGAGGAGTCGCGCGAGCACAACAAATCCAATTCGAAACGCAAGTTCTTCGAATTAGCGAGGCAAGAGAATTAGTGATGTGTTTAAGCACAATTCAGCAGTTGCTAAACGAGCAGCAAATAGAAATAGTAAGCAGAAAGACAACGCACCTATACACACATCTTGGTAGGGTGTATCCACAAAGCAGGGTAGTATGCGCTACTAAGCAAAATTATAAAACGCATGCGATCATGAGCAATCAACTGTGAGTAAATATTGTATTCCCATGTGCACACGAGCGAGTGCATTGATAGAAACTCACCCTTGTGCGCACATTCTAATGCGCTAATCGAAATACCAAATGCGCACGCTCCTGCACATGAGTTTTTGGAAATGGCACACGAACGTAGCTTTCCACAAAGTGAACACCCATTCCGACTGGAGTATCAGCTCTATAGGCCCTAACTTAAAGAAAAAAAAAAAAAACTATTTTATGTCTTTTAAGATGTACCAAGGCATACCCCTGTTAAAAATGTTCACACACAGACAAATCCTAGATAAGACCAACAAATTTAAAGACGAATCTCACTACCTAGATATTCATTGCATCGATTTTAAAGCCGCCTATGACATCGAATGGACAACAATGCTGGAGGCAAGAGGATCTTCGAGTCAAAGCTGCCAGGTTAGACACGGCCAAGAAAAAACGTGGATACCAGAAAACTTGGTCTTAACAACTGGAAACTGCGTCTCTTCTTCGCTCCGTCAGAATTTATACAATGGTTTGCCCAAAGTGACAGCCAATCGAAGAGACAATTAAAAGTGCGACCCATAGAGCGACCATAGTGTTAAGTCTGAATCCGAGAACTGCATAAATCCATCATTCGCTAAAAAGCGAGCAACGAATCATCATGGTGCTGGTATTCATGAATCCTTGAGTTCACATTCAAAGTGTTTACTCAATTGGAGAGTATTCACAAAAGCAGTGAAATGTACATGTTATGCATGAGCCTTCGAATGGTTTGAAAGGTAGGTAGAAAACCCGGAACACTGCAAGTATAAACAACTAGTTAGAACAAGAATCAGTCTGAATATCCTTTGTAGTTGAAAAAGTAGTTATTAGTAGTTCCCTACTCGTTTACACAGTTAATCAGTAAAAGGGTATTCATATCCTCTTTGGCTCTTTAAAAGTTCTAATGGCATTCTTTTATCAAAACTTACGACAGTAAGAACTTATTATTTGACTCTAGACAAAAGAAATCCATCGTTTAAACAATCCTATTTCGTTCCTTACTTAACGAATAACCTCAATTGATATCGAATTGAACTAACGCAGAAAGTAAATACAAATAGAACACTGTAACAAAAAAATGTAATAAAAAAAATAAAAAATAAAAATAAAAAAAAATATTTAACCCTTACCCGATATTGCAGGTCTGCATAGCTTCGTTCTTTTGTTGCGAATATAGTCTTACACTGTTTCCCAAAGTTGCTGTTACTATTGTTCGTTGCTGTTAAAAAATCTGCTTCATCTGAACTTATGAAATCATAACATGACGATATCGAATTATCTGTATTATTTGCTGTCGATTGTTGTAGTGGAGCCAATGCGTTATTACTTGTCGCTGTTTGTTGTGATGGACTATGAAAGACTCCGTCGTGGCCAGAATCATAACTTAAAAGGCTTGATATTTTGCCTGAAGCAGATGCTAGTGAAGTTTTTGAAAGGTTCGTTGTACCTTTTTGGTACTTTTTCAAGAGATCATCACTATTATTGTAGTTATTCGAATTTGTAATTGTAGTCGTTGCATTTCGGATTAGTGGAACTCTACTATTTGCATATGGCGATGATGATGATGATGTAGAGCACGCTGCTGATGCAGGTGGCTGTGGATTGAGTAAATACAATTCGCCATCTTCATCGTCATCTTCATCATCATCGTCATCATCATCATCATCATCGTTATCTAGTTTACGCTCATTACTAGCATAATTATAATAGTAGTCGTGACTACTGTTATCGGCACTTAGCATCTGATTTGTAATGTCTGTTGTTGTTGCTGTTCCTGAACGTGTTACCGTGACTGTGGATGGTGGTTCAGATAATATTACAGCATTTACTGAACTACAACTGGGAATTTCTTCATTTAGACCACCAACAGCACCCTCAGTGGATTGGGCTATTTGCTCAACCAAACGATATTTTGGCGTATAGGACATTTTTTCCCTCTCAGGAACTGACGATTGCGCCGCAATCACTGGTTCCCAGATTTCCTTTTTCGAACTGCTATAGACGTAGTCTTCTTTCGTTTCGCTAGTTCGGCCATCAAGTACTCGGCCGCCACGTGCCACGGATACCTCTTCTGTTGTTACCATGGACGATTTAACGGACAATGACGTCTCCAGCTGCACTGGTTGCCTCAAGATTCCAGCTTGATATAGTAATTGATTTAATAGTTCAACAGATGGCACCTGTCCGGTGAGGAGTGCATTTTTTATTGCATCACCATCATGCCCATCTAGGGTGACCGGTACACCATTTATAAGAAGTATTTCCTCCTGCCTTACTGATGAGGTCTTCTCGCAGTCGACTATTTGCACACTTTTGCCAAAAATTGAATGGACTGTCTTTAGGATCTCATCGTCCATTATATATAGTTTATTTTTTTCTGTCTCTCTCCTTGTTTTTTTTTATTTATTTTTCTTTTTCTTAGAAATTCATTTTTTTTTTTTTCTCTCTCTAATTACATATTTTCCGATGTGACATGAACTATAAGAAAACAAGGAAGGAAGCACTTAACAAGCGTTCCAGATATTTGTGTATATTTTTTAAAACCAAAATTGTTTAGTTTCTAAATCTTTGGGTTGTGTCCTTTGGGATTTTCATTTATATGTCCTATTCCATCGTTGCACTTAATTAAAAGAATAAATTAAAAATGAAAATAAAAAAATTAAAAAAAAAAATAAAAAAAACTTAAATAAAATCAGGTTCAAACTACTAATCGACTTAGGAAAGATGGGATCACATAACGTACAGGTCTTCTAAGGTATTAAGGCTCACATACTGACTGTCATTACATATTTTCAAATTAATACTTGTTTTTAATTATTATTAACAAATAACTATTATAGGTAATATTAAATTTTGTTCTTACTGTACAAAATATATTTATACAGATAGCCGGTAAGCCAATCCACTTCAATCCCGGGTTTCACCCTAACCAGCGTTTTCTTGAAAATACTTGAAAGGCTTTGAGAACAACTTGACATCCAATCTAAACAGGTCTTCTTCAGAACATACCCACATAAAGGGCCTTCAAAGGGTCAAAGACGTGGAAGGAGTGAACCAACTGTATATAGAACATTAGCTCTCACACTACTTTAAGTAAATAAATACATATTATAAGCTCTAGCTTCCTGGGCTGCTGTCAGCAGCGCTGAAAGTACCAAGCTCAGAAAACTAGCTTGAATAACCTTTATTCATAGTCAAACGTGCCAGGAAATCCATAGCAGTAGGCCCTACTTGGAACCTGCAACCAAACATCATACACTGGCTGTACAAATTGGTAATAAAATCGATGCTCATGTACGGAGCACTGGTCTGGTGGCCTGCCCTGGAGAAGACATCGAACCTAATGCTATTCAAAAAAAAACTGAAGAGTTGCGAGAGAACCTTTCCAACCACAGTGCTCCAAACCATGCTCTATCTACTTCCAACTAACATCTTCAGCAAAGAACTGGCTACCTGCTCAGCAATAAGACTGAAAGGTTCCAAACAATGGAAGGAATAACATACTGGGCATGCCAGAATACTATCAATGCGTCGCCGTCTTCCAAAGGTCACCGACCACTTGCCCACTGAACACAACTTCAACATGGGCTACAAAGGCTTAATACTCAATAGAACAGAATGGACACGACGGGATGTCATTCACTATGAATCGCTGACAATCTTCACGGATGGCTCCAAAACCAAAGGAGTTGATGCTGGAATCTTTTCAAAAGATCTGGCCATCCAGCTCTCCTTCAACCTTCCTAAATATTGCAGCGTTTTTCAGGCCGAAGTCACTGCCATTTGTCAAGCAGCTGATTAGCTGTCGGTTCCAGCACAACGATATACAAGAAGTGAAAGACAGTACAACCTCACCCTCTTCTGGGTGCCGGGTCACTGTAACATACCAAGGAATTATGAAGGCGACGTATTGGCCCGACGAGGCTCCTCCGATCTCGACAGCATAATCAAATGGGCTTCAACCAACAGAGTGGAATTTAATGCTTCCAAAACACAATGCTGTCTACTGTCACTCAAGCGTAACCAGACCTCCCAACCATTATCCATGAATGGTACTTGCACCGCAAAAACCGAAAGACTTGCTATTCTCGGTATGTGTATCAACAACCATCTCCGTTGGAACGATCACATTTTCGAAGTCGGCAAAAATGCAGCAAAATGTCTAGGATTCCTTAAGCGGTCTTGCACCGCCCCAAATACTTTACCCCGTCTGATCTGGCCACAATTTACAAGGCATACATCCGCCAAAAGCTGGAATACAACGCCCACTTCTGGTCAGGTGCACCTAAAATAGAGACATTGTAAACTCTATATCCTCTCTGGAATATAGACGAAATGTCTATATTTATTTCCTTATTTTATCGCTTTTTCCACAAAAAAATGCTCCAACAAAATAGCTAGTTGTACTCCACCCCTTCAAAATTTCACCCGCAATACACGTCACGCTTTGAATGCACATCAATTAACCCTCCAGCCCAACTTCGGACGTACCGTTAAATACAGAGATTCGTTCTAAAGGCGAACGTATTTAAGTGGAATAATCTTCCCGGCTCCGTATTCCATCACCACTACAGCTATCAGACATTCAAGGCCAACGTGCACAGGTACGTCCTCTGTTCCTCTCCCCGCTTTTCCCAAACGCCCGTGCTCTGAATATTCAGTATAAGGGTATTCATACCCCCTTTGATGCGAGCGAATCATAAAAAAAAAGAAGAAAAAAAGCGTTTGTTTAAATTTTATGAAAATGGGTCTTTTGCTGGAAACATTTCACGTACTTCTCCCATTTTACGGTCACCATAATCGTCCTTTCAAGACAAATATTCGCACATGAGATCTACCAAATTGCAATGGATTGAGTAAAAAGTCATCAATTGGTGGATTTTGGACTGATCCATACTTCTTTGAGGTGGGTGCCGTGGTTCAGTGGTAACTGCGTTGGACTACTGCGCAAGGGGTTCTAGGACCAAAACCAGAAAAATACCATCACGGCCACTCCTCTTCCGAGTGTCTCGTCAAACATTCAAGGATATAACTGTCATGAGAAAGTTTCTCAAAACCCCTCTGCCCTTCGGAAACATCATAAAAATGTAAGTCCCTTCTGTACGTTCAGAAATGTATACCATGCACACCACGTGCATTTGGGAGAAGCTCGGCCTTGGCCCTCTATGGGCTGCTTACGGCCTATTTTATTTATTTTATACTTCTTTAAAAAAGACGTGGCCATCAATTGGATGATGTGCCGACGACATGTGAGATCACGCGAGACTTCTTATAGATTTTTCCGATGTCACAGATCTATGCCAATAAACCAACACAAACCTCAGAGCCAACATAATCAATGCCATTGGTCAAATGCAGCTTGATTCAGTCAAAGCCGCGGCAGACATTTGAATAATGTCATATTCCATACATAATCTTAATAAATTCCAAAATTCCAATAATATCTCACTCCTAATATGTTTTATTAAAAATTAAAAATTGGAAACGCTTAATGAAAGACCCCTTAGCCTTTATGCCTAATCTTGAAGAAGGCATAACCAAACCATCGTAGAAATGTTTATGGTAATGTAAGAAGACAAACAAAACATTAAAAAAAACTTTAATATTAAGGTTGTTCAGGAGTTACAGTACCTCGGCTTGGACAATCTTCAAGAACTAGTGAATTTAGCTAACGCGAAGAAGTAAAAGGGATACCTCAACCAAATTACATACAAACATACATACATATATCTATCTAAGTGAATAAGTAAGAATTTAGTTCGATGGTACGTATCTCACATATCTCAAGATATATTCACTAAAATGAGAAGTAGCCACTGGTGTTTAGATGAAAAAAAAATACACATAATTTGTCCTTCAGTTTTACAAAACAAAATGTTAGAATTAATTTTTTTGTCTACTGTTAGCGTTAATCACGTATTCAATATTATGAATATTCAATTTTAATTTAACACACAACAGTTCACGGGGGTTCACTGAATTGTATACCGTTACTTACAGAATTTTCACAATATTATTAATTAGCATATGTATATCTAGATACAATAACCTCTAGTAAATTATACAAATTTAAAGCTTAAAAGTGATAGTTTTCAATTTCTCAGAGTCAACCAACAAACTGATTTAAAAAAAATTGTAGCAACTGTTAGATCTGCCTTCTTCCTACTGACCCCATTTACCTAGGCCCCTCAAGTTTGTATTCACAAATTTACTATGCATTTGAGCATTTTGTCGCCGGTCGACTTCATGGCTGATTGATTAGGAATTCAATTTAGATCAAAAAAAAAAAAATCTAAGAAACAAACAACATATACCATGTCCGCGACACAACACAGCAAAGGTAATAATAATAATAATAAACCAACAATGGAGACAAAAAGAGGAGTGACGAAGAGGCTCTCCCCAAGTTTCAGTAAAATTCACAACGTGAGTTACGGCAAATTTAAACTGTATGTCGTTTGCAAAAAGCAAATAAAAAAAAACATATAAAAAAAAGGAAAGCAAAAGAGGCGCAATTGTCTTATATACAGTTGTGATGCTGTTTCGTATTTATTGTTATTTGTAGGTCTAAGTAAGTCATTGTACTTTGGTGAAAAGTAAATAAATAAATTTCTTCACGTTTATGGTTAATTAATTCAACTTATAGTTGTAGGGAATTTCAGAAACATGCACTTGCAAAAAAAAAAACCTTCCAACCTTTACAATAAAACCTACCAAAAGCCAGAGAAAAACCTACCAAGGCAAAATTAAGGTTTTCAAATAATACGTCATTTTTGAAAGAGAAAATGTATGTATAACGTCAAATTCCATAAATCGAGAGAGAATTCTCTAAAATTTTCAAAATAGCACTCGTACACTTTTCGTACGAAAACCAGAGATACGTCAATGTAAAGTAGTTATCAAATAAACTTCAAAGGTAAACAATTCGGTGTTTAATAAAGATCTAAATTTCAAAACTCTAATTGAACCACCAGTTCAAAGAAGAGAATGATTCCATCTGACTTTACCCTTGGGAAAACGCAAAAAAACTGTATAAAGTGCCCAACCCATAGAATCCGTCGATCCGCTGTTCCGTCGACGTTAACTGACAGCTCGATAAAATACACACAACGTTATGGGAGGCGGCCCATAACCAACGGATGGATGAACTTCGACGGACAAAGTAGGTTTACTTTCTACTTTTGTCAATCCGTCGATCCGTTGTCAGTACACACATTTACGTATTTAAGTTCACACATTCACATATTGAAGTTCACGCATAAGAAAATTGAGAGTACGCATTTTCATTGGTGGAAGCAGAGAGAGAATTAAAGAAACTGTCATCGCTTTTGACAATTGTGACGGATTCTATGGGATTGTTTTATCCGGCAATACGTCAACTTCAACTTCAACGTCAACGTAAAACGGATCGACGTAGACGGATTCTATGGGTCGGTTTTTATTTGACGGTTCTCAGATTTTAACATATGGATTATATTCATAAGGTTCTCAATGTTTTGAGTCGCATGAGATTTTTAAACTTATTTGGTTTTCAATAGCAGCATAGAGCTAACATATTTATAGTACAATCCATTCGTGCAAATGACTTAGTTTTTTTAAAAACCGAATCCGAATGAGATAGCAGCAAGAGAAGAGATTATAGGGAAAACCATGCGCTTTTCTAAAATCTGTAACTCGGGAACTACTTAGCGGATTTAGATGAAACTTAAAACTTGAGCAAACCGTAGTATCAAAATGATCTGCTGTAAAAAATTATTTGGATAACATGAAAACTGGGGGATATACAGTGGGGTAGGTTAGGTTAGGTTGTAGTGGCAGCTGGCACCCAGATACAGATGGGCACCAGCTCACTTAGGCCTTAAAAGGCCCATTGTGGTACCACCGGATCTAAGAATACCCCGGCTGAATTAATACCGCTACGACACTACAATGAGACAAAAACGACCGATACAAAAAGGCTAAAGGACAACTACACAGATAATTGTATCTTGGTGGTTCTTCCACTGAACTAGGAGAACCAGCCGGAGCTTTTGACAAAGCGCAGAAGATGCCTGATGGGTACACCAGTCAGGTCGCAGAGGTCGTCGAAGAAGAAAGACCCCAGGTGGAGGTTTCTACTTGACGCTAGGGCAGGGCAATTACAGAGAAGATGAGGAATCGTTTCCTCTTCCTCCTCATCCCTGCAACTCCGACAGAAGTCGTTGTATGGGAGGCCTAGACGTCTAGCGTGCAGGCCGATCAGGCAGTGTCCCGTAAGGACGCCAATAATAGTGCTCAATTCCTGACGCCTCAGAATTAACAGTTCCTTTGAACGTTTCTGATTGTAGGTAGGCCAGAGCTCCCTCGAGATCTTAAAAGGGCAGTTAGCCCATCGAGCGTTGGCCTTCCTTATGGCATCTAGCTTGAGCATGTGATAACAAGTAGCAATTGGCATGCCAACTCCCGTCCTTATGGATCCGGTTGGGAGGGCAGTGCCAAGTTTGGCAATTTCGTCAGCTTTACAGTTCCCTGGGATATCTCTATGGCCTGGCACCCAACAGAGGTGAATGTTAAATTGTTCCGAGATCTCCATCAGAGATGAACGGCAATCTTCTACGACCGATGCTGTGGTTGTGGGAGATTCCAGGGATTTGATGGCTGCCTGACTGTCCGTGAAGATGCTAATATCCAAGGCGGATAGTACATTACACTTCAGCCATGACAGGGCTTCCGTAATTGCCATGATTTCCGCCTGAAAAACGCTACAGTGATCAGGGAGGCGGAAGGAAATGCTTAAGTTAAGCATGGAGGAGTATACACCGCCACCAACTCCGTCTGAGGTCTTAGATCCATCAGTGTAGATGTGGATCCTTCCAACATCCACCAGCTCCACATCCGACCATGTGTCACGAGCTGGGATTGATGCTAGGAAGTTGTGCCCAAAGCTGAGTTTAGTTGGGGTGTAGTCGGTGGTTACATCAATGAGGTTAGATTCATTGAGAACAGAGGAGTGGCCGTAGTTAAGAGACAGCCACTGAGAAGAGGCTGACAAACGGGTTGCGGTTGAGGCCGCTATTTGTTTGCCGACAATGTCTAGGGGCAGTAGGTGAAGAATGGTACCTAGAGCTGCGGAGGGTGCAGTTCTAAGCGCTCCACATATACAGATACATGCAGCTCTCTGAACTTTACCCAGGAGAGAGAGGTTGACAGTCTTCTGAAGAGCTGTCCACCAGACAGGCACGCCGTACAGAAGTATAGGTCTGACGACAGACGTATATAGCTGTCCACCAGACAGGCACGCCGTACAGAAGTATAGGTCTGACGACATACGTATATATATTTTTCAAATGTTTGGCGAGCTTTTTTGTTCAACAAATTTTGCCAGAAAAAAATATTTCTTACATATATAGAGCCCTTGCAAAATTCTCTTTAATTTGATATGCCAAATGATGGGGAACAAAATAATTTTTTTTTGCCCTTCATACAAGGTGCCCAAAAAAGGGCTCCCAAAATGAAATTCATTGCCGCCATCTTGTGCAGGCTTCCACATAATGTATACACAGCGAAAGTTTCAGCTCTCTATGTCTATCGGTTCAAAAGTTACAGAGCTGTGACAGACTGACGGACAGACAGACTCCGTATCAAACCCATAAGTGTTCCGTCTTACCTTTTAAGGTCCGGAACACTAAAAACTGTTTTTTTGTCATTTCTGTTAGAAATGATGACGGAACTTTTCTAATTTTCATAAAATTGTTTGCATTCTGGTTACCCTTTCAGTCGATAACCGTTATTTACAAAAAAAATTATTTTAACCTAAAAGAAATGCAAAAACAGAGGTGGTGATATAGTTATGAAATGGAGTGTAGTTTGCAGTACTGCGCAACTTGTGCGCATTTCTTTGACATTTTTGAGTCTACCCATACTTCCCTGGTTCCCTGGATTCGATGCAAAACAAGCGAATCAGTTATTAATTTAATTAATACACCTGTTCAAGGTGCTTGTAGACTTTTTCGCATAACATTTCTCAATTTCGTGATTTGTTTTCGTTTTTTCTGCCTCATTTTTTTTTAAAAGCATTTGTTCATGTTATTTATTCTAAATACAATAATAATAATAAATAAAATAATAAATATATGTAATAGGAAATAAATTTTAAAGCCTTTACCACACTTATATGGAGTATTGAAAGCGGATTCGATTCGGGGCCAAATAAACGCAGATTGGATTGAAACTGGATTGACTCGATCTAATAAGAAAAATTTCGGCGATAGAGTTAAGTTTTCCATATGAACGTGAATCAAAATTGATTGAGTTTGACATACACATAAAGGAAAAAAAAGGTAAAAGTAAGGACATTTCTTGTCCTTTCGTGTTTTATTCTTTGTAGCCACCAGATGTTGTGAGTAAGTAAAAGGTAAAAAATGAGAAGCAGAAATAATTGGACGCAGGCAGGCAATTTAAATGTTGAAACAGTCTCAGTGTCCTGTTTCTATTCGATTCTAACTCGATTCCTCAATCCGATTACAGCGAAAATATGGATTGAAACTCAATCTTTTTTTCAATCAAATGTTTTCTTACTAAAAGTATTCTTTATTTATTACTGTACGCAGAGTTTTTCTACTGAGTGTAGGATAGGTGCACCAGTACAAGGCCAATTTCTGTCAATTGATTAATAATAAGAAAAATATTACTTACTCCGAAATTTTTTTTTTACAATGCGGCAGTGCTGCCTTTTACTTTTATTTTGACTTACATATTTGACAACATATTTTTCCAAATTCTCCTGTTATATTCTTTTCATGTTTTCATATTATTAATTTATAATTTATTGATTTTAATGGTTACCTTGACAAATCGAATTGTAATTTGCTTTTTATTCAGATATTCATGTTTTTGCCCGAATTTTTATTTTTTTTATTTTTTAAATTTGAAATCTCCTGTTATTTTTCCACTCTGAACTGCAATGCAAAAATGTACAGAAAAGATAAGAAAATTCTTGTTGCCAAGTGCGAAAATAGAGTGGAGACAAAATACGTTAATATGAATGTTTGAACTATTGAACTATTGAACTATGTTAAGCTGTTTGAACAAAGCATTGTCAACTTTACGAAGCTCTTTGAGAGTAATGACAACTTTCGCAGAGCATATAATGCACGGTTTTTGTGTGGCGAATAGAGAAGGCGCAATTATTATGCGCCAAACGAAGTTATAAAATCTGGAAGGAAAAGAGGACAAGTTCAGACGTTTCATAAATATCACTTTCCAGTGAAAATGCTTAATGGAAGGAATAGACTTATGCCTACAACAGCAAAACGTTAACAGAAAATTTAACTTGATTTAAATATTTTTCGGCAAAACAATTCAAGCCAGATACTAATACTGCGAACAGTACATTGCATTGACCAACACAACAAATTACTAAGCCAAAAAGAATGATCCACCATTTTAAGGATGATCGCCCTGGGAAAACTTTGATGTGGAAAAATAAAGGAAGTCAGTTGCGCGAAAAGGGGTTTAAAAACATTTACCAAGTTGGCTTTTGCCAACCCTGTCATAATTTTTTCTAATGTCCGGCCACCCAAAGAAATTGTAGAGAGCGTTCCCAATAGTTTCTCGAAAAAATTAAGTCAGGATGGATGATGAGTGACAAAGTGATATGTATCTAAATAAAATATTACAACAGAGCATTATAAAAGCACTAATAAACATTTAGCTCAATCCTTGATCGCGAATACGATAGTCGAATTCGACTATAGTCGTATTTTATCCGACCATAGTCGTATATTGCGAACAAATATACGACTTTTTAATAACGTAATACGACAGATTCGACTGTCGTATTCGAGTTCAAAAATTGGGGTGATTCTGTTTAAGGGAAAAAAATATATACATATATAAACGCTTTTGATTTCAAGGGTTTTATATGAGAATTTTTGGAGAAAAATGTACATGGCCTGCATTGCAAAACTAGTCAACTTTTTGTGAGGTTGGGACTGGATTATTAGTTCAAATTTTTCGACTAATATGTTATTGAATTTGAGAAATGTCATAAAGCAGCTGCGGATATAGGAATAGAAATATAGTATGAAGTGTTATTTGGAGGAATCAAATATAAAGAATCAACTTAAGATAAGTTCAAAGATATTTAACGCGTAAGTATTGAAATTTTTAGTCAGCTAAAAAGGAACAAAATTATTTTTGAGGAATAATTATTTTAATTTTAATGGGATATCGGTGTTCAACACATCTTTGGGTCATACAAAGTGGTGTAATATTGACTCGGAAAAGATCGTTTATTAGAAGTATAACTTGGCCTATAATGTAAATATTCATAGTTTACTTTCTTAGCACATATACAGTGTTGGCCAAAACTAAAGCAACTAATACACCACACAATTGTTTTAAGATTAAAAAAGTGCTTATGAGCCAGAATATTTTTATATTTATTTTTTCCGATATCTCTGAATATTATAGATTAGTATATAGAATCAATAAACACTCTTATGAGTAAATTAAAAAAACAATAAATACAAAACTGAATAAAGGTCCATTTTCGGCTGGCCAAAACTCAAGCAACTTTTCGTTTCTTTTTTCAAAAAACGATTTTCTGTTACGGAAAACAAAAAGTAACCGTTGTTTTGAGTATTTACTGCTATAGAAATGCTGCCAATGAACAAACAAGAAAAAATTGGACGATTTTCGGGTATAATTTTGCTGCAGAAGACATAAAAAGATTTTGAATATGGAATTACACAAGGAAATCTATGCTAAATTCGACTCATAAATCAGTGAAACGTCATTTAATTAAATATTTAAGGTCACCAAATCCGTCAAAATGATTCATCGAGGGGGCAGGCCAGGAGTTAGGACGCACCGGGAAGATAAATATGTGATAAGAAAGATTAGGAGCAATCTATTCATGTCATCTGAGAGTTGAGATACGAATTGAACATGAATATAAGCACCAGAACGATTCGTCGAAGGGCAGTGAATTGTGGTCTTTCATTTTTCAGTGTCGTCAAGAAACCCTTTATTTGGGTCAAAAACAGAACGGCTTAGTTCAAATTTACAACTGGACATTGTCTAAAAGGAAGACAGCTCTATTTTCTGATGAATACAAATTCAATATTATGAGATTGGATGGATTTCGACGTCTTTGACGGCTCAGCAATGAAGCACCTACTTCTCGATATTCGATGGGTATGGTCAAACATGGAGGAGGCTATGTCATGGTCCGGAGATGCTTCCATGGATATGGAATTGGCCAAATCCATAAAATAGATGGAATTATGAACCGATTTGTGTACAAAACTATCCTGTAAGGCGTTATGCTGCCACATGTCGAAGAGGAGTTGCCTTTGAAATGGGTACTTCCACAGTATACCGCACCTAAACATACCTCAAAACTTTTAAAAAATTGGTTTCAGGATAGAGAATTTGGGATTATGGAATGTTCTCCGGAACTTTATGCTATAGAATACCTCTTGGAGATCGTAGATCAGAGAATAGAATAGGGATACATATCGAAATATGGTCTCAGTCACTCAGGTCAAGGAGGCATGGAATAATATCCCCAGTTCCATAATTTAAAATATTTTGAAGAGTATGCCTAGGAGGTGTGCAGCGGTGATCTGAAATAATGTCTTGCCATTAAAATATTGAGTTTAACACAACGAATTTGAATAGAAATACAATTTTGCTTTGGAGTTGCTTTAGTTTTGTCCAGCTGAAAATCGGCATATTTTAGTATTATTTGTTTTTTCTTTGTTTTTGTTATAAATAAATGGATTTTTTTTTTTAAATCTAATTTTGGAATGTAACCACTACATTCCTACATAAAAATTTTAAGGAATATATTTTCATTTAAGCAATTTTACTCATGTGTTTGTTGTCTGTGTTTAAGCTGCTTTAGTTTTGGCCAACACTGTATACATCCATATGTATGTGCATGTAATCGCACTTAAAAAATGATATCTTATGTGTAGTCCATTTTTATACTTGTTATATCCTTTTCTATTCCCAACAATTTTGTAAAAAAAAAAAACTCAATTCACAAAGAAATCTTCAGTGAAACTACGTAGTGAAAATCCAATTATGACGAGGAAGTGTCAACTGTATATGCAGTGAGGTTAAGCGTTCAGAATTCTACCCTTCACTAACATATTAGTGACTAGAATCCTGCACACACCCAATCTGAATACAAAATGTATTAAAACTATTTAAAGTTAATATTTTTTTTTTCAATTCTTAATACATATTCCACATTATTTAATTAATAAATTATAAGTGTATTACATATTTGAGGTTTGTAAGTTGAAGATCTTCAAAGTAGGAAAATATGTTAGCTGGCCAGTACTGTTGCAATTACCCTTACTAGTAGCCCCCTACATGTAACCGCTTACTGGTTAGAAGTTATTTTTGTGTTCACTTCAAGCAAGACAACCATTATATTTTGTTAATTTCTTTAACGAAAAATTTACAATCAAATTTAATTATGTATCTCAAAAATACCACCCCTTAGATTGTCACTAGGAAAATACTTTTCCAGATCACTGTGAAAAATACAAAAAAAAAATATAGTGTGCCAATGAAAACTCAAAAATGAAACTGTATAAAAAGACTGGCTTAAAAAAACAATATATGTATACATAAGTAAATATAAAACCACATATATAATAGGAAAAAAAAATAGAAAAAGAAAGGAAATAATAACAAATTCAGGACATGTTTTCTTCATTCGTTTGTATTTTTGTTTGCATTTTTCGGTCGAGAGATTTGTTCCTACATGTCCCAACTACCGTAACGGTTTATGTGTGCAATAGAAAAGAGACACAACCCAAAAACAGAAAAGCCAAACACACGATATAAAACTCAACAGAAAACTAAATAAAAAAATAAATGAAACAAAAACATAAGATTCGTGATTACACAGATCCAAAAATCCATATTCTTTATTTGTTTTTCGATAAGAAAAAACTTACCTTACAATCACTCTAATTAATCGAATTTAGACGACGAGTAACAACACTTTTACCTTAAGGCAGTGTTTTTTGCAGCGAAAACTTCTGCTAAGAAAGCTTTTCTGCTGTCCTCTGCAGATTTTTCTTTTACACACACACACACAAAAACTTTCTGGAACTTTTACTTTATTATTATTTTATTGCATTCGAATTGGGAGTTAGAATGAGACAACTAGCTTAACGCTTTAAAGAACAAAACAAAAAAAAAACAATTGGGAGGACATAAAAAAAAAACAAAAATGTCTGGTCTGCCCCTTCCATTTTTTTATAAGTGAAATTATTTTAAATAAATGAAAAAAAAACTCACCAAAACTAGAAAAAATCAATTTTTCTCCTTCTTCCAAGTTGCCACGGAACTCATCTACGTCAGGCAAAACAATATTTAAATCGAATAACGCGCAGCCAATTTACGAAAAGAAAAGAAAATTCCAATTAGAATGCAATTGGAGTGAATTGTTATAAGTCCACTACACGAAAGGTCTAATAATGGGAGACGAAGCACTTTAAGTCTTTTGTTTTTTTTCTAATAATTATTGCAAAACATGAACAATATGAACAATATTACTTTATATATGGACGCACGAGATAGAGAAGCCACACCAACCGCTTGCAAACAACTCGGTAAACTAAACAGAAACGAAAGAGAACCACCAGAAAATATGATGGTAGTGGTGGCGATATATGTGCGTATGTGTGAGCTGAATCTGTTTAGATTCTAGTTTCTTACTGCTACGTTTACACACTTAGACTAGATCAAATCTATGCTGTGCATAGAAGCATAAAAAATTTGGCTGTTCTGCCGTTTGGTTACGTTAAAATGATGTCGCAAAATAGGTCCGTTCATGTGCTCTCCCAAATCAGCAATTTGTTACTTTTTACGAATAGCTGTTCGCGTAGTTGCGGAGAATTGTTATAGTTTTCCACAAGAGAGGGCGCCTGGAGGAGTAAGAAATTCCCCCTTGCTTTAGTTTCCCTATAATTAATTATTTATTTCCGAATTACATTTATATTTCCAAATAAAGATATCATAATGAGCAATTGAGCGCGTTCCCAACACCTCGCTAATCTACCTGCTAGAATGCTTTTCCTTGTTGACGGATATGTCATTAACGAAAATATGAAAAAGAGTATTTATTGTATTATATATGTATGCGTATTTTCACTTTTAATTCGAAAGTGATTCCTTTCGTGCTTAAATTAGCGCAGTACAAGAAAAAGTATACCTGCAGAAGTCAAAACTGACGTTTGTCCATTAATTTTGACAAGCAAGCGCAATAGTCTATCAAAATCAGTGATAGTTTTCAGCTTAAAATATTAAATGTGTGGAAGGCCATAAAATGCAACACACTGTGCGTTTCAGTCTGAATCGTGCGTCGCGAAGTTAAATTCTCTTCAACTCCAGCAGAGCAACAAGTTTGACGTCTATGAATTTGTACGAAACAATTCTTCTTTATTGCAATGGACGTCGATGGATTTGTGGAAGTTTTGAGATAAAACGCTATTTTATCGATTCTATTTAATTCAGAGTACAAAAATTTAAAACAAAAAATTAAAAATGGAAGGATATATCGAAACAATTTGGAAAATGAAGTAACATCCAAAATAATTATAAGCCTTATTTCAATTTGCGAAAAATTGTTGCTATACAACTTATGTGCAGGACACACATTATAAATGCAATTTCTTTTTGTCTATCCATAAGGCAAAACATACAAAAATATTAACAAAATATGAAAAAATATTTATGCAATACCAATATCTGAGAAGTGAATTCAAGTGGTGCATATTTGATATTCTGTTTCATTCTGTACGTTTCAGCGTAACTTCTATAAGTTTCTATGCGGGCAAGGGCCTGTGAAGACGTCTATATTAGTTCACATAGAGGTTTAGTTCGTCTATAATTAGTTCCTCTATGGGCCTGTATTTCACACATTCTGATGTTTCAATCAAATCAAATGGAAACTCACAAATACAAGTACATAAATATCTTGGAGGCTGTCTTGACAGCTATGGACGCAGCCATTTTGCACAGACAATTTGTTGTTGCTTGTGTTGTTCAATCAGCTTATGTTTCAAATTTATTTATTCTTTGATGAACGATTTTAGAAGCATATGTTTTTAAAAAATTAGATTCATATCATTGAAATTTGTATAGAATTCTTTAAGAATTTTAGTTCAAAAATTGGATATTTTCTTACTGAATAAATTTTTCCTTTTGAATGGGATTTTTGTTCGTTTAACAACGCTCACACACTAGCACTCCCGTTCATGTTTTACACCACAAAAATGTGTGCAACTCAGCGCTGAGGAAGATCTTAGTTCTTTGGAGTGCGCAGCCTCGCAATGAAATGAGGAAAAGAAAACGCCGCTCCCATTAAATTAAAAGTGCGTTAATGGCTGTCAGATCAGGCAAGTATTTTTGTGTGCTTCTTCGTCAGACGTTTTTTTGTTTCTTCACTTTTTGTTTACTTGAATAAATTTTCAATAAAACAATTCAAAGCAGCTATTCTATTGGACTTAAAACTACTGTTTTGATATTTCAGTTTCTGCAAAGAGAACAGCAACTGCCTTCAAACTGAATCAACTAAAGGAAGACTTGCCCAAACTAGTGAATAATTCACCATCTCCTCTAGTCAATATCCAGGACATTGAGGATATAGGTAATTTACAATGAAATGCTTCTGATAGTTTTATGCAAGGAAGCCAATTCAGAACCTAGACAATGGTTTCATGTCTTGCTTGTCTGCTGAGTGGTAGATGTGCGTGTGTTGGCAGTGCGTAGGGTACTTCGATACTTATTCATCCACCTTTATATTAGAGTTGAACAAAAGAAGATTTCCTAAATGAGGTTTTAGTTTTTTTTAGTCCTTAGGTTGTTGGAAATTTGTTCCTTCTTCAATAAGAATAAAGTTAATTTTCGATTGCTGATGAAATGTGTATTTTTTTGTTTTGTTTTTGTTTTAGATGATGGTGACATCGAACTGGACGACGAGGACTAACTAGACGCTTAAACTTTTAATTTCAATTAATTTCTGTCCCAACCCATGCCCATCATGCCAACTGAATTTTCAATTGATACTATCAACGATTATTTTACTAAACTAAATCCTATTGCTAAAAAAATTGCCCTCGATATTAATGAGACAAAATCAGCGTACGAACATATTTGGGCGAAGCTAAATCCCAACGAGCACAATGAAATTATCAATGAAACTTTAATGAAACCAGAAATTTCGCTGCGGTATTTCGATAATTTTTCCATTACCACTTCAGCATCCTCTTTATCGCTGTCATCGATTGTTACTCCTAGTCAAGGTGAAGAGACGAACAGTAAAAAGCCTTCACGGCAACCCACTCATAATAACCATCATTTGGCAGCACGACGTTTCTACGATTTTGATGGACGAAATCTTTCAACTTATGCTGAGCAGAAGGTTGGCCTTAAACTAGTCCATGATGAAACATTTGGTACATTTCGCGATGGTCATTCAATGCCATTTAGCTATAAAACGAAATCTCAGATAAATCTAAGATTGTTCCAGGACGACGAGGTAAACAGACGGTCACAAATTAAGAATCGCAATGGAGAGAGTCTAGTGAAGCAACCAACTAGGTCGAAGGATCCAAAGCCAACCGCCGCCGTTGAGGAAGAAGTCTTGCAAATATCAGTAGAGACTTTTAAAAAGCTTCAAACTGAATTGGCCACAAACCTTTCTAATCGCAGTAAGAATGAGGGTACACCACTGAACACAAGCGACATAGATCAAGATCTCAAGTCATTCGACAAGATTGACGCAAAATATCAGCGATTCTATGATGAGTCAGGTTTGGTCCCCGACGAAGGAGTGGGCAATCAATCTTCATCTAATCACACAGAAATAAGTCTTCTAAAATTGATCTCAAAAAATGGGAAGTCAGCTGCAACAAAATTCCATCATTCAAAGTATGGCTACGAGGGAACCGGAGACGACGAAGACGAATACGAACGGGTGAATTTAATGATGAATTGCTGTAGCCATTCGGCGGGAGGAATGACAACATCATCATCATCAGCACCATCAGAGGATGACGAGAAGACACTGTGTGAAGACTTAAAACTATTATTGGATAATGATGGTCTGCGTAAAGGATTTGATTTTTTAAATAACTGGTAAGGCTGAACGTGAAAGTGTAACAGGTTCGAGGTGAGGATTGCTCATTTGTTTTTTTTTTTTTTAATGCGAGGGGAGAGATAAAAGCTACTGATATCGAATTTGTATTTTTGGATAAACAGCACCTCGAATGTTAGCTTGCGCACTTGATGAAAAGCATAAGTTCCAATTTTACATCACATTGTGAAGCTAGGTTTTGTTATAAGCTACCATTATTAATTTATTTTTATACATGCATACATACATAATGGAATGAAAAATTTGCAAAGGATTATTAGCAGTTTAATTTATTGTTTTCTTTTGAACTAATATCTGAGCTATTAGTGAAACATTTTACGTAAGAGAACTTGTACTATCAATGTGTTAAACTTTCTATTGCTATTGCTTTCGCCAACAGATTTAGCTGCGTATTAAAAAATTTAAATTGCTTGAAGGCAATGAGTGAAAATTTAGCTAGGGAGCAATAGGAAGTACAGAAGCAGTAATTTTCACATTTGCAAGTGCTCTTCTTTTTAGGTTAGGTTAAGGGTTTCTTTTTTAAGCGTTTTTCCCTATTAATGCAAAGGTACCCTGCAAAAATTGTTTAAATAATCATGACTTTCGAAAACGATAACAATTTCACCGCCAATATTAAAATCGGATGTAAAAATAATTTAAAATAACAATAAATAAGTAAATATACAAGATTTTATCATATTTCGACCTTGGAGTGCATAAAGGAGTTGAAAAAGATAAAACATATATATTTGATCAAAGGTATATGATTAAGAACCCTATACCCACATAATTTGCATATATAGGTATGTATATCCCACATAATATTATTATGGGTCCATTTCTATCACCATTTTTAAGTAGTCCAAGTCTAACTAGTATTTATACTGACGATATTCTCATAACCATAAATAATGTATATGTACATCCACTTAATGCATCTACATTTTTTCTTTTAATGTTGAAGGCGTTTAATGTCTTACACCAAAACAATTATATAGTACCCACACATTGGAGTGTTTTTGCCAAAAAGCTAGGCAAACATGTACTGTTGTTATGGTTAACACATTAAATTCGTTCAATCTTAAACTAAAAATAGATTATAAATAGTATGTGTCCATTAAAATGTGCATTTGTGTGTAGTAATAAAAAAGAAAAACTAAAATTACTTCTTTTTATTTCATTGTATAGTATATTCCGTTTCTAAAAAGCTAATAAATGAATTAAGAGGTTGTAGAGGTTGCACCGTTGTTTGCAACCTAATAGCTCAGAACTATGAATTTTCTATTTTTCAGGCGCTGCACTGAATGCGGCCTTATCAGCAGAAAATGGAGGAATTCCTTCGGGAACAGGAATTGTTTTTTTTTTCGTAAAATTTCGTAGTTTTAGTCAGTACGTGAACAGACCTATTGTTGGGCAAACGGTTGAGAGAGTAGGAAGTTCCTAATACCTTGGGAATATTGTCTCAGTAGGTGGCGGAACCGAACTGGATACAACGGATACAACAACGTTGAATCAGTTGTACTATATGGATGTGGTACCTGGAGGGTAACCACCACTATCACGAGAAACGTCTTAAGGATATTCTGGCCAAACCGTATCTCTATCGAATAGCTTTATCAGAGAACGGGCCATGAACCTATAGTGTTATGATAAAGTTTTTGTTTTTATTAAATTGTTACGAAAATTACTTTAAAATTAAGTGTGTTAAAATTGTATCTTTTTACGATGAAGCACGTCCGTTGACCTCGATGATTTTTGCTCATTTAAATAACTTATACAATGCTAAGAGAAGACTAATCCGTATTGCTCGACCAATCGTAGGAGTTCTCTTATAGATGAAGTTTTCCATCTAGCGGTGGATATTATTTGTGGCGACATCTGGTAGGTTTGTCATTTAACTACAACTTATAGGCACAACTATCCGACGAAAGTGGCAGTGAATTGATCACACTCTCCGTAGCTAACCAACTGATGCCATGGAACCCAGTTACTCAGGATGACAGGATACGCGGCGGTCCTAAGAGTACGTGGCGCAGAACAGTTGAAAAGGAAGCACGGCAACTAGGAAAAAAAATGGGGAGAGCTGAGGCACATTTCCTTAGGCATTGTAGTGACCTTAGGACCGACAAGGAGATACAGAACATAATTAAAGTAAGTAGAATGGTCTTCGAAGGAAGATGCCGAACCTGTCCTCGATAGTTTATCAGCTATTTCGTTTACTTCATAACCACTATGACTAGGCATATCCAAATGAGATGTACTCTGTTTGTACTGTTTGAAGGCAATCCTAAACTATTGGTTATGGCTGTTATTTCGAAAGCTTATAGAGCTGCCTTTTTGTCTGAATGAGTATAAATGTTCTTATTGTTTTGCATCATAATCTCTCTGATGCAAAGTTATATAGCGACAATTTCGGCTTTCTATCATAAGCAACTTAAAAATCGATGAAAAAATGGTGTATTACCTATATACTTGTGGCTATATCCGCTTTGCTTATCAAAATGGTTATGGCCACAAACAATCATTCACAATCACTTCCAATTGCAGACATAGCTCAAAATTGAGTATCCTTTACCTGACCATTGAGCATCTTTAAGCTATTTACTTTTATATTGTCTTTATTTTCATATTTCATTTTCATGTTATTATAATTCACATTTAAATATAGATCTTACGTTTTTTTTCAATCTTGGATAACGTACATATATTTAGTCGATTGATTACAAAAAAAAAAAATTCAAATTCAATTAGTTTTATTTTTTTTTCCGTGGTAGATATGAACAAATACAAAATAAAATACAAATAAGACAATGTTTGTATCACTTGAATAAATAAATTATGTATATAGAAAAAATAAAAAGAAAAAAACAAAACAAAATTTATTATGAAGCTTCAAAGAATTCATTCGTTGCGTTACTTTAAATTGTTCTTGTTACTAGCGTAAAGTATACTATTTTAATTATATATAAGTAGTACATAATTATATAAAAAAAAGTTCTTATCACAATGTTACACTAATTTTATTATTATTCATTTCATTTTTCCATTTCAGCTTTGAATACTATATATATACCTTGGATGTATTTTCAGTTTAAGTTAGGTTCTATGTCCTGTATTTCAAATAAAAAATAAAAATCGACATGAATACCTTATGGGGCATACATTTGAATCTTTAATTTGTAAACTTTAAAAAAAAAACTATAAATTACATTTCATTACTACAGAGATTAAACTAAATCATATTGAACATAAATAATTGTTGTTTGTAATATTTGTTTCATTTTTACTTTTTTTTTATATAATTTTTGGTATCACATTTAAAAAAAAAAAATAATAAAAATAAAATAAGAAATAAAAATTACTTGTGTTTGATAAAACCGAATTTCATTGCATTGGAATGGGTACTGTGTGTGTGTTCTGACAAATTTAAATGAACTTCATTAAATACCCCAGATTTTTATTAATATATATATATATACGTATATTTCCCGTTGAATAAATATAAAAGTTTAATATGTATTATGAAAAACGGTATTAAAAACTAAAAATTAAAAAAAAAAAATATAATAAACTTCTTCTAGACAAAAAAAATTAAATGATATCTAACTACTAAGTTCAGTTTATGGAAAATATCTACGAGTATACGTTTATAAAGCTTATAAAATATTAAATATATTTATATTTACATTTACCATGACGCACAACAAAAAAAAAAAAAACAGCAGAAAATATATGCGAGTCACTTGCGACCATTGAATAGAAAAGTTGTAATCATAGTCCAAAAAGCCACTGTTTTAGAACCGTGGAAAGGTTGAATAGAATTCATATTCTCCCAAGGGCGAATGAATATACATAAACTTCCAGAAATGCTTCAAAATTGGAATGAGAAACGTATAACGTCATATCGTCGGTTCAAATATTACTAATCATTTAAAATAACAACAAAAGAAAACCTAGCACAAACGGGAATACGGTTTTAATTTAAAGAGACAAACGACTATATAAAATAAATAGAAGTATAAAATGTATGCATCATGCTTTTTTTAAACTAAACACCCATCAGTTCGTGTACAATAAAAATTTCAAAGATTTAGTGCTTTAATTCCAAGTTATTACAAGAATTTTGTGACCTAAAATAAAAACACAAAATGTTCACACATTCAGGCTTCAGATCTAGCTAAATTCAACTTTGCGAAACGTATAAAAATATCGAGGGTTCAAGCATAAGGAAACAAAAAGTACAATTATTACTTTAATGTATATATACATAAATATATGCATATAAATTTTTTTTTTTGCTTTTCATTTAAGAAATTATGTTTTTATATATAGTTAGTTTCAAATATGAGATAAATTTTGATGCCTAAATACATGCAGGTATATTGCACGTTACTTTCTTTCACGTTTGCGAAGAACACAAAAGTCTTCATGTATTATTTTAGTTTTAGTTTAAAAAGTGAAAATTATAAAAAAAAGATGTTACATCTGTTAATTATTATTACACTTTTTTTTGTTTCTTTATAAGATTTGCCTTGGTCAGCTTAGACAATTTATAAATCGAAATTCTTGCTGATATTTGCCAATAGTCATTGTGTGTATGTATATTTATAAAATCAAAAATAATAAAAGAACTAAAATGGATGGATGTTCTTCTTCATTTTATAAAAAAATGGCTTGGAAATATTTCATATTATTTTTTACAACGACAAGTTGCTGATTTATTACTTATAGTTCACAGATTGAACATAGATTACTTATCTATGATAAATCTTATCGATTCTCTGCCAACCTAAGTCCAATCAAATCGTCTTTACGAATTAGTTGATGAAGATCTCTTATTCAATGAAAGCGTAGTATTATTCTCTTAAGTCGATAATTATCCAAAAACAAAAAAAAAAAGATGATTTCAATGAATCATAAAAGTCCATTACCAGAAAAATAAAATCAAGTTAAGAAGCAAATTTACACAACTATTGCCATTTTTAAGAACCATCCACCAACAATTACAGCTCTGCCACCTACATATCTCAAAAACTGCTGCCGTATCATATTTTATGAAGAAAACGTGTGGCAAATAAAGTTTCTCAGCAATAAAATATAAATAAAATCATAAGGAGGACAGGAACAATTAAAGTTGTTAAAGAAAATAACTTAGCTTTAAGTTCTCCGGTAATTAACCACAAAAACATACATACATATCTATATATATATTTTTTTTAAAGAATCTCGCTCCAAGTCTCTTACGTATTCATTTCATCTTAGATAATACATATTGTGTTTTATTGGGGTCCTCTTATTTTACAGAAAACGGTGTAGTTGAACAACATCAAGACAACATCAATTTATATTGTGAATTCTTATGACTTTAAGTTTTTCATGTTTCCTTACATTTATTTATTTATTTTTTTTTTTTTTTTAGAAATTGTTTAAAGGTAGCGATTTGGAAGAACGCATACATATTATACAAAATACAACAAAAAGAAAAAGATGTAAGAAAACAAAATAAAAATATATTTAGCTTGCAAAAATAGCCGTCAAGTGACAGATTTCTTTTTTTCAGAAATAAGTACCTTTTTTAGGTAAAAAAAAATAAAAGAAAATATTCTGGCCTCAAATGCTACACGGTTTCTTGAAAAAAAAAAACGTAATCTTGGACATACCATTTCTCATAAGTATTTTGCTTCAAAGCAATGAATCAGTTTAAAAAAAAAAAAAAATGGTTTTCTTGATTTTAATAAATTGCCTATTGCCTCTTTCCACGTCTAATAATTGACACCGATGGTGCAGACGACGAAGAACCGGAACTCGAGGAAGAACTTGAAGACGAATTCATCTTACCTAATCCATTACTGCCATGATTTGAACCCGATGGTGATGATGATGCTGATGAGCTCGACGATCCACTTGAGGTTATAGTGAAACCGCTCCGGCCAATATCAACACGATTTCTTTCTAGCAGCTCAGCCACAATCCCACTGTTTAGAGTTCGGTTTTTGGGTGAAGTCGCAGAGCCCGTCTGCGGTGGCAGTCCAGTGCCCATAATCAGAGATCGTTTGTGTAGTTTTATTCGATCATTGGGATTATTGTTATTATTAGGCAAACCGAGATTATTGTTATTTGTTATATGCATTCCAACAGATGTACCAGCACTTGAAACAGTCGGTTTGTAAAACAGATTGGTATTATTCGGGCCAGTAGTGCGTACAATTCCACTTGGTCCTGCCGTATTGTTTCCAATTGCATTGGTTTGGGGCGCTATTACAGTTGTCGCTGTTATAGTTACTCCACCTGCTGTACTGCCAATGGCAATTTGACGACATTTAGGTGAGGACGACGAACTATTTAGTGAATTCAAAGCTACAATGCGTCGCGGTTGTGGTTTGGTAAATCCACTAATGACGGCAGGATTTGTGATTACAGGACGAATTGTAGCACCTCGGGTGGCGAAATTGTTGTTTGTTTTGATATTATTATTGACAGCAACAGCATTGTTATTATTGTTGGTTTCAAATTTGTGTGCAAGCGATGCTAGTGATGTACTAAAGATGGATACATCACCGTTCTCATCGGTCATGTAATTTGTCTTGCGGGTGCATAAAATGTCCTTGTGGAATTCTGAAGTTTCACCTGGTGTCTTAACCATTCCAAATGCATTCATCGCAACTGGCTTGGGTACAGTCGAAAAGAAACTACGAAGGGGAAGTCCCGGTGAATGGATTGGAGAAGAATTCAATGAAGCAGCATCTTCATTCTCTTTCTCTGGTTCGAGCTTTTCAGCTTTTTCATTGGACTTTTCGCCCTGTTGTGAATCTTCGTCCATATCGCAAAGATCAAAGCAAAGCGCTTCGGTATATTTTCCAGTTGTATCGAAAAATGTCATGTCACCCTTTGATACGGGAGTAACATCTGGATTTGGTAGGGGTTCTTTGGGTTGTTGTTGCTCCTCGATTTGTGTTTGTGTTAAAGTTCCCGGTGGAGGTGGACTATCGAGTATAATTGTGTTCGTATCAGTCGTGGTAGCGTCTGCTGTCGTTAAAGTTGCTGCTGGTGTTACTATTGGTGTTAGTGTAGCCGCTGATTCAAGAACAGATTCAATAAGTGGGATTTCAGTAGTGGCGATAAGGTCTTCTGGCGAAATTACTGAAGCCAAACTATCGAGCACCCTAAGATCACAGCTATTCGATCCACTTAACATCTCAATATCGCTCAAACTAATGTTAACATTGTCATCACTCAACAATGTACGCGGATATTGTACGGCAAATATGTCCTGCGGTTGCAATGCATTAGCCCCAGCTGTTTGGAAAAGATCAAAGAGTCCATTGGTTGAATTGTCATTGCTATTATTTGTTATCTCATAGATAATCTGTTGATGGTGCTGGTTATTAAGTCCTGTCGCGTCAATTATGCCGTTGTTGTTGTTACCGCCAGGCAATACGATAACATTTTGTTGTGCATACTGCTGGTCATCACCAAGCGCTGGTAGATTGTAGATTTGATAGCCATTACCTAGAACTTCGTCCAAACATTGGGCGCCTTGCTGTTGTTGATGCTGATATATAATTTGCTGAAACTGTGCTGCATCCAAGTTGGAGAAGTCGCCCAGTCCGCTAATATCAACTTGTGCTGCTGGAGCCATAATATTCGCACCACCGAGGTCTTGTTGTGCTTGGCAGTCAATAATTGGCGGCAAATCATTAGCGAAAATGTTAGCAGGCATCATGGCCAGCGGTTGAGAGTTATCAACAACATTGCCCTCTGCCGCGCCCAACAACGAACTGATGTCACCCAACATAGAACTGGGCTGTAGACTTTCCAAAGTCTGCTGTGCTGACGGAGGAACTTGCAGAGTTGGTATAATTTGCGTCGATGATGATGATGAAGAGTTCGACGATGAAGACGATGATGATGATGACGGTGACTCGGCGATCCTTTGCAGCTGTGCGGGCAATTGCTGCTGTAACATCTGCTGTTGCTGTAGATTTTGACAGACTGTATCTACGTTGAAAGTTGCTGTCAAACTGTTAAGATCATCTTCTAAGCGCGGTTTCTTTGATGACGGCTGTCCACCATTACTGCTTGATCCAAGAGTGCTATCATCGAAGTTAATGTCAGTATCTGGTGTATTTAGAATTTCATTCAATAGTTTGGTGTCGTTAAGAAAGTCCAATTGTGTATTCTGATCGAAATATCCATCGACAAGGGTTAGAATAGAATTCGCATCGACAGCTGAAGACGAAGAATTCGATTGTTGCTGAAAAGCGGCATTCGGATCAAATTGCATCGTTGAAGTATCCTGATATGAATGGGCATTTATATCCATGAGATTCTGCTGCGATAAATGCATTATATGCTGTTGTTGATTTATGCCCTGATTACCACTTAAACCTGACAAAAGCATAGACGATGACATATCCGACGTATTGGTACCCAAGATGCCCGATAATTGTTGTTGTTGTTGTTGTTGCTGCTGCTGTTGTTGTTGTTGTTGCTGTTGTTGCTGCCCCTGCTGTTGCTGTTGTTGCACTTGCTGCTGTTGTTGGGTTCGTTGTTGCGGTTGGGCACCCAAATGAATAAGACTTATATTCGGCAAAATATTCGCAGCAACATTGGCAATCGAAGCAGACGATGCAGGAGATATAACCATACCACTATTATTACCCAATTGAAATGATGTAGCTGATGATCCCATTACATCGGTCATATTTCCACCCGATGACAAAAGAGAGAATGTTGATTGCAAAAGATTGGACTCAATTTGAGCCGCTGTCGTATTGCTGTAACCCATTTGCTGCTGCTGCTGATTATTTGAATTTATTGAGCGTCTATCTAAATCAATGCTCGATGCTGAATTAGACGATTCAAACTCTGGTATCAGCTGTAAGACGAAGAAAAAAAAGAGTTAGATTTGATATTTATAAAAAGTTGTATCCACTTCCGTGGACTACCCCCAAAAAATTGTCTTCCATGTTTTACAGTATTCTTAATTTATTTGGCATTTGCCAAATTCAACTGGCACGTTGACTTTTTGAAAATATATCTGTATTAACAAATCGATTTTAAAAACGTGTCGACCTTTAGATAGAACATATTGAAGAATAAGGTTCTTGTTGTTTGTCAGGTTATTTTTAGGTCGATGATGATTCTAATATGTGCTTCAAGGGAACGTTTAAATTCTTTCTCAACTACTAGCACTTCAAAACTTATACTTACATACCAATATAATTGAATTGACATTAACACAATAAAGGTCCAAGACCATTCGACCGCCTAGAAGATGACACAACAAAAAAAAAAAAGAACACATCCCAGGACCCACACAATTTTTACAAAAAGATAAATTAATAATTTATTGATTGATGTTGAATAACACCACACCCACCCGATTAATATCGAAACGTCGGGCGTGCTTGGACGCCTCTCTGTTAGTCTGATGGTCAGCATAGATTTTCTCAAATGGTTTGATACGACCTTGTACCTGTCGACGCATTGACATAGTATGCATTTTGCATGACATTAGTGATCTCGTGCATGGCTGCATTTTGGGTCCATTCGGTACTCCACAATGTTTTAACGAATCATATTGGCGCTGATGGGACGATGGAGAGGACGATGGCGATAGAGATGGCGTACGGGACGATGCTATAATGTTTTTCACTTCAAGTACCTTATGCTGATCGTCTTTTTTCATTTGAGTATTCGTATATAGTAGATTCTTGGAATTATACTTAACATCCGCTTGATTGTTTATCTCCTTCTGTATACAATTATAATTTTTTGTTTGTTTTTTTTTAAAAAAAAAAAGTTTTTTTTTTTTTTTCTTGTTCTCTATGGTTACATATAGTTACGATGAAAATCTACAAGCTAGATGCCGAACAGTACCAGAATATTAAGGCAGATTTTACTTACTCACTATATACTAAATGAAGCTTACTAAGCTATTAAAGCAACGCTGCTGAATAGCCGGTTTTTTTTTTCTCGGAATACACAACGCACCCTACAGATAAATGTACGAGTATGAACGACGAATGCTTTGCAAGTTTTAAAAAGATTTATTAACCTACCTTATTCTCTAAGTACGATAATAAAACTCTGAAATTAAATTCATTTGGTACATACCATTGCGAGCATTGGGTATTCCACACCTGGTAAAAATATTCTACAATACATTTTCCTAAAAATACATACACTACAGATCTAATGCACAGTTCTAATGTCTACGCCAATGACGAACTAAACGAATTAAACAGTCAGCTTTGGGTCCTTTAACAGATTCGGCCTCGTAAGCTAAAATCTGCCGAGATTTGTAATTGTATTTTGACGTTCACGCAAAATCAAATGGGAGCTTACAAAGTATCACTCATACAAGTAAAGATTTCAGCCGCTGATAAAGGGAAATATACACGCATATGCTGCCGCCACCTTGTGCTAAATAGCTCTATTTGATTGATATTTAAAAGCTTAAGGAAAAAAAAAATATCAATATCTTAGACTATCTAGAACTTCCACACACACACACGTACAGAGATATTGCGGACAGATCAGTATCAATAGCCGATTCGATTGAGTCATGTCGGCATCTCTGTTTGATTAGTTTTCGGGTCTTGAATTTTGAGCTAGGACAATGAAATTTTGTATACAAAGTCTTTGGATATCGGTACAAACAAATTTCAAAATCCGACCACTGACTTTTTGAAAAAAAGTTTTTCTAGAAAACTCTTGCATAAAACCATGATTAAAAAACTGTGAGCGTTCGAACTGTGGCTATACAGAAGGATACTGCGAATCTCGTGGGTGGATAGGATCACTAATACGGAAGCCCTTAGGAGAATGAGATGCGCAAGAGAGCTTATATTCCATAGAGTACTTAGGCCATGTACTACGGAATAACAAATACCAACTACTCCATGTCATCATTCAAGGAATGTTAGAGGGAAGAGGAACAGCAGGTCATCATAGACTTACATGGCTGATTAATGTGCGTGAATGGCTTAACCAGTCAATACCAGCTATAATAAGAGACGTGAAAGGTAAACGGAAAATTAAAACGATGATTTCCAACCTCCGAAGCGGAGAGGAACCTTAAGAAGAAGAAGGAACAAAACTTAATATGTATATGTATCACGGCCACTTTTTGAAAAAAATTACGGTTATTTTAAGCAACTATATAGGAAGGCAGAATGTCGGATCATCACCTCCCCGTGAGCGTATGTCAAATCCGTCTACGCATGTGTAGCTGAACACTCGGACCTGCGTGAGCCCAACTGGGGGAGCTTCAGGCATCTCTTGCTGACCTGAACATCTAAGGCTGCCTGACGCAGAAAAGACGTAGCTGCGGCTTTCCTAAATATGTGTACACCCCCCTACCGAAGAAGCTGAAGACCCTGCCAAGGAGGAAGTTAAAGACCTCAGGAGGAGCCAGAGCATACAAAGAGCGCTTGGCCGAATGCATTCACCCACCACAAACGTTAAAAACCAGTGATCTGAATATTGCAATATCATCAAAGAGATAGCCGTGTCCACCTTTGGCTACCAACCACCACCAATAAGAAGCCGTTGTTATGATGATTTATGCGTCCAGTGGAGGAGGGTGACAGAAGGTACTATCTTCCACAAATTCGTCCAACTGCTGGGATACGCAGACGATAATGACATCATCGGAAGATCCCGGCAAGCCGTCGTAGAGGCGTTTAAAATTGAAAGGGGAAACCAGTTGGTCTTGAAGTGAATGAAGTATAAGTTACCGATCAAACCCTTGGACAGAACGTCACTGTTGATAACTATAATTTGTAGATGGTTAAGGAGTTCACAATCCGCTAACTCTATACGCCGACTTCATTGGCTCGGCCACATAGAGCAAATGGGCAACAATGCTTCAGCCAAGAAGATCTTCGAATCCCAACCCCCAAGTTCGAGACAGCAAAAAAGACCGAACCTCCGGTACAGAGACATAGTTGTTGCGGATGCCAGAAAGATAGAAGGCAACCGTGTCTCAAACAGAGACTTTATAAGGCTCAGAAGCCCTTTAAGAGAATGAGTCAAATGTTACATTTGGTCGGTGCTCTTATATGGAGTAGAATCATAAACGCTACACAGAGTAACGGCAAGCAAACTATAAAATAAAAAAGGGAACATTTGAATACCTTGGCCACATCTTAAGGCACGATAAATACAGATTAAAGATAGTCAAACATGCGAGAATGCATGTACCTTGAAACTGTAAAGATAGCTGGAAGAGTAGAAAGATAAACGTTTCCTGACAATTATGATTTCCAACCTCCGAAACGGAAAGCAACGATAAGAAGAAGAAGGCTTTTGAGACTATAAGTTTATTTAGAAAAACAAACAAACTTTTCGCTGATACTTACCCGAAAAATGATAAAATCTAGACTCCAAGGAAAGTAAGATAGTAAAAAAATGCGAAGCACAAACACGGTTCAGGACAACCTTGAAGAAACTGAAGGTTGCTGAGTAGAGATTGAATGTTATTATGACCTTTCTGGTACTGTGTATAGTTCTATATCTGGACATCTATTTATACCCAAAAGAAATCTACTTTTTAAAAAAAAAAAGACTAATATACTAACCTTGCCACCATTGTCCATGGCGGTGTATATCCCTCCGTTACCACAGATTTGCTGAGGTCCTGTACTACCGTTGGTTGTATTTTTCATACTAACAGCTGATACCAGCTGTGTTGAAGATCCACTCATAGAATTCGAATTTCCCATAATGGGATTGGAGAATGTTACTGGTGACGCCACAATAGTTGGTGATGGTGATGGTGCCACTACAACAGTTGTAGACAATAGACTCATTGAGGTAGATGAGTGCGATGAATGAGCCGAAGAAGAGGATGATGATGATGACGACGACGACGACGATGAAGATGACGATGACGACGACGACGATGATGACGACGGTGATGATGATGATGAAGAAGAGAAAGAAGCCAATGTGACTGGTGTTGCACAATTGCTAGGAGTAGGAGTGGCAATTGGCGATGTTTGAACTCCGGTTGTTGCCATATCGACGATAATAGTCGCGTTTGAGCTACCTGATGGGCTTAGCGTAATTGACGAGCCGGCCGACGGCGAAGCCGATAAGGAACACACTGATAGGGGAGATGGAAATGACGACGAAATCATCGAACAGGAACTTGAACCTTGACTGTTAATTAAATTTGGACTATTGTTATTGGAATTAGTGGATAGGGTTACTCCGCTTTGTCCTGGCACGGGTGCAACGGGAGCAGCTACTGTTACTACTGCTGGCATTGGTGCCGGCGACGCAGGTAGTACCGCTGATGACAATGAGGCCTTTCTTTTGACACTTTTCCCATTTTTTGAACGCGACCGACCCACGCCACGACCTTTTGCTCTTGGTGCTGGTGCAACAGCAGCAGTTGTTGCAGGTGTTCGAGTCGCTGGTGCAGCGATTGATCGTGTGGCTGCGGGTGATCGCGAGGCTCCTGGTGATTTCGCTGCTAATGCTGTTGCTGGTGACCGAGCTGCTGCAGGTGATCGCGAGGTTGCAGGAGATCGTGTAGATGTTGAAGCAGGTGATCGTGTGGTCGCTGATGCAGGTGATCGTGCAGACGTCGATGTTGTTGTTCGATTCGATGACTGAGATGCTCCAATTGAAGTGTGAGTGCCACGTTCCTGGGCTGAAACTCCAGTCGATGATTTGGATGTACTTGCGCTAATACCAGCAAAAATTTCGCGATCAGATCCGCCATGCTGTTGCAATGAAGAAGTATTAGTTGATGCAACTGCTGCCAAGGCACCACGTAAACTAGAACGATGTTGTGCCCTCATATGCCGTTCCAATCCCGGCGGCTTGAGTATCGCATTGCAGATATTACATATTGATACGACAAATGCCTCCGTCTTGGGCGCCAAGCCATAATGATGCATATCGGCTCCATTTAACTTTAACACTTCTCCTTTATACTTTGCACTTTTAAGATTCGTGTTAATCGACGGTTTTGATGTCGATGAAGAATTTGTTCCACCGCTATTAGTTGTCGTTGTACTGGCAAGGCTTTCATGATGTCTCTTAAGAGCTGAGAGCAGTGTCTCGAAATCATAGTGTTGGCTCCATTTTTGTCCCTTCATCGGCACCAGTGGATTAGCCTGAAGGATATCAAATGTCGACGGAGTCGATGCATTTGAACGAAAATTCGGTGAAAACGGTGGATTTGCATTATCTGCTAATGATGCTAGATTTCCACTGCCACCACTATTTCCGCCCAAGGAGCCAGTCGGTGTGGGTGGACATGGCGAAGTGCTGGAGAATTGAAATGAATCATTTGTACTGGAATTGGTATGGCAGCTGTTGCTATTGCTGCCACCATCCCCCACCGACGACATCATGAAGCTTGCCATTTTGCCTGTTTTAAAATAGATAGAATGCTTTGGATTAACAACGAGCAGATTTGGCCTTAATCTTTAGTTACCTCGTGGCAGCCGAGTTTTGACTGTTTTCCGGGTTGCTTGTTTTCTACCTATTTTGATAATCTTATTGTTTACTTTGCAGGTGTATGAAATATTTCTCAAGGAGATGGTTTTTTTTTTTTATTTTTATTTTAATTAAAGGTGGTTCTAAAGTTGCAGCTTAACCTTTTGAAAGTTTTCATTGACATTGCTAGCGCGTCAAGCTTGCGCCTTATTTGGCTCCGGTTTAGTGTAAAAAACTGCAAATAGATAGATATAAATAAAAGGTCTTAGTTTAAGATTCATTGCTATCCAAAACTTAATTTAATATCTTAAATATAGATTCGAATTTTCTATAAAGTTACTGTAGAGCATTAGCTCTTACGAAAATCATACGATCTACTATTCTAGCCAAGATTGATTACGGCTTTAAATGTTTGAAATCTAAAATCCACCCATTCTCAAAGCTAAGAGTAAGCCTAAGGGCGTTAAGAACCGCGCCTCTCATAAAAACATTAACTGAAGCCCGCCTACCATACATCAAACACACATCGCCTGGATCCCTCAACGTCCTTTCTAACCGAGAAATTACCCCCGCCTATATATATCACCTATTGCTAGCGCTTAATTATAAGAGTGAGTGCTCAATGGTTAGTGCGTTGGACTACTGAGCAAGGGGTTCCAATTTAAATCCAGGAAAATAGGTACCATCAACGTTTTTTTACGGCCCCACCTCTTTCGAGCGTCCGGCAAATATCCAAGAGTACTTACTGTCATTAGAAAGCGTCGCAAAAATCCTCTGCCCTTTGGCTACATCATAAAACTGTAAGTACAGTTGCGAGAAGCCCCGTCTTAGGCTGCTTATGGCCTAGTATTTATTTATTTTAAACGGAAGAAAGGTATTTCATACATAGGTATATATTATACAGTTTTCGATTATATCATATTTTTTTCATTTATCTATTTGTAATGCAAAACCGCTCACAAACCGTGAAATTGGGTTGTGCAGGACATCCGTTCCATAACAGAGCAGCCGCAGTGTAAATACAGCGCATAGTTTGCAGTTTTGCGCGACTTATGCTGATTTACATATGTGACGTTTTTAAATCTACTCATAAGAGACGCAAAATTTCAAATTCAATTTCGAACTCTAGGCCTACTTTTGAGGTAAGCCCTAACATATGGAACGGCAAAACGAAAAATTAGGGAGAATTTTCTAACCTTCAAATCCAGCGCACTACCTCAAAAAGAAATGCCTTAATCTGTCCTTACTAGTCCCTAAAATGCCGAACGCGCCCATTTACTCTTGAAAGCACAAATTCTCAAAGCTCTTTGAGAAAAACCATAGAAAAAGCTCTGATTTTCTAATGGTAGCTCTATCTTGATGATCATATTTTTATAATTCACACAGCGATCAGCTCTGTCGAAGGTACGTCAGGGTGGCACGCATTTTTTGCAAATTGCACGTAAATGAGTGGTAATCCTTGAAATTGACAACATTTACAGACACCAGGGTGTGAAAAAAAGGCTCTCCAATAAGGCCTGACTATTTTCCTGAGACAGAGTATAATAGCCCCACATAAACGAAACGCATTTCATAGGCTCCTAAGTTAACACCCTTATTAGTAATGATACCAAAGACCAAAGAACCTATCCAACAGTATTAGGGTTTTTTTTTTTTTCATTCCTTTTCGTGGAAAGACGAACGCATCTTACCTATATGTAGATAGAGGACTACACAGTATACCTACTACACACAAGCTACTACCCTTAAAGATTCACAATGATTGTCTATCCCAAAAAATTGTATACATTACATCCTCCTCAAATGTTTACATTAATTACTACGATAAAAAATCAAATATTTATTTCAACTTATTATAATAAATAAAAAAAACTTTAAATACGCTTTCTTACGGTCAGCTGTTAGTTTTGCTTTAGCCCTGCACTGTTCCGGACGGTATCTATTACATTACAATGTCATCTTCATTTAAATGCAAATTTAGGCCTGTTTCTCAAAAGTACCATACATACTTAAAGTTTTATTTATTTTTGAAGAAAACGAAATAAAGTAAACGAAAATTAACAAAAATAAAAAACTACCTAAACACACAGGATGAATTCCGGGAACATTACGTGTTCACCCGTCCTATTACCACCCAAAAATTCGATATCGAAAAAGTTCATTCGAAACATACATAGAATAAAAAAAAAATCAATCTGTGCCGCTCTCGCATGAACTTATTTTCTTCCTTTTTTTTGTTCCAACGATTTTTTACTTTTTTTCGAAATTAAAAGAAAAAATAACTCACCAACTTTTAATGTTAATTTTTACCAATGAAAACTTCCAAATTGTTAATCCGTAACCCTCGGAAACCTCGATTCCCTTCAGTTGAAACTCATTTTCTTGTGAAGAAAATGTTGCCTCACCACCAGAAAAATTGCCATTTTTGTGTATTATACTTCGACACACGTTTACTCTCTTTCTACACCACTTCAATGTACGTATATCGGCACAGCTGTTTTCTTTTTCGACCAAACGCACACACTATCAAAAGTTGTTCTTGTAGGTAAGAAATTTTCAAAAGAAAAAGACCTAAATCAAAATTTAGCTGAATAAAATCTGCTTACAATTGAGAGTGAGACAACTATTTTGTTCGCTGAGTATGTGGTGATGGTGAACCAAACCATTAAACCAAGAACGTGCGCGCTTACCACCAACGAAGCACACAAAACGAACAATTCACCAAAGCAACTCTGTTGGCTGAATGCATCTAATTTGTACCGGTCGGAATTCTTCTGCTTTCTCGCCTCTGCTGTGCAGCACAGGAGACACGAAAGGCGAACCTAACTGACAGGAGTAACGAACTTAGCAGATTCTGTTATTTGGCTGTTAGTCAATGTTCTAATTCTGTTATCGAGACTGGTGAGAAATTTTGAGATCATCAAATTATCGAATTTTTCTTTTCGAATAGGATCAGTCGACATTGTTTACGATATTTTTGTTCTGTTTGAATTGCTTTTTATTTTTCAGAGTCTCATAGCTCAATTGAGCTTCGCTTCGTATGGCTTAGGGTAATCGCTGGTATGTAAGCGATTATGTTTTTTCTTCTCCAGAATTCAACGCGAAAATGTGTTCGAATTCCCAAGTTAGCGAGAGAAAATGAAAAAAAAAAATAAAAAAATCACTCCAACGAGACACACTATCTATCCGAGGGAGCAAGAAAAACTAAATGCTGACAGCAGCGGAATGAATTCAAGTACATTTGCCATTTTGTTTTTCTTTTATAAATAAACATTAAACAGGGATGCACAAGAGGATAAACAAATAAAAATGCTATTGTAACGGCGAATAAATTAAACGTGATTTAAAATACTCAATTATATTTTATTTAAACAACTCTTAGACTTTTATTACTATTTTACAAAAATTATTATGATCGCTTCTCCGGTGTTTTCGCTGGCTAGATCAAGAGTATTTTTTTATTCGACAGGGTTCCTGTTGACGAGCTTATGTGAAAAATGTAAGAATATCTCCAGTTTTCAATTTTGTTTTACATTATTTTTTTTTTTAATTTAAACTTTTAATAAAACTGCAATATCTCCCCGCTCACTTTTTGCTCTAATATTCGTAGATTATCAAATTTCGAAGAGTGGGGGTAAAATTATCTCAGAGAGAGCTAAAATTACGAAAAAGTAAATGAACGAGTTGAATAAGAAAACGTTGAAAATACACGGGTTTGACAGTTTTCATAAACCAGCTCACAGAAATTTCTTGCACTAAAATTCGAAGCATGGGGAAATTCCTTACTCTCTCGTGAGCGCTCTCTTCTGGGAAAAACTACGAAAATTCTCCGTACGCGAACAGCTTTTCGTAAATTTTCTTAAAAATTCGCTGTTTTAGGAGGGTACGCGAACTGACCTAATAAAGCATGAGTTGTAAAACATATTTTTGGAAAATTATAAAGACAAAGTTCGCTTTTATTCCTTAAACGTCTTCTTCTTCATCCTCTGACTCCGAAGATAAAAAACCAATCATATATAATAATTTAAGAAATAGAGTCCCTTATTTTAGCGCTAGTGGATCTCAAAATATTTTAATGTACAAAGGATTAAACCTTTTTAAACCCAATAATTTTTAAAATGAACTAATATAATATATTATAATAATAATTATAACTTATGTAACTAGTTGGTAAAAAATAGCGAGAAGCTAAATAAAGAATCTAATCTAAAAAAAAAATAGCACAATTATACGCGCAACAACAGCATTATTACAGTTTTGCACCGTTGCAACTTGTACAAGTATTATCTTTTATTTTCGTGTTTTTTTATCGCGTACCTATTGATCATTTAGCGGCGTTTTTTGGAAGTGATCGGAAGTTTCTAGAAGAAAATTTCCAAAATGATAAGTTCAGCGGAAGAAAGGCTGAAATGTGTTGAAAGAAGGAAAAAGTAGTGGAGTAATCGCAAAAAAAAGACCCATGTCCGATGTCCGATGCTTCCACTGGAGTTGAAGTCAACAAGAGCAGAAGACCGAACAAAATTAAGGATAGGGAGGCGAGCCACATTGGGTGGCTTTTAATGGACAGGGACGACCTTCCGTTACTGGCGCAAAAATCTAGTGTTTGGACTTTTCGACGACCCTTAAATGGAGTCGGCTAGAAAGCTAAAGAAATGAAAAAGAAGCCAGCGTTGTAAGCCAAAAATGTTCTGTCACGAAAAGCTTTTTTGAAAAGATATGAAACCTGTACTATTGATGATTGGAGACGGATAGTACTCAACTTTTTGTTGCAATTAAATTTTTGTTTTTAGGTCATTTGGTCTGACGAGATCAAAATTAACTGATTTCAGCCAGATAGCCGTTTTTGGTACTGGACAAGTTTCTCAGGTCCTCTAAAACAAATCCAACAAACAGTTAAACATGGAAAATTGTGTTTGATGATTTGGAGGTGTATTACACCTAACGGTATCGGTCCCGTGGTCAAGATTAATGGCGTAATGAGCAACCTCATTCTTTTGCAGGAAATTTTGTCAGTTGCTTTAGATATGATGCGAATGAATGAAAATCGTATCACTTTTCAACAGGAAATTGATCTAAATCATTCCTCAAAACTCACAAAAAATTTGCTATTGACAATTTAGCATTTGGTACAATGGAATGGTCTGCCCCAATACAGATATGAATCCTATCAAAATGTTATGGACTTACATATTAGAAAAACCAACTGACAAGATACTAAGACGTGTCCAAAGGAATGACGGAAGAATGGTCCGCAATTTCATCGGAAACCATACGTTAACTCTATGAGAGTATGCCGCGACGTCTTGATTCATTAAATAAGGCGAAAAGATTGTGGACAAATTATTAAAACAGTTGGACTTGTTTTGTTTATTTCTTTTTTCACTACTTTGTTTTTTATGGAAATTCTTAATTTATTAATTTATTTTGTTAAAAGAGTAGGGTTAGTTTCTATGAGCAAGTGAAAATCATTTTAGTGAAATTTCTTTATTTTCTTTAATTTAGAGACTATCGTTACACTTTTGCTCTTCAGTGGATATAATTTAAACTTACCCTTCATTTGCCTCCTCCAGACACTCCTGTCCTGTACGCTGAATTTGCTGAATTTGGGCTTAAAATTCATTTTCGACCACTTCTGAGGAAAATGCACAATTTCTCCAACGATTAACATCACCTTATCGCCTTTCACCAACACAGCTCTTCTTCTCTTTCTAGTGAACCTTTTCGCCAGAGGAGGAGAACATGCAGTAGAAGAAAAAGGATAAGGAAAATGAAAAAAACTTGTTCTTCTCACACGATAAATTTGTCGCGTGAAGTTAGCCACACATCCTAACATACGGAATAGAAACTTTTTAAAAATGGCTGCCTCCCGTGGTGTGTTATGTGTGCCGTCTCTCTCCTTCGGATTTCTTTAATTTAATAATTAACTAAATTTCATTTCTCCCGTGAAATTAATCTCATCCATTCGTCCATGATCGGTTTTGAGTGAAAACTCCACCATATCCATTGATAGCGAAACGGATTTTTCTCAACGAAATTCAATTAAAAAAAAAAAAAACCACTTCAAATGCCAAGTGGAGCGCAAGTTGTTAATCACAGTTATTTTCTTGTGTATGCGCGCGTGTGTGTGTGTTTGTGAATAAGGAAAGAGCAGAGACCACCCTCCCCCAATACACTTGTGCAATTTAGAAAAGAACGAACTCGTACCCAGCTAGCCAAGTAATGCACATGTGCGAGCGAGATAGTAAATGAAAACAACTCTGCTTTTGTTTTTCTCTGTTTGTTATTTTTTTCGGTCGCTTTTTTAATCATTTCTCATTTTTTTCGAGTTCTCGCCTGGAAATATTTAGTGACCTATAGTAGAGTTATCTTTTCCCTTATTTTAATTTAACAATTTTATCCACAGTTTTTCCTTTGATTCTTTCCCTACCTCCATTGGATTGTTGTTTTTCCATTTAAACTAATCAATTTTTGAAATATTAAGTGCAGTTCTAGTTTAGTGGCAAATTTCCTTTTCGGTGAAGAATAAAAAAAAAAAAAACTAACTATCCAAATGGATTTCGCGTCAAACCCGGTATGGAAAGATTACTGAATTAGAAAAAAACGAGACTACGACGTCGAAAAGAAAAAAGTATTTACGTGATAGTTAACAAATAAAAAAAATAAAAAATATTTTGTGGCTGCTGTTGCTGGATCTTCATTATCCTCATAAACATCATCATCATCAGTGCCATTATAAACATCGTCAGCATAAAAGACTTTGTGTTTTGTTTTTTTTTTTTTTTTGGTTCGTTGCCTTTGTTGAGTCTACTCTCCAGGAAAGGAGGAGAAGGAGGCTGAGGCGCCGCCACCAAATCGGAATTGAAAAAAAATGTATGTTTTAGTAGAATTTAAGCATAAAAATTCCAAGAGTGTAGAGTCCTGGTCGTATGTTATTGACCTTCTATTGCTCCCTAGTTTTCTTTTTTGTATTAAAAAAGATTTTTCCTATTTTTCTTTCATTAGTTTTTCTGTCTAGTTTATTGAATTGTGCATGTTTAGCGGTATATATGTAGTAACAAGTTCTTCATGCAGCGTTATTTTTATAAATGTTAAGAATTCTAAAATATATACTTACATTTGATGATGTATTCCTTCCAAAATGAGTTACAATCAATCCCATCTGTTATGTTAAACAGTTGTTTATGACAGTGCTCTACCCCATGTGAATGGCCACGGTGTAGGAAGTGGTAGTGTATCCGGAAGGTTTGGTGTTCCATTCAATATTCAAAGTAATTCGCTCAGAAAGGACTTAGTGTATTTCAACATGACCTCGAAAAAGGATCTGTAAACTAGGTACGAATTAATACAAGAGACACAAATAACTTTTTCCCAAGTCTAATCGGATATCATCCATAAAAAAAAAAAATTTGAAACCTAATAGGTATTACCTGTGTTTCGAATACATAATACCAACGCTTCTAAATGAGATGATATAGATCAAAGCAACATTAAACCCAAGTTGGGCCAGAAACGCTTCAAGGAGTTGATCATGTCAAAACATACTGATCTTATCCCTCACAAGACACAATACTATATTGCTATTTGTCAAATATCTTCTGCAGAAGCTCCAGAAAGGAAGAAGAAGAGGAGAACGTTCCCAAATTTGTTTGTACCTGTGCTGTCCTGCCCGTTAAAAGAAGACTTCAATATTATATGTTAGAAAGGACCCTTGCGGTCTACGTGCGTCTGTACCTAACTGTATCACTCTAACTTAACCTAACTTTTCGAGCGTTTTAGACTGACAGCAACAAACAAGAGGAATTGAAAAAAATCGAATCTAGAATCAGACTGGCCCTTTAGTAAAAGTAGATGGAACAATGTTGAATGTGGTTAGCACAAAGTCCGTATTTTTAGTCTATAGGCTATAGTAAAACTCTTGAGTGTAAGGTCGTTAGATCTAGTGGTTACAGGAAGTACACTTGAAGCGGTCTAATTCGCACCTTACTATATGGATATTGCCATCCACTCAAGCCTAACTTAGCTTAATATTTGCATTGATCACATGTGAAATTCCTGCGAGCTCGACTTTAAAAACGATAAGAGTCAATCAGCCTAAATCAAAAAAGAGCACTGAATCTATGTATCGAACTAATAATAACTAATAATTCCCTAATTTTCCCCAGATAAAGTTGGGAATGCTTTGCATGACCAGAAGATACGCGGCAGTTTAACCTTACCATGCTTTTTTCGATTGGTGAATGACAAGTGAATGAATCGCAAATTATTGCTTTGAATGAAATGTCAAAATTAGCGAATATTCGTTTGGTCACATTCGCAGTTCGCTGAGCTATAAATAGACCTTTATTTAAGTCTGCGTAAGATGGATATTTGAATGTTATTTCTAACATCGGAAGGTATTCTAGGCCATTCTTCAAGTAAAGCTTTTGAATATGAGGAAATCAGCAAGGAAATTCCCCTAGAACTTGCGAGCGTCTGACGAACATCCAAGAGTATTTGGCCCTCTAAGGGCTGCTTATGACCAAATATTTATTGGAAGGAATTGACTATTTATTTGGATCTCTAAATTAAGCATGATTATATTTGTCACATTTAAGCTGTCAAATCGCATTTTCTATTTTCACAAAAAAAAAAAAAAAAACAAAATCAAAAAAATTACAACTAATTATTTTTGATGATATTTGCGGATTATATAAGCAGATTTTCGTATTGATATATTTATATTTTATTAAACATGATATTGTAGCACTTTAACTAATTTTTGACAAACAAAATGTAGTACAATCATAACAATTGTAGCAAGAGATCTAACTTAGTATCTAATCATATATGTATACAAAAAATTATTAATATATTCAATCACTTTTTCTTTTTTATTTTCAAGTTTACAACCTTTTTTTTTGGCACTTAAAACACTGGATTTTATAAAATAATCTCAAATCTTTTCAGTGCCAGAAGCAAGGGTTATATTTTAGATTAAAGTTATTTAAAAATATAAAATGGTCAAGACATGTTCACGACACGACAAAAATCTGAAACAAACACTCTTAAACCCAAAGTTTATTTGCACTTTAAAATTAAAAAATTAAAACAAATTATATGTATGTCCACTTTGAATTGGAATGAATTACTAAATATGAATACTGATTGAACTGGTTGAGGATACGAGGACGAATGAAGTGAGTGTCTAACTAGTGATGGCTGTGAATCGAATGATGTTGATTACAACCTGAGTATATTGCTTAGATGTCAAACGTATAGAACATACTCAAATGTCAGATGCTAAATGCACGCGAGTATAAAATGTTACACAAAAAGGGGATTTTTTATGAATGAACTGGATTGGAAGTACAATGAGATTTCCTTTATTTCGATCACGTTGTGTGTGTTCCAGACCGTTGAATATTTGACCTTTCGTCTTGAAATATATCCTGTCCGAGGTAAATAAGTTTGCTTTTTGTATACGAAAGGTAAATGAGTGCTTATATGTCATTTAGGGAAAAATTCCTAGACACATTTGAAGGAATATGTGGGTGGTAATAAAAATTAAAATTATTTACTGTGAAACCACTTATTGTCTTGCGATATGGACACGAAGAAATACTGTGAACTATAAACGGATGATAAAATTGCATACAATTCTGCCGGTGTCGATTTTAATCAACTGTTTGCCTATCCCTTCGGGTTAGCGTAGTCACTCCAATTATCTTTACCTATTTGACTGGCTATATCCAGTTCGATTCTGCCATCAATTGAGACGATATAGATAGAAAGGTATTGAAAACTCCCTTCTTGAAAATTCAAACGTTTGTCCAGTTAATTTTTATTATTCTATAAGGGCGTAGGCATACATCCTTAACGTCTTCGAGCTGTTTGAGTTCGGATGTACATAAGACTTTATTGAATTCCTCCATTTCTCGTCGCTTTTAGAACAACTATAATCACCAATAAAAACAACATTCGTGAAAGCACGCAGCATTTTTTCGAGTCACGTGTGTAAGATTTTATTTTATAGAGTACATCCGGTGGAAATCACAGAACTTCATGAATCCATTCATTTGCTGTTGAGAATCATTCGCTGAAAAACGAGCCTTTCACAGTCTCATACACACAGAAAACAAGCGAATATGAATCGTGTACAAAAAGACTACATCATGGTGTTGGTATACATGAGTCAATCAGAGTATTAATAAAAGCAGTGAAATGTACAAACGATTATTTTTTTGAGAGGCAGTAAAATATGAGCTCAGCGCATAGGTTAGGTTAGGTTTGTGGGTTGGCAGAGGAAACGAAATACCTCCGCCGCACTCAGGTCAGCACTGACCCATTGTGTTACCCATAGGGGGGCTTAGAAAAAGTATCCCTTGCCCATTTAACCCATAAATATCTGTAACAACTTCCCATGGTTGTACTTACTCGTTATCCGTGTATACAAACCATCCTGATGTTCTCCTACATCCTGAAAGAATTGCCGAGGAATTTGTACCTGGAATGTTGGAGTCCAGGGCACTGGCAGAGGAAGTGGGTAGTATCCTCTATAACCCCCTCATCGCCGATCTGCAGAGTTCTTCTTCCGTCCGACGTAGTTTCTTTAAGTGGTACCGCAGTGGGTTGTGACCCGTGAGTATCCCCACGAGTTTGGACAGTGAACGTCTGGCCTTGCGGATAATTCATTCGGTCCTAGCTTTGTCAAAAGTTGGCCATAGTTGTTTTGCAGTTTTGCAAGTATTTAGGGACTTCCATCTCAAGTTCGCCTCTCTCATAGCCAGTTTCCCTGCTTTAAGCCTGAGAGCGCAGGACGGGGTGCTTATGGAAAGGTCGGTCAGTTCAAGTGGGTCCGATGAAGCTTTTCTTGCTAATTCATCTGCCTTTTCATTTCCCGGGACGCCCTCGTGCCCAGAGGGATCCAGCAGAGTAGAACCTTGTGCTGTGTTCCAAGAGCCTTAAGCTCTTCGCGACAGCACTTCACAAGCTTGGATTTTATTTCTATGGCAGTAATTGCTTTGATAGCTGCCTGGCTGTCGATAAAGAAAGTGATACCTTCTGGTGGTATTGTTCTTACGGCAGACTCACGGGCCGCTGTTGTCACTGCCAGGACTTCCGCTTGGAAGACACTGCTGTGGTCTGGGAGTCGTATAGATCAGGATATACCCAGTGATTCGGAGAAGATTGGGAATGTATAAGAATGAGAGTGAGTAGGTTAAAAGTACGTGAATATTTCGAATGGCTCACAAAACGAACTACTTGCTGCAGGTCTCTGGTGAGGATCTTTCAAAGATGAAACTGAGCCCTAACGATACAGCCCTCAAACATGAGTACTGACTTAAATCTTCCCCAATCGGCTAGTTTGAATCCACAGCAGGCTGCATCATAATGGTTGTCACAGTGTAGTTAAACTGTGCAGGTATGCTCTTAAGCATCCATTACCAGCCAGTAAGCGGTAGAGGTTCAGCTGCCCATGCCTACTACTGACCCAGGCGTCTATGTTGGAGATCAATCTCTGCAGCAATTTGCTTCCACTGACACTGACTATTTCCGGTGGTCTTCTTTAGCAAGAGTTTATCATTGTTGTACTAAACGTGCTGCACTCTCAAGAAAGCACGGGAAAGTACTTAGTAGTAAAAGTTCCATTTCATGTTCTTTATCATATTCCGTAGTATTCCTAATCCAATTAAATTCGTCAATAGAGCCAGACGCTTTACATGTCCGAAATTAAGTTAACATTGAAATTTTCCGCCCGACTTTACACTTCTACTAAAAAGAAGAATAAAAATTACAAATAGCAAAAGGGTATTAACTCAAATTGGACTAATCAAATCCAACCGACATCCAATGGTTTACTAAATGGTTTCCCATTATCATCATAGTCAGCACCCCTACTGAGTGGATGGGATTGTTCAGGCTAATCGCTTATAAGCCAAAAAGTACAATATCACTGAAATCTATACAATTAATAGGTATAACTTGTGCACACTTCTGGTCAAGGTAAAGGGACGAAAAACATTGTAATTTGTATATCCTCAATACACTAACAGACACGAGACATTTTACAGACACATGTCCTGTCTAACCCATGTTCTATATCGAGTTTCGACTACACGACATATACTTGACATTTGGCACCCTTGTAGGTTTTTTTCTAATCATAGATTTCTAAGCTCATTAAGGGATTTTTGTATTTCCACATTTCAACATTCATTGTGATACTCTACGCTCCATCTTAAGGTTGCTTCACGCAACATTTGCATATGTTATTTTATTAAGTTCCGAACTAGTCGACGCAATCAGTAGATGAACTTATTTATCGTTTTAGTACAATCTGTTGCACGTGTTTGCAAGTGTCTTTTTTTTTGTATAAAAAACTTATTTGGCTTCATTTGGCTTGGTGTATTAGAAACGTATAGAACATTAAAGATTAGTGTGGGAGGAATCGCATCATACCCTATCCCGAACAGCGAATATTCGCATATTTTGACATTTCATTTGTAGCAATCTGCAATTCTTTCACTTGTCATTTATTAATGGAAAAAAAAAAATTGTGAAGTGAAACTACCGCAAAAAAAAAAGTGCTTCCCAAGTGCGAAAAATTTAAATATCTGGATGAAGCGGCAGAAAAACTCCGCTATCTTCTGTGACCAAGGCCTAGCTTCGCACAATTGCACTGTAGATTAAACCTACAGCTTTATGCCGTATCCGAAGGGCAGAAGGATTTTTTGAAAAGCTTTCTCATGACAGAAAATACTCTTGGATGTTGATCAGACGCTCGCAAGAGGTGATGGTATTTTTCTTTCGAACTTGAAACGCAACGCACTAAAAGCAGAGCCACGGCACCGACGCGCCTCGCCTAAAGGAAAAAGATAAATACAATTCCAATCCAGCTGAGATTGCGAACGATATTGTTGAAAAGATACGCGACGTAAGATGCGATATATATACATCTACAACAGCGATATCATTAAGTCTGTTCCCACCACAGACAAACTGAATTAGACAGTCAACTTTGGGTGATTTGGGCAGATTCGTTCCTCCAAGCTAAAATTCCTTCAAAAACGTATATGTACATATGTATTTTGACGTTTCAGCTAAATTAAATGGGACTACACCCATACGACTGGAGTTTTGGGTATATCAGTTGACAGTTCTGGGCGCAGCCATTTTGTAGATGCTGTGCATTCAATTTGTTGTTGCTAAGGGAATAACAACTGCAAACAAATATTTTGTTAAACTGAATTGAAAGTAATAACTCAATAAATATATTAGTTAGATCTTGGGCACACGTTTCTTCACATTTATTTATAAGCAGGGCAATTTAAGTTCCGCATGTTTTCGGCAAGAAAATCTACGAAAAGTGGTGAATAGTGGTGAATTCTTTCCCCTCAAAGTTAGAAAAGTCCTCATGCTGCGAATTTTAGTCCAAGAAATTTCTTGGGGTAAATTTATTAGTTCTGTTAAATGTCATGTCTGTGTAAAATAATACGAAAAAGTGTGCAGTTTTTTCGTTCAACAAGTTCCCGCACATTTGTCTTTCTCTAAGAGAATTTTTACCCCACTTTTGGAAAATTTATCAAGCTGAAAATTTTGGTGCAGAAAGTACGGGAACACACCTATTGTGTTCCAGCAGATAATAGTAATTTCAAAATCCATGGGTAAATTAGGTAAACTCCCAAAAAGCTATAAAGATGAAAATTATTTAAAACTTAACATGCCATTTACATTGGAGGGGTGTTTTACCCTATCAGTTGTTTATTACGTAGTAAGTTACTTTTGACAAACGGTAGCCCAAATTGCATTTAATTTTGAATATATTAGTGGCTTCTATTGAAAGCAGCCAATGATCCGAATTAATTACGAACGTAAATAAAGGGCGACGATGACTATGAGACGAAATAACAACAACAACGGTGTTGGTGTTTCTTACAATTTCTGCTGCAATTTGATATATCACCGATACAAGAACCATATTCATTGAAGGGGGTGGTTCTAAAGAGAGGTGGCATTCAGTTTCTTCATTGTGCAAAATTTTTTTTTTTGAAATGTCCCGTCATGTATATTTTGCGCCTTTTAACGTAAATTCATTGGAAACAATACATTATACTAACTACGACCGTCGTAGCGAGTGGATGCAAATTAATTAGTGGTGTGTCAATTTATATTTTATTATTTTAATTTTTTTAATCACTCTAATTTAGTGGCTAACACGTTCTTAAAATATTTTTTCTATTGAGCCCAGTGGCAGGCAAATAAAGTTTTATAACTCGTCTATGGTGTTGTTGACAAGTGATTTGGTACTGGAATTTTCATATACTATTGTCTAGTCGGACTATGTGAAGAAGGCCGCTAGGACTTCGAACTCTAGGGTTTTTTTTTGTCAGGTAATTTCAATACGGATCTTTAAAATAATCAAAAAGACTTCAAATAAACAAAGTTTTTCATACTAAGAAGGTGTACGTTTGTGTTATGATAGCTTAAAGATTTTATGTAAATTTGGTTAAGTGGTAAAGAGTATCTATTATAAAATTTTACACTTAGCATGCCCTAACTAAAAATATGCATATAAAATGTAAGAGATCTATTATATCAGAATATCAGAAGGATCAGTTGAAACTTATTAATTCAAGTGAAATACTATTTTTTTAACTACCAAAAACCTGTCTAAAAAAATACAATAAAATAGATTTCAAATTTAACGAAGTGCAGCAAAAAATATTTAAATCGAATTATACTTCCACGACATCAGGTACAGCCGTTAAAAAAAAATTCACAAGAGAGAAGAGGGCCTCTTGCAATAGTGTTCCGGTGTTTTTTGAACTGCCTTCTAGTTTTGCACTCACACTTGTGTGAGTGAAAATGGTGTTTTAAAAAAGAGGAAGTCCTGTAAATTTTAGTGCATTCAATTTAAGCAGATGCTCCGATTCTTAGTATTTACTTCGTTTCATATGCATAAAAAAAGTTTTTACTAAATTGCAAATACTTTAAATTAATACTAAATTCATTCCAGTAAATACTTAAAATTCATTGGACTAAGTACGCAGTTTTGAATTCGTGAAATTTTCGATCTCGAGATTTTGATGAATTCTGACGATATATTTATACAGAAATCGAAAAACTTGAGTCTAAATGGCCTTAACGGATTTCGTTCAAATTTCCTATCTGTGGTCTGTGAGGCTAACCCTAGAGCCGAAATTGAAATTTTTGTTTTAGCTCTAATATTAAGGGTACTTTACTTATAGCCAGTTTGACTAAAAAACAAAACGATTTGCTGAAATCAGTTCTTACGATTTTCTTTAAATTTCCTTTTTAAATTTTGTTTTTGCTCATTTATTTGGGGTATTTTGTCTAAGTGCTATAAGGATTCATCAAAAGCGTTTATAACGATACCTTAATCAGCAAAATTGGAAAAAACTGATTTCCTGGAACACGACTGGATCGATTTTATTTACACTTCCCAGTGAAGCCAGTTTAAAGACATAGTACAAGACCAACATTTTGGTCGAAAATTATAATGTCACTTAGACCTAATTTGCTAAAAAGCTGGTTTTTAAAAAATAGGTCTACAAATTTCATTGAAATTACTACAGTATTTTCTCAAAAATGGGTCCAACGATTTCCTTTAAATTTCGTATTTAACGGATTTTGATGATTCGGAAATTGTTTGAAATATGACTTAAGACAATTCAATATGGCAGAGGTCTAATTTTTGATAGAACTCCAAAAAGGAATTCGAATTGTTCTACAAATCTTACCTTAAATTTTGGTGTTTTTTCATACCGCTAGCTCACCTAGAATCGAAGTTATGATCAATTTTCCACGACCCCATCTTCGTTGCATATTTTCGGGAATTTTTTTGTTTCTGAAACTAGTTTATTAAAGTCAAAATTGGTAATAACATCACGCAGTCGTTGCTATTCACCAACTTAAAAAAAGTCAAGTAAATACTACAGAAGTATAAATACCTACTAGCTAGTTTTTATGCATAGGGTATTAATTATTTACTAGTGAAATTCATCCAAAACTAGTAAGTACTTTGTCCCCTAGTAAATGCTTGTTCTCCAGCACTTACGTAAGTTGTATGTGTAAGATAATTAAGTATTTACTTAAAAATCGTCTAGAAAAAGCATTTACTAGGTTTTATGCATACGGCCCATTATCGACCCGACAATTTCTGTTGTAAATTTTATAGTCTTGTTTGTAAATTTAACTGTCTAGGTGTGAAAATGACAGCTTAACTTGTAGACTTCACAGCACTTTGTCTACGCGAGTTTATAGGACTTAAGCTTTAAAGCTTCTTTTTATTTATTCTTGTGGTGAGAGAAATGGGTGGAAATAGTTTTCACAATTACATTCAAAACGGATCTTTTTTCATACAGAACAGAAAAGCAATTTAAACAGGGGACTTTTTTGTAGAAGAAAATAGACTGAAGAATGGATTAAACTTGTAATAACAGAAAACAACCGCGCACATTTCGAAGGAATACATTTTTTTTAACATGAAACACTACTAGAGAAATAAATTTATGCCGCTATAAATAAAGAATAAGGACACCAGGCAGCTTTCACTAATTTAATGTCCAAGGGGCTTTTTAAACGATGCCATTTTAAAAAGGACCACTTATCAGACCGGGTGCAGTTAAACGCGCGCAAAAACAACAATACGATCCACTTACCTACTTACTTAAAGGGCTCCCGACCCTTATAGAGTCCCTGCCTGAGACATCGTTGCCTTCCATCATCTGCGGTCCCGAGCACGCTGCTTCCATCTTCACTTGATCCTCATCCGAGGGTGGTGGGTGTTGAGTAGAGCTTCGGCCACCTATGAGCTTTTTTGTGATTCTGTTAACAGTTCTGCTGTCGCACAGCACAGCGCGTTGATGTAATTGCGCTTGTCACGTCTCACGCTACGCTGCTCTTATCTGTTTTCGTTCGTTGATCCTTCTCCAGGTATCCACGGAAAGCCACGCCCTATGGTTTCCCTGCGATCGACCGACCATCCTTTCAGTATCTGATGTGAAAACAGTTTTCACAGCACACCAATGATCTTGGATGGTGGCGGGCAGTGAGCTGCTGATTGTTTCCACTCCACGTGAGAGATGGTCCCTTAGTTCTTGGCGCACTGTATTCTTGTGACATTAGGTCTTCGAACGGCAGCAGTGCGCAATTGGACAGTAGCTATCATAAGATGGACGTCTAGAAGACTACTTCTAAAACGGCGACTGATGGCAAAATGGTCAATTTGGTTGGAGGTTGCTTGCCTGTCAGTTGACACCCAACTGATTTTATGGCAGGTCTTGTGCTTAAACATGGTGCCACCTATGACAAGACGATTGCGGTTGCCTAATCCGTGCCGTCCCATAAGATGTTTGAGCCCTTTGTTCTCGCTGCCGAAGTCCCCCATCACAATGACGCTGTAGCCGTTAGGTGTTACATTATGAACAGCTCTCAACTGGTTGTAGAAGGTCTACTTTTCTTCCTCAGACGAACCATCCGTGGGTGCATAACGCTGTATAACGGTCCGTCCGGAATCTGTTCGTTAAAATCCTGTCACCGTGTGGCTGCCAGGAGATTACGACTCTGCGTGCTGTAGGTGTTAACAGCAGTCCAACTCCATATCCACGGGGGCTTCCAGTTGATCTTCCGGAATAGAGTAGTACAGTGTTACACATTGGGGATTGGTCCCGCATCCGCATCTAACCATCTTATCTCGCTTACTCCCAATATGTCCAGCTTTTATCGCATTAACTCATGCTCTAGTTGAAGGAATTTGGCATTCTGAGGTCCTTCACTCTGAGAGTCAAGGAGCGTCTTCACGTTTCAGTAACCAATCTTTGTCCGGGTACGACAATCCGAGGCATTGTTTTTCTTTTTTTTTTTTTTATATAATTTGCACATGGCAAAGGGGTACGAATACTCTTTTACTGATTAACAGGGCACGGGCGTTAGTTAATTTGGAAGAGAGAAGAAGAGATAGGAAAAAGTTGGTGTAGTGGTATTTAAAAATAAATTTGTCTATTAGTTAAATCAACCATGTATTTGTACAAAAGTCAAAAGTATTTTGTATAACTGAGTACAAATAATCGAAGTCAAACTTCTGAAATACTGAAAAAAGGGAAATGTGTAGTTACAAACACTAGGCATTGAAGAAAAAAAAGAAAAAACAAGTTCGTTAAAACAAATAAATACTATTAGGATTGTCTAAACTATTAGATTATTTTGAAAAGAAAATTATAAATCCTTATTCAGAGAAAAACATCGTTAGGATGCTAAGAATAATTTTGTTGTGATTGTAATTTTGAGGTTGGACCATTTTGTCCCCTAACCTGTATGTTACTGAATCTTGCCACCCTGAACCAAGGACTGCATTATTGTCCCTTTTGAGGCCGTTGGATCGAATCCTAATCCCGCACATCCGACATACCCTCGATAAAGCGAGGAATTTTTCGAAATAACGAAAAGTTCATTACAAACATCGTATCCCAGCGATTAGAAAAGCTCTTATTCAACTAGGTGTGGAAGGCTTCTAGCGCTAGGTATCTAAGACTGATACTGGAACCTATGCTTAAATAAAATAAAAAATATATTAGGCAGCCCATAAAGGGTCACACACTAGTTTCTTACAAGAAGAGATCTAGTTGAATACGACTCAAAGTGTAGAGGGTTTTTGAGAAACTTTTTCATGACAGTAATTCTCTTGAATATTGCTAGACACTCGGAAGAGGTGGGGCCGTGAAAAAACTTTTGATGGAATTTTTCTGGGTTCGAACTTAGAACCCCAACGCCACGGCAATTTTAGTCATGCAGTCGTTTAGGTTTTTTGATACTATCTTTGTTCTTTTCTGGTCGTGTCGTCTATGTACCCTTAGATAGGGTAAAATTATAGTACGCTGAGCTTCCAACCTGTCTTTACCACGTTGATTAAATCCTATACTCAAGAATCAACGAACAATTTTACTCTCTAGAAGAGGATCCATTTGATGGCTGAAAAGTTTTTCAACTTGGTGTTGGATATAATTCATTGAGCGTTGAGCAAATGTTGCCTTATAATGCAGACTTTGTTCTGCAAAACACTATGTTGTGACTACTTGTGGCAGGTTATTTTTAATTGACTCTTCTTAGTTCTTTATAGTTCAAAGGAGGAATTAACACTTAACAACATGCTAATAGAACGTCAGAGCTTGCAATGAGTAGGCGCAGAAGCATCATCAAAGGGAATGGCATTTTCCAAAGGGCCGTATTAGGTTTTGAATGTATGCTTTGTAAGAAGCTTTGTAGTTTAAATTTACCGCCAAGTTTATATATACATATACATAAACAGCAGTTCATCCTTTAAACTACACATATTCAAAGAGAGTGTCAATTACAGACAGCCATTTAAATAATTACAAGCGCTTGTTAGTAACATACTATAAACACAAAGTAACAAATATTTAGCAAACTTAATCTAGGGAACTGTCCCGTCTAGCGTCTAATCTAACAAGGACGCGACGGGACAGTCTCACAGCAATAATTTAGCAAAAGGGAAATTACCCAAAATACAGAAGAGCTAAATTAGTCTGATGCACGTGTACATATGTATATATGTATATGAAAGCAACTCAATAGGCAGACTGCAGGTGAATTACACAAATGCAACCTGAATGAAAGTTGAATGAAACCCTTAAGGATCAAAGAAGCAAAGCAGCCGACAAAAGCATAACCCCATGTCGGGGGGAAGCGAAAACCATTTCAATATAAACTGTAGAAATGCAATATGCAAGCGGGTATTTCTAAGAAGTAAAATACACACACAAAACGTAAATATGTTTCGATAGGTTCTAATTTTGCTCCTTACCTGTCGCTGACAGGTGAGACTGTTGAGTGTTGACAGTGTAAATTATTTAATTACTCGATTGGAAGAAGGAGTTATTCTTTGACTCTTTTGATCTATTCTTGACGACAAGTGGTGTCGGGTTGAAGCGCTTCATTCATAAAAAGGAAGCCAACATTTCGTACCACATTTGTACAAAACCTTTTGTTATTAGCAAAAAGGTACCATAAGTCTTCAGCAATGCTTTCTTCCGTTCCATTTGAAGACAACCATTCACTATCGTAGCACGCTGGCTGCACATTTCCTTCTTTGTTGATAGGATGGAAAAATTTGGGAGATGTACTTGTGTTTTCATCGCGTCTTGAAACAGAAAGCCTTAATTACGAGATGCACTTGAGGTAGCAGTTGGATGCTTATTTCAAAGACGTCAGCAATTTTGTTTTACCTGCGCATTTACTGTTTTAGTACACACGATGCATCGAACCCACCTCATCCCCTCCGTTTTTTTTTTTTGGAGTTATAATTAAAGAAAAGCCTATGTGAGGCTTAAGTACAGCACTTAAGCTATTGTCAAAGCAAGAAAAAAAAAAGTACAGAACACAAAAAAAAAGAATTATTCAACCCCTAAGGAGCAGCATAATTGTTCGACTGGAAGATTTCAGATTATGTGGGTGCATGTAGGCAGTAGTCAGTCGCTGGCAGTCAAAGCGATAATCAGACATTTTTATATTCTCCTTTGCTAAAAATTTCCAAATATTTATTACAGTTTTGTTTTGTTTTTTTTTTCTATTTTTCAGATAAACATTTTCTGGGAATCAAAGTCAAAAGATTACTGCGCATTTTAGACAAAGGATACGATTCTAAATACCCTATCTAAGCCGATAGATAGATATATACACCAATGGCATATTTAACACGATCAAATCTGGTCAACTAGACTATATCAATTAGTTTTACTGCCTCGGAATATAATTACTAACTAAACTGTGAAGAAAGTGTTATAACGTCAAAACATAAAAAATGTCCAGAACCGTCCTTAGAAAACTATTGCAATTGCATGTGATGACATGTGTTTTGCTGATAACATTACCAGTCAGTATAAGAAGTGTGCAAAAGTCTAGTAGTAGTAGTAGTAGTAGTAATTTAAGCAGTAGTCGTAGTAAAACAAGTGGATCTCTATCCTGTATAAACGATACCCATGTTCAAAGTGATATTGTGGCTCAATTTTGTTTGCCAACATCACCGCTTTCCAGTTCTGGCGGCAGTTCACCAACATCGACCACGGCGACATTGGGCAATAGTACATCATCATCATCTTCGCTATCGTACACAAACTATTTCACGCATTTATCATATGACAAGAAGAGGAATGTATTCTATGCCGGTGCTACAAATAAGATCTTGCAGCTAAATGAGAATCTAAGGGTACTTACACAGGCTGTGACGGGTCCAAAACACGATAGTCCATTGTGCCATGCTGGTGGCTGTCCCGATGAAGTCGAAACCCAACAGATGAATAATCATAATAAAATTCTTATTGTCAACTATGTAGATGATATTCTAATAGCCTGCGGTAGTATAAGACAAGGAGCATGTGAAATTTACAACTTATCGAAATTCCCTCAATCGCCGCAGTTTATTGGGATTCCATTGGCTGCAAATGATGAAACCTCTTCGACATATGCATTTATTGGCCCGTCACAGTATCAGTCATGGAAGAAGGAGGACATTCTTTATGTGGGGACTACATTCACAAACGTTGGTGATTATCGTCACGATGTACCAGCAATAAGTTCTCGCAAATTAGATGATCTTAAATACGCTGAATTCTCAATTCAGCAATCGATAATAAATATCGATGTCAAGTATCGTGATCACTTTTTGGTCGACTATGTATATGGATTTAATTCATCGGAATACGCGTATTTTGCATTAGTACAAAAGAAATCCCATTTGGCAGAGGAAGCTGGCTATGTGACACGTTTAGCACGAATTTGTATAACAGATTCGAATTATGATAGCTATACAGAAATAACAATACAATGTCAGGCGACACATTCAAATGTTGATTATAATATTTTGAGAGATGCAAAGATAACACAAGCAGGACAAAAGTTGGCCCAGCAATTGGGTATTAAGAGGGATGATCATGTGTTGGTGACTGTGTTCTCTCCCTCGAAAGAGATTACCAATCAGCCAGAACCAAAATCGGCAATGTGTATTTATAGTTTAAAAGAGATCGAAGAAGTGTTTATTGAAAATATTCATATGTGTTTCAATGGAACGATTAAGGATCGAAATTTGGGCTACATATCGGGGACAATCAACGATGGACGATGCCCTATGGTTGGGGTAAGATAAACATTACTTATATATTTATATTAATACGAACAAATTTATGAATCACGACCTCCAAATTATGATGGAGAGGCAAAGGTGCAGGAGCACTTCCTTATTTTGCAAATTTAAAAGAGATATGTTTCGAAAGGGTCTTTATACCCTTTTTAAACCATATTAATGGTATATTAAGTTTGACACATATAAAATAATAAAAATAGACCAAGGCTAAGTTTTGACATCTACCACATCTTTGGATATCGTGAGCAGCTAGTTTTATTGCTGGCCTTTCAATGGATGACATTATATATATAGATTACCATTCCTTTTGTCCACGCATTACTTGGTTTGTTTTCGTCCAACTATGTCTCCTTTCTTAATCAGTTTGACTGCTACCATTTGGTTTGTGTCGATAAATTTGGAAGATACTTCCGAACCTATCTTCTCTAGTAATTGTTGAGCCTTTAACCAGTTCTTCTTTAGTTCGGTTTGGCGTTAGAGCTGCGTTCGGCTTCCAGTAGCATGCTGTGAAGTAGTCCATCTGCGGAATTTCGTGTTGACATAATTTACTACAATAGTTTCTTAACCGACTTTTCATATGTGGTGCAGCTTGGTGAGGATTGAGCATGTTGAGTTTGGAAACTCATCTGCTAGTCTTGCGTATTGTTTTGGCATTGCTACGTTCTGCTCCATGAAAATTGATCCCATTGTCGCAACATATCTCGATTGGAGTTTTACGTCTAGCTATAAATTTGTTTATGAAAAGAATTCATGAGTCTGAGGATAATGTACTTGTTACCTCAATGTAAATTGCTCTAGTCGTTGGACATGTTATTAAGATACCCCACCTCTTTTCCATGTGTCGAGCTATGGCCACGGTCATTAGTTCAAAATAATCGAGGTCAATGTAGGAAAAAAGTCGCGTAAACGTACGACTCAGACGTGTCCTTTATTTTGTTGATTTTATTATGATCTGACCGCGTGGCGAAGTCTCCCAAAACCGGGATGCCTGCTGGTACTTCCTGAGAAGCATAGGTGAACCAGTAGGAATGCAGTAGGGAGGGTTGCTCACAACCTCGCCACGACAAATATCCACAAATCATCCCTTGTTATTGAAAATGACATCATCATTGTCATCAAGTAACCTGTTGTGTCCAACATCGAACATAGGCCTCTTCTGAATGCATCCATTTCAGATATTTTTCTGATATATCTTGGTCTTCATTCTAGCAGGTACTTTGTCCATCTATTGGCTGCCGTTAGAGCTACATACATATATGTCCTGCCCATCTCCACTTTTTCGATGATATAATATTTGTTATATCCAAAAGTCTTGCCCTTGATTATTCGTTTGAGTTAAGGCAAACATGTTGGTGTAAAAACTAAGAACCGTTTCGAGTACTATAAGTAACAAGACTTAGAGCTAGGTTTTCGGTAACATGACCGGCAAATTGCTATCAAGATCTGAGTCCTAAACGGATAGGAAGGACATGATAATCATCCTTGTATAATCGCCTGGTATACCGCAACCAATGTTTCTAAAAGTAACTGACTGCTTTCGTCCCGGGAGCCATTAATTTTCCTAATAATTAGGAGCAAATACAGAATTTTGCAGCATTAAATTCCACTCTGCCGCTCGGTAGTTAGTTATATTGGAAGAGAGAAAAAGGAATATGAAAGATTCTCTAAGTGCTTTTTGAGCGTTTCTCCTAATTTACAGCTTACGTTTAAGGTGGCTGAGCTTTTCTAATATATTTTTATTTCTTTATCCAGTCTCTAGGCAACATCTACAGTTTTTGCACTGTGGGCTTAAAAATCAGCGGAGTATCACCAATAACAGCACATGCTCTATTTCATTTCGATAATGTCTCGATAACATCAGTAACGGCAACCACAACAGGGCCCCATTCATTGGCTTTCCTAGGTACTGAAACAGGTTCAATAAAGAAAGTACTGATTTCGGGTCAACAACCAGGAGAATATGAAGAAGTAGTTGTTGATCCAGGCAATCGAATTCTACAGGATACAATGATGTCGCCAAAAAAAGATTTCCTCTATGTCCTTTCCAAGAAAAAGGTATGTAATATTTGTAGTTTTTCTCGTTTTTTGTTTCGATATTCTTTTTTTTTTTGAATTGTCAAATAGATATCTAAGCTACGTGTGGAACACTGCTCAGTGTACACAAATTGTTCATCTTGTTTGGAGTCCCGAGATCCGTTCTGTGGATGGTGTTCTCTAGAGAAACGTTGCACAGTACGTAGCGCATGTCAGAAGGACACTAGTGCTGCTCGTTGGCTCTCACTTGGAAGTGGACAACAATGCATTGACTTTGAGTCAATAGTACCCGATAAAATTCCCATAACTGAGTTGAGTCATGTTCAATTGATTATAAGAACACTACCAGAGCCTTTGAATGCGAAATATCGTTGTGTATTTGGTAATTCAACGCCTATTGATGCTGAAGTTTTGGAAAATGGTCTTGCTTGTATGACCCCACCCACTGACCAGCGCCCTGTTATAGAACCAAATGAAGATCATGTTCTAGTGCCACTTTCAGTGAGGAGTTCCGAGACCAATAAAGATTTTGTATCGCGCTCCTTTGCATTCTTCGATTGTTCAAAGCACAATACTTGTCAGAAATGTGTGAAAAGCCAATGGGGTTGCAACTGGTGTATATTCGATAACAAATGCGTGCACAGGAGCGAACAGTGTAGAAATATGGAGAATGTTATAACTACTGTTGAGGTATATTGTTTTTTTTTTTTTATTACTTTTTTTATTCCTACCTTATACTTATTCCTTTTGATACTGTAGGTATGTCCGCATTTAAAACGCCAACGAAGTCCTACACTGTTGCCAGTTCGCGTGCCAAAAGAAATTCGTTTGGAGATAGAGAACCTACCGAAGCCGAAAAGTGCCCATTCTGGGTTCCTCTGTACCGTGCACATCGAGGAGGCGCATATGCTTCTACCGGCGAGAATCGAGTCTAATAAAATTGTTGTCTGTGAAAAGACACCGGTAAGGCGAACCTTAGCTTAAATATAACTCGTTGTGAAACTTTTCTTTTGATAGTACTTCTATGAAACCAACGCGCATGAGTACGAGGCTAAGGTAGACATAACTTGGAACCGTCAGCATTACATTGACACTGCCACAGTGATTCTCTACAAGTGTGATGTGCTGGGATCTCACCGTGAACATGCAGATTGTAGTTTGTGTGTCACTCGTGATGCCAAATATCAATGTGCATGGTGCGGTGATTCTTGCGTCTACAATGAGACATGCAACATCGAACGAACTAATGAATGTCCTCGACCCCGAATCGATATGATAAGGCCCATGAGTGGACCAATAGAAGGTGGAACTTTAGTAACAATCGAAGGCAGCAATTTGGGTATACGAGAAGAAGATGTACGGGGGAAGGTTAGCATTGGAAATGTTCCTTGCGAACTGGTCAATTATGAGATTTCTGTAAAGATAGAGTGCCGTACAGGAGCAGTTGGTCACGAGCTTATCGCGCCGGTAAAAGTAGCAAATGAAGCTGGATATGCTGAGTCAAATATTCAGTTTCAGTTCAAAGACATACAATTAGAGGGACTTCATCCCACAATGGGGCCGCGTAGTGGCGGTACACATGTAACATTGATTGGAAGGTATTTAAATATCGGATCACACATTCGGGCGTTCCTTGACGAGTACGAGTGCCATATAAATGTCACGCAGGCGTCCAGCAATCGACTCACATGTATAACATCAGAAGCCACTCAACCAGAACCAATCCGTCGGCTGAAATTAGTGGTAGATGGCGCCAATCGCACTTACGAGCGATGCAGCTCGTATGATCAAAGGGGTAACTTTGCTTACCGCCCCAATGGACAATGTTCAATTTACAATTATACACAAGATCCGGGAATTATGCAGATCAAACCATTGAGAAGTTTTGCCAGCGGTGGTCGAATGCTGACTGTCCATGGGACGAATCTTCATTCAATTCAGCGCCCAGAGCTGGAAGTATTCTTCGATGATGGACGTGTTAATAAAACCACTTGCACAGTAATCAACCCAAGTCAAATGGAATGTCCATCACCATCAGTGAGTGCAAAATTCAACGCATACAAACTGTCCATAGAGAAAATTCAAGGTCACTCATCGTATCAAGGGCAGTCCTATCATAATTATGAGAATCTTAGGCGTCGACGTAATCTTCAAGATAATTCTTATTTCACTACCAGTAGCTATGGCGTTGGTGGCGGTGCAGGTGATATGGCAGCTTTAAAAATTCACGAAACTCAGCTGAGCCTACAAGTCGGATTTATCATGGACAATGTGCAGAGAGTCCGCGACCTTAACAAATATTTCCAAAACATTCGCAGTACAATGGTTTATGTCGGTGATCCAAACTATTTTTCCTTTCCAAATGGCAAAAAGTTATACAAGGGCGACACACTTGTTATCGAAGGTGAACTGCTAAATATTGCTTCCGATGAATACGATGTAAATGTGACTATCGGTACTGCTCAGTGTAACATAACCAGTTTAGCACTGACCCAACTCGTTTGCATACCACCGGAACAGCAACCAGCTGCCACAGACGAGAATGGCATCGAAACTGATACGGATCTTCCTTTAGTTGTAGTAAAAGTTGGACGAAATTTGCGCTTCCCAATTGGTTATCTTAAATATGACCTGCTCAAACCGTATTCCTTTTCGCATGCGATGTTTGGAATCGCCTTTGCGATAATTGTCGTTCTTATATTTTTCGTTGTAATTATTATTTATCGTCGTAAAAGCACCCAAGCCGAACGAGAATACAAACGAATTCAAATTCAAATGATTACTTTAGAAAGTAACGTACGATTGGAGTGTAAGCAGGCATTTGCTGAACTACAGACTGATATGACTGACCTAACGGCAGACTTGGAGAGTACGGGTATTCCGACTCTGGATCATGTCAATTATATTATGAAAGTTTTCTTCCCTGGAGTATCGGATCACCCTGTACTTAATTCACCTAAGGTTTGTATATAAAACCATTGTAAAATCCATTAGCTCTCATTCCCGTAGTTGTAAAAGAAGAAAATGGTTGCGATAAATTTGTTTTCCCAGTGATACAACTGTGGAATAGAGCTTATTATGGGTACTTGGGCTGTGATTTAAAACAATTTTTTTCCATTCCTAGTTACGGATGAATACACCACATACAAACTACGACACAGCGATGTTACAGTTTGAACAACTGATTAGTAATAAGTATTTTGTTTTGGCATTTATTGAGACATTAGAAGCTCAAAAGTCGTTCAATATTCGTGATAAGTAAGTCTCATTTAAAAGCGTAAAAAGCATTCTTGTTTTTAATTTATTAATTTTTATTGTTTTAGAGTAAACGTCGCCTCATTACTGATGATAGTACTGATGAATAAAATGGAATATGCAACTGAGATTTTGAAATGCCTTTTGCTGCGCCTTATTGATAAATCTGTGATGAGTAAGCATCCGCAATTGATGCTGCGCCGTACAGAGAGTGTTGTCGAAAAAATGCTAACAAATTACATGGCAATATGTATGTACGATTATCTGAAAGAGTATGCAGGGTCAAGTCTGTTTCTACTCTTTAAAGCAATTAAACATCAAATAGAAAAAGGTTTAGTTGATGCGGTAACTCATGCGGCACGATATTCATTATCTGAAGAGCATTTGTTGCATGAACAGATCGATCATTCTGTTGTAATGTTACACATTGTTCAAGATGATTTAGATGAGAAGGTACAGTGTAAGGTACTCGACTGGGATACAATTTCACAAGTCAAGTCAAAGATATTGGATGCGCTTTTTAAGAATACTCCATTTTCGATGCGACCGTCAGTTCATGAAGTCGATTTAGAATGGCGTCATGGTCGTGGTGGTCACTTAACTTTGCAGGATGAGGATCTAACGACAAAGACAATTGTTGGTTGGAAACGACTGAACACTTTAGCACATTATGGCGTTAAGGAATCCGCTGTTATGTCATTAATAGCGCGACAAAACGATAGCTATAACATAAATTATAGCAAACAACAACCGCCTTATCATAACTGTAAGTTACAAATTTCTCTTTATCTAAACTCTCAAACAATATGTGTTCCTGTGTTTTTCTTTTTACAGTTTATTACATTAACAATTCTCAGTCACATATAATCATCAATAGCGATTTAGAATCGGGTCTGCATCAGCCACGTGTATATCACTTGGTGAAACCTGTAGTGCCCGATCATTATATGAATATGAAAAATTCAGCCCTTTCAGGTGGTGGCGGAAGTAGTGGAAGTGGCCCAGGTGTAAATGAACGGGCTCACAAAACTATTCCAGAAGTATATTTAACTCGTTTGTTGGCCACTAAGGGTACAATACAAAAGTTTGTCGATGATTTTTTCGCCACAATACTAACGGTCAATGAAGAATTACCGCCGGCGGTAAAGTGGCTCTTTGATCTGCTAGATGAAGCAGCACGTCGTCATGACATAAGTGATCAAGAAATAGTGCACGCGTGGAAATCAAATAGTTTACCATTGCGGTTTTGGGTGAATTTTATTAAGAATCCTGATTTCATATTCGATGTAAATAAAACGACAACAGTCGATTCCTGCCTTAGTGTGATCGCGCATACATTCATTGATGCATGCTCGACAACAGAGCATCGTTTGGGTAAAGATTCTCCCTCGAATAAACTCCTATTTGCAAAGGTAAGTCTTTGGCTATTAAGATTGTATCCATTTTATGAGAATACTTTTTGTTTTTTGTAGGACATTCCACAATACCGTAAAATGGTAAAGCAATTTTATCGTGAAGTTGCCAGATTACCACAAATAAGTGATCAGGAAATGAACACAGCAATGCAACAGTTATCCGTGCAACAGAGTGAAGAGTTCGACACGATAGCAGCGTTAAAGGAGCTCTATATATACGTTACAAAGTACAGGGATCAAGTAAGAGTTGTTGTTTATTAAATGCTTAAAAAGTGTTTTATATATATTTTATATTTCTTTCGTAGATAATGCATACGCTTGAAGTCGATGTGAATTGCAAGAAAATGCATCTGGCCCATAAATTAGAGAATGTCGCATGCACGTTAGATGGAGAGGAAACATCAGCCTGCTGACATCAAACTTATGATTCGGGTGAGAATAAATAAAACCCAATTCCCTATTAAATTTTACCCTTAAGTAATGAGACAGTCACGATACACAATACTTAGTTATGTCCTGTATCTCCTTGTGGGTCACAGGGCCTCTACAATGCCTACGCGCCATCGTGTGCGGTTTCTCAAAATGTCCCTTAGTTCTCCCCAACTCCTTCCCAGTTGCCGTGCTTCATTTTCAATCGCCCTGTGCCACGTAATTTTAGGACTGCCAACCTAAGTAAGCGGGTTACATTGCATCGGGTGGTTTGACTTCAGATGTAAGAGTCCATCGAATTCCTCCATTTCCTGTTGATAGCCCGCAATTAGCACATCGCTAATAACCAATAAAAACAGTACTGGTGAACGTATGCAGCCTTGCCGTACCCCACCTTGGACTTGGAATTCCTCAGACAGCCTTGATAATTGCTATTAATTTAACAGGATTTACATAATAGTTTAAATTTTTTTTTTTTTTTAAATTGCCACCGCTCATTCTTGTTTGCATAGCCGTATTAAACTTTTTATGCATTTTTTCCCCGCAGGTGATAAAATAGACTTAAATCTCGTTTACAATAACAACAGCAGCATCATTGAGATAACGCCACTAATGGCAGCTACTAATAATAATTACAATACATCGTCTAACGCTGCAGTTGCCGTTGCCATAAAGGATCAATTAAGAACTTCTGCCGATTTTAAACGTTTAGTTTTAAAATTTTAATCAAATAACCGTTCCGTAGATGAATCCTTCTCGTTTATAATATAAAAAAAAGAACAACCCCCCCATTACAATTAACATTACGTATTAGATAGAAGTTTAAGGATATTTTTCACGCCACATTAGATTAATTTTAACCATTCATAAAACACACAAACACTTCATACACCACATACAACAACCCCCCACACATAAATACACATATGTAACACGAATAAGTAAAAAAAAAAAAAAAAACAGTATCGAATACAACGTTGATGATATTTTTTTTGAAATAGCAATTTTGTTATATATATCCTATTTTTAAATATTTTTACATCGTACTTTATTAAATTGTGATATTTTTGTGAACAAAATATTTTTTTTTTTTACAATCTAATACCCATAATATTTTATTTCCATTTTGTCATTCTAACGAACCACGATTTGTTTTATTTAAAATGAAAAACTTCTCTTAACTCAAATTGTTGCAATATTCTCGAATCATTTTTTTTAACTTATATATGAAATGTTTTATATTTAACACATACATCATTTTTTTTAATTGTACATAGAAAAAAAAAAAACTGAAAGTAAAAATCTCTGTTTTTCAGAACATTCTTGCCTTAAGACCTTCCAAATGTAATTTTGAAATCTTCCTTCAAAACAGTTCATACAATAATTTTCATTTTCTAAAGGTTTTTTGTTTTTTTAATTTTTTTTCTTCAAATTTGTTGTCGAAGGAAATATCGCCTATTGTATTCGCGTCCCAAATGCTTACGAAAAAAAAAAAAGAAAGGAGGAAAAGAGAACAACATATATATTTTATCTCGAAGAAATGTTTGTATATAAAAATACATACACAAAAATTGAAATGCATTTTGATCGATAATGAACAATTTTAGACTGGTTTAAAAAAAAATATACATATAAATATGTGTTATACAGATAAAAAATAAATACTTAAAAAAAAACTTTAACCCATGGTAGACTTAATAAATTAGCATATTTATAAGAAAATGAATATTATTTGATTTTAAATGGTAAACAAGAGAGACAAGAGAGATAGCTAAGACAAGACGATACGATATTCTAAGTAAGCCGCCATACCGTATAAATATTTATATATTCATATATAATTTATATATATAGCAGTGTAATATAAATTTATGTTCTATGTGTTTTTTTTTTTTTTCTAAATAAAATTGCGAGCTCTTGGCGCAAATCAGTATGGCTATAGATTTGTATTTTATTTTTTACAAAAACGAACCCCACTCTAAGTGAAAGGAAACTAAAATTAATTACACAAGAATAGAAAATAATACATTTTAGACTTTAGTTATTTAACACAGTATTTATTACGTACAATAAACGAATGAGGAAATAATATAAAGACATAATACAAAACAAGTGGAAACAGTAAAAGACTTAAATCTTGGCTTGCACTTATCAGCCGATGAGATACTCGCAGCTATTCTGTTAAAATTTTAGCTTTTTAGTGACTATCTTTTAAGCCACGTGCCTCTTGAGATATATGTTCTGATCATGTTTATTTTTATTTTATTTTTTTTAAAACCAGAGCCAAGACTATAGCTATAACTTTCGTTTTATCACAAGGGATTTCATTTTGTGCTAAAACAACAAAATCCATGACATGCCACTCGAAAATTCTTCTTTAGGCAAAAGACTAAATGATTCGTTCCTCGACTTTTCTCGCAATACAAAAATCTCCTTAGTCGTCTTTCTAAAGCTATAAAAAAAAAATCGCACACGGTGTATTTTCCAAATCATGGCATTTGATGGAAAACATTTTTAACGCAATTATGAAATAGTTTTAACAATTTGAACAACAAATTGCCATCCAATTAGAGTAACACGACTTAAAAAACGCTACAATTGTTTAAAGAAATAACAGAACACATTCCTAGCAATGTTTAATCTTACTCAAAAGAAAATTCGTGGTTCATAAACAAATAAAAAAAAAAAAAAAAAGACACAATACAAACAATACAAAAGCAGACAAACAGATAATGTTTCATTAAACTCAAGTTATGCATTTTATCTACTTAATCAAAATAATAATAATACAGAAAACACAAAAAAGAGAAAAAACTGCCAGTGTTTAGTTTTTAGTTTTAAACATTTTGATAAATTATTTTCGTAAACACATTTAAACAATAAATTCAAATTTAAAAGCAAACAAATTAACAAAGAAATGAAATGACGAAATAAAAGGTAATACCTAATAAATAAATGAAATCTAAATAAGTATTAGTGGTTAAATTATAGAATATAAGTACGAAAAAAAAAACCAGAACAATGCTTCTTATTACATATAATATTAATTACATTATTATTAAAATAAATAATTTATAATTTTTTTTTTTAATCCGAATAAACATAATTCTATATTATATATATACATTCATATATATATATATATATATATAAAAGATAGTTAAGAAATATATAAAAAATATAGTTATATATTTACAAAACCAGAAAGTAAAAATCAAAAAAAGGGAAAGAAAAAATAAAACAAATACATTTTTTTGAATAAAAAAAAAATTGAATATGTATACATTATAATTTATGTTTATTGTAAAAGACAAAAAAAATAAAAACAAATGAACGCAAAAATAACAACAAACAAACATATTTAAAAAAGAAAACTTTATATTTTTTTTAAAGAAAGAATAATTTTTTTTTTTTTTATATTATTTAACGAATTTCGACTTCGTCGCTTTTTTTTTGGAACGAAAAAAAAGAAACAAAAATCATACATACGTGTATGTGTAATTGCATTTTTATATGTAAACATAAGAGAAGGTATATAATAAAAAAATATATTTCAACAAAAAGACAAAAAAAAAGTTGTTTGATTTTTTTTAACAGATTTCGGTCAAGACTGTTTGCATTGAAGAAAAACAGTTACTCTCTCTAAGTATTGGCACTCAAATTTAAATATTTTGTTTTTGTAATAACAGCATGTTTCCCTTTATGATTGTTAAATAAATTTGTATAACTGAATATAGTGGATGAATAATAGGTTTAGTCCTGGGGTTTTTCGTTCTTTTGCTTAAAATTTTTTGTGATAGATACATAGCTATATCTCTTCGGTTTATTCGCACAGTTCTCAAACAATCCTCAAATATCAACTTTCAATTTTAGATTCTAACATCCCCACCTGCATTTGGTAAGGAAATGCTAAACAATAAATTAAAAAATAGCTCTGTAAGTTAATTACAATTTTTAGAAAAATGCCACAAGTTAAAATATCTATGGATGGTCCTCTGATCAAATATTTATGCGAGTATTCCAATGTTTTCAAGACTAATGGTAAAATTATTTTCTGCAAAATTTGCAATAGATCTTTAAATTGTGGAAGAAAATCTCAGTGTATCAGCATCTGAAAAGAAAAGAGTACAAGCAGCTGCACGAGCTTTAGTACTGTACATGCCGAGAGGTAATTTTCAAGGCTAAATAGGCAAAATTTCAAAAATATTGAAAATCTGGACCCTAACAATAATATTGTCTGTTTTTTCGATGCCTACGCCCATATACTGATTAATTTTGGTCTTAGATAATTTTTCAGAGTTTTACCATACGTTTTTGAGTTATTGTCTTGACAAAATATACCAAAAAATTATCTATTGCATAAGAATTATTTTTTATCTTCTATGGATTGTGTTCTAAGCAATCTTACTGTTCGTTGGTTGCCCTGAGCAAAAACAAATCACACGTAGAACTCGGAAAATAAATCCGTCGGAATTGCCAATAGCTCCAAATTTCTACATATGTATATCAAGCTGCCTTTCGGTTTTGGCGGATGTTAAATCTTTGCTCTGTACGGGTAGTCAATTTGTATTGATGCTTTGGATATGAGCACGTTTTTAGTTCGCATATAATCGGCTTAAAATCTAGAAAAGTTTGATAGCATATGCAATAGAACTATAAGATAGTAACGTAAAACCGCTAGAATGCGGCGAGCAATTTTCCTGCCTTCAAATGAACAAGGAATACACAGTTATTTAAAAGTTAAGCTGTCCACAGATATATTTATTTCCGGTACTTCGTTGTATACTCAAACCGTAAAATCTTCTTTTAATAAATTGGTATCTTTACTTGCAACAACTCTTCTCTTTTACTAAAAGTGGTATGGCAGACAGAGAGAGAAGTTAAAGTTCCATTTTCTTATTAAATAATTATTTTTTTTTAAACATTTAAAAAAGGTAAGGAGAACAAGTATTTTGAATATGAAATCATGAATTTAAGCCATCAAATTTGTGCTAAATACCTAAACATGTAAATTTAAAATATCTAATTAATGATTAATATTTAAATCGAGACTCAAGTAAAACATTTATTTTCATGTAACATGTATAAGTATATATAATTTGAAAAATTTCTTAGATGAACAAAAAATGTATATAAAATCATCACGAAATGACAAATAATACCTGAAACACATGTAAATAAGTAGACCTTATTAATTAGGAGTAGCTATTTAAAAGAGATAATCGATTGAATTGAAGTAAAAGTTTGCACTTAACAATTTAAATTTGATTTTAAAAATTTCTAAGATGAAGAAAAGTCTGTACATAAAATCATCACGAAATGACAATTAATACCTGAAATATATTTAAATAAGCAGATCTAATTAATCAAACTAGTGGTAGATATATAGGACATAAGCAATGAAAAAGAATATGCTTTTTATTTAATAAATAATAATAAAAAAACATTCTTTGTTTTAAATGAAAGTAAATCTTTATGAACTGTAACCTAAGATCTGAAAAAAATATGTAAGTAAAAAGATCTAAATAATAGGACCAGCAATTTAGTTATAGAATCGAAAAAAAAATAAAGAAATCGGTTTTATAATAATTATTATAATATTATACTACAAAAGTTATATAATAGAAATGTATATAAGATCATCATTATACACCTGATACATATGTATATAAATAGAATGGAGTTTAATCATATGTCTAATAAAGGCTGAGTTTATAAATGCAAACAAGTCTGCAGTTTCTACAATAAAATGAATTGAAATCCGTTGCAAATTTGCAAAACATTTGACTGCATATTTACTGTCCAACAAGTGTTGCAAAACCTTTGCGCAGATAATACAGTTTTTATGCAAAGTTGCAGATTTTTTTGCATAAATGAACTCAGTCAAACTAGTCAATTTATTTCAGGTGTATAAACAAAAATTATTAGATGCACAAAATGTACATTGTAGCATCATAAACAGACAGTAAACGCCCGAAAGATATGTGAATTAATAAATCGCAATAACATTACTAGCGCTTAAATCATACAATTCAAATATTATATGTAACACCACAGTTTTTATTCATATCCATATTAAATTCCATTAAAAAAAAAACTTGTAATGCTTTCAAATTATAATTATTTATATTAAAAAAAATAAAATAAGATTTTAAATAACATACTGTGTAAATAATTTAAAAGTTAAAATAACAAAATAGGTGGTCAAATTACGTATTACGGCACAATGCTTCTAACTATATATTAGGTGAATATTTGAATGATTTTACTGTTTTTTTTAACAAGTATACAAATATATATATGAATTTTGGGTTAAACAAAAATCAGTAAAAAATAAATTATATAGTACTTTCAAAAATTATTTTAGATTCAAATGAAATGTTTCTGAAAACAGGAAAATTAATTATAGAATGAATGTCAACTTGTTTACAATTCGTATTAATGAATGTAAAACATTGAAAATAATATAAAGAAGGATGCTGACAAAAATTATAATGTGGTAAAAATATATATGCATTTTAATTAATGTTGATGTAAAGGACAAAAATAAAAAATGTATGATAGTAAAAGATGAATTTGAATTACCTTGAAAAATTTCGCAACATAAACGTGTTTTGATATCATCCCGTCGGACACCTACATACATTTATGCAAAGCATAGCTTACATATATCCGTGTGTTCCTCTTAAACTGGCATTTTATCAGATTAAATACAACACTTACTATGGAGAGTGTAAATCATGACAGAATGTAAGCACGGTGAAAAAAAATACAGGGCTAGAATAATTGGTTACTCTAAAGCAGTGGATCGCAACCGGTGGGGCGCGCCCCCCAGGAGAGGCAATGGTACTATAACCAGGGACATGGATAAGACTTGAATTGTAAATTTTCGACACAAAGAATGTATAAATGCTGAAGGCTTCAACATTTATTACTAAAGTGTGTGGCTTCTTCAACCCATTAATAAAATTGGGGTTAACTTCCAACTACTTGAGAGAACAGTCAGCAAACAAACGGCGGTCATTAACTTTGAGTTCCTGAAATCAAATGCCGAGGAAGATCTTGCGTTTCATTGACGTAAGGGTTGTGGCTGATTGTTGACTGAACCGGTCTGATTAAATTCCACTAGAATGTTGTGAATAGCCCTTCCGGAAGGACGATTCTAGCGACCGTAAAATGGGCGTAAAGCAATTCAATCATTTGCACATTTTGTTGAGCATTATGACTCTTCGTGTTAATTTAATAAAACAGACTAAATTTGAAAATTGAATTTGAATTAAATTTGAAAAAATATGGCCGGAAGTCGCTGTTGGAAAACTCGTTATACAATTATTTTTCTGGAAAACAAGAATATGCAACGTTAGAAATTGCATTGAAAATCTGGATCGCATAAAATTTACTCGTTAATAAATAACTAAAAATACGTTCTTCACAACAAATAAAAAAACGCATCCAAAACTTTGGCTTAACTACGTATGAGTGCAAAGAAGAAATATAATATAATACGTTTGAAATTCAAATTTTCAATTTGCCAATGGAACATACGGTATAAAAGGCTGCGAAAGGATGGTAGTTTCTATTTAAATCACAAGTTATTCTGACACTGACAGCTGTCTCCCGCTCGAAATCTTGACAGAAAGCCAGTATCATACCTCAGCGGAACAAAATGAATCGCTTTTCGCTTGAAAAAGGGTGGGAAATATTTAAAACTTATTTCCAAAGTGAGTGCTGTGTAACCCAAACAGAGCGTTTTTTGAAAAGAAGTTTTGGCCGAAATGAAGCACTCAGCGCTCCTGCTGTATGTATGTTTGTTCAAGAAATTCGTTAGACTCATACACCCAAAAAAAGGTGCTGTAAAAATAGACTAAATCGCTGTAGATTCTTCTGCCTTCATTGTCAGAATCGACCCGATAATTTTCGTTGTAAATTTTACAGAGGTGTGGTTGTAAATTTAACAATCTAGTTGTGAAAATGACAGCTAAAATTGTAGATTTCACAGCACTTTGCTGTCGAACAGCTGTAGAACAGGGGTCCAACTATGTAACTCGATTCTACTTTTGATTCTATTCTAAAGTTTTTTCCCATTCTACTTTCAAGAGGCACTATGTATGAAAGTAGAATCGAATGTTAGTATTGCCAACTTTTTCTTACCAAATTTTCGAATTTCGGTCGAGTCTCGAATTTTACTGACATAAGAAAGTATATTTTGATTAAAATTATTATAAAATGATATATTTCTTCAAATTTGTTCTTTATTTAATACATAACATTACATTACACTACACATTACAAATTTCCAATATTTTGGGTAAATTATACTTACATTTCGCTTAATTTTTGTGTTCAATATGACCTGCTCGAAAACTAATTTGCATTAAAATAAAAAATTGCGAATGCGGATGACTTTGAGAGGAACTTTCGAGATATGTGGTACCAATTTTCCCAAAAAAAATGGCATGAGAAAGCTTCACAAAACCCCTCTGCCCTTCGTATACGGCAATACAATGCCATACAATTTTTTGTTCGGCGGAACTTCAAGAATCTCCGCTTAAATGATTATACTGCTTAACTGGGACACCCTGTATAGTATGTTAATGTTTGGAACACTGGAAAAAAGTACTACGTAAAGAATCAACTTAACAATTTATTGTTGAAATGTCTGTGTAAAATCACCCATTCAATCTTAACAGTACCAAAACTAGTAAACTCGCGTAAAAAACATTTCTTTTGGCTTTCAAAAGGAGAATAGACAGACGTCTTGGATGGATATGTCGTTTGTCTCTATATAAAAAATAACTGGGACTGGTTTTCTGCTAACATACGATTTTTATGATTACACTTCAACGCCTTCAAAAGTTAATTTATATTTTTATTTTATGCGGGAGTGGCAGCACTGCTAACTTGCGAGGTAGGTACGTATACGTAACCTAGAAAATGAAACAACCACAGCTGAGAACTGTCAAAAATTAGAAAAAAAACCTAGTCGACGAGACGGTATACGCGCGAGGAAAGCACGATTTAATTTAATTTCTCGTTTAAAAAAACTGTGCGGTGTCTTGAGGCAGTGCGAAAATAGCGAAGCAATGGGTGCAAATCAATCGTCAGCTGAGACACGAAGTGTTTCAATGGATAATCCCACTCCGGCGGGTGTGATAAATGTATCGGACGAAGTGGTGCAACGCCTCAAGTTGGGCCTCAGCAAAGGTAAATGAGTTTCTTTAGTCCCAACTAGCGCGTATCGAATCATCGCCGTCTAGTTATGCAACATATTGTTTGGTTTTTTCCTTCAATAAGAATGCATTCAATCATATATCTGGGTGGTTTAAAGGAACCACAGCAATCGGTTTAGAATGGTCTGGGCGGAAGACAAAAGTATTGTTTTTCTCGGACGTCAGTAAGTACAGTTCATGACAGCATAGAACTTTTTGGGATAATTTATTGGCCGGGCGACTGCGGGTCGCAGTGCGTCTGTACGCATCCTAGGTATTTTCCTTATGCATGATTTGCAGTTGCGTTCAAATTATTCTCAGTGGCTTGGATTGAGGTAATTTTCTTATGTGCGTGAATAGAACTAGACCAGTTTTGTAAGCTATTCACCTACTTTGGAGAGCCATAAGTCAACAAATTTGTGACTCAATTGCTTTATTATATTGTACAATTATGGCATGTGAAGGGTAAACTGATAAAAAGGGGCATATTCCGATATCCTTTCTTAGATTTCTTCAATATATTAAACTGCGTTCGACGGACAATACTCTTATGCATTCTTTCTTAGCGCATACATATTTGTATTTCTTCCCCATTTCCATTAAAAGCTGAAGTACTTGGAACTGATTTTGAGCATTTGTTGGCTTATATTTTATATTTCTTTTATACTTCTTGGCAATTTTGTTAACCTTATTTGTATTTATAATCATTGATAGCTAATGCAGAGAAAAGGGAACGTCAACAAGAGGCTAAGCAAGAAACACGTGCCGTACCGGTAACAGAGCCTAAAAAGGTTACACCACCACCACCACCACCACCGCCAGTACAACAACCGATTGCACCTCCAAAGACATACTATCCACCACCAACTCCACCACAGCAATCCGCTATTCCTCGATTTGCTGGTGAACCAACTATAACTGCCATCGAAATGCGTCGTCAAAAGGAGATCGAACTTCAGCAAAACGATCAGTTGTGGCGAACTCGCATCGCTCAGCTGGAACAGACTTTAAACAAAACAAACGCCATTATGGAGCAAGAATATTCAGCGGCCGTTGAGGATGTACGAAAACGCTTTACGAATGCCTCTGCGGCTCATCAATTGCCACCATGCCAGGACTTGAAGGCTCAGTTGATTGCTTGCTATCGCGCATATCCTGGAGAGACTCTTAAGTGTGCTGAAGAGGTGTCACTATTTAGGAACTGTGTTGGCGTACACCGCATCAAAAGATTAGATAGTGAAGTCGTAGCAGCCAAAGGTGCCTAAGCGGGATGTTATTGCGATTTGTCAATGTCTTGCAGTATTCTGTGTCCCGTAGAGAGTAGAAGACGATATTGATGAGAAAATGAAATGGCAAGCTTCTTGTTCTACTTTTGTTTTTTCGAAAGCCGCTAATAAATGAATGTAAATTTTAAGAGCAGTTGTTTGAATAATAAAATATATTAAAACGGTTCCCTTTTCCTTTAGCTTAGTTTAGTTTATTTCATAATAGTTTTTTCTTTTAATTTCCCTATTACATATATATGTATGTAGTTAATGAGAAGTCCAAAATTTGTTATATATCGGGTACTTTGAGAAAAAAAAAATACAAAGAATTTGTTTCGTCTTGAGCAAGGTACCATTGGTCCTGTCATCATTGACCAGAGAGAGAGGGAGAGAAATTCCTTGCCATGGCGACACATAGGCAGCGTTATTGAATGATATGAATTTCATTAGGTCGGTTCACGTACTTTTTGCACCAAGGTTCGTACCTATATTATCAAATTTCGAAGAATGGGGGTAAAATTCTCTCAGAGAAAGCTAAAATTACGAAAAAGTAAACGAACGGGTTGAACAAGGAAAATGTGAAAATACACTAGTTTGGCAACTTAGACAGTTTTTAGAAACCAGCCCACAGATATTTCTTGCACTAAAGTTCGTAGCATGGGGAAATTTCTTATTCTGTCGTGAAAACTCTCTTCTGCGAAAAACTACGAAAATTCTCCGTAAAAATTTGTAAATTTTCGTAGGAGGGTACGCGAACGGACCTATTATTTCTTAAGAACCGATTAGAGCGCAGCAGTTCACTAATCTCTATGTACATAGGTATAAATGGTGTTTTAGTGCAGAGGTGCCTGGTTTTTTTGACTGTTGCTTCGTGCTTAACTTTAAAACTACTAGCTAATCCATATGCAGTTTTCAGGAAATTATCGGCAGCAGATACCTACCAACTTTGCTCAAAATTTCTTAATCAAAAATCTTTCGTCATCAATTTGAATCAAACAGCCTTATTTTGACATTCGAATTCATTCGAAAGTGAGTCGAATTCGCATAGATTGTATTTTGACTTTCGAATGAATAGAAAGAATATACAGCCTTATTTTGAGATTCGAATTCATTCGAAAGTGAGTCGAATTCGCATAGATTGTATTTTGACTTTCGAATGAATAGAAAGAATAGAAAGTTCATCCAAACTTTTGAAAGTTCATGGGTTATGCGTATTTTGAGATTCTATTCATTCGAAACAAATGTCATTTTTCATTCGCACACATTTTCCTGGCGCATAGATTCACAAACACGTAAATATAGTAAGATATTTTGTATATTCTGTAGAAAATTGAATGAAGTAATTTTAATTCACATTTGCCTATCCTGTAGGTATAGGTCACGTTCCAATTAGAAAAACTGGTGGCCGGCAATTCGTATAAATAAAATAGTCCCACTCAAGCTCTATGTAAACAAAAATCCAAAGGAAAGACGAGTGAATGCGCAAAATAATGTTTCAACTCTATTTTTTTTACTCTTATTTTAATGTTTTTATGATTTTCTATTGATTTGCACTGTCCACAAAAGAAAGCAGCATTTTATTTTATCTAAAAACAACTCTAATTATTAAAAAGAAATCACCAAGCAAATGTTTACTTTACTTCTGACAGCACTCAAAATAAAGGTAGAGTGACCAGACTCGTGCCGACTATATGGTGGGAGAGACTTGTAATTAAATATGCATGGATGTTATTTTATTTTGCTTTGTTTTCGTGCTCGATATTATTAAAGGTATACAAAACATGTCTCATGAAATGTATTACTTAAATTTCGTCTTTAAACGCGTCAAAGTGTAACTAATAAAAATATTTCAATAAGAAAGAGAAGAGTTCTAACGCAAAAAAAAGCAAGCTATGGTCAACCTGTATTGAAAGAAATGTCAAACAGCTGACTTTGAGGGTTAAATTTATTTAAGTTCATTTTGCCTTATCATTCGAAAATGAACCCTTTTCATTCGAATCCCAAAATACACAAAAATTGACTATTCATTCGAATCTCAAAATAAGCATGATTAAATAAAAGAAAAACTTAATACACATTGTAGCTCCGAGTACAACGTTCCAGGAACTAGTTTCGATACGAAAAAAAATCGTTTCATGTTCGTTCTGCAGTTGGAACTATTTTGCGCAACTCTATACTGCACCCATGCACCAATGACTTTTTTACATTTGTCTAAATTATAGATTTCCTCTGCGAAGCATTGACAGATAAAGTGACAACTGACGTTTAAAAAGCGACCAGTTATCATAGACCACGTACATAACACCAAAATTGAAAATCACGCCGCCGACTGTCGATAGAAAAGAAAAAAACACCTCTTTTACGTTATTTTTATGACATACTGTACTTATAATTTATTATCAATATTTATAGCATTTTCAGCTTTCGTTAAATGTACACATTCTCTTGTTTGCTTTTTGTTTTCTTCTACTTTTTTTTTTTAATATATATAAATTGTTTCCTTTTTATATTTTACAATAAACTCTTGAAACATCTGAATATTACTTTTTGTTTTATATTTCTGTTTTTTTTTTAACTTAAAAATTTGCTCTAGATCAAATTCTGATGGTAAAAAATATGATTAAAATCAAGAATAAGATAAAGAATAAAGTTTGTGTAATAATAATAAATGTTTAATATATATATATATATAGAATTTGAATAATAAAACTTATAATTTGTTTATTCCTTTCATTCCTCTGCATACACATCGCCAATTTATTTTATAGTATTTTATTTCAATTTGAACATAAAATTAAATAAGTTAGTTTCTCAACTAAATGTGAATTTGCACTTCGACTTTTTTTCGTTTTTATTTATTATTTTTAAGCGATGTTTTCGTTCTTCTTTAATAGTTTTTTTTGTTTTTTAATAATTTACAATCGGTTAGTGACATTGCTCTATCTCTCTCTCTCTATATATATTATTTATTTTATTTCTTTTGCATCGCAAAGCAAATTAAATAAATTAAGAGAAAAAAAGCGACTTTAAAAAAAAAGAGTTACGTGCTAAATAAAATAAAATATTAATATTATATGAAATAGACTAGTCTTAGTTCTAAGATTGTATAACAGAAAAAAATTTAGAAGAAAATAAAAAATTATTATGTATAATATAAAAAGCGAGACCTTAAACGCGCTTCCAGATAAAAGGTTTACTTAGTAAACTAAATTTGATAATAGGCAACTAATTACACATAAATTACAGCTAATAAGATGCTAATTTAAAATAAAAAACAAGTAATTAATTAAGAGTAAAGTTTGACATAAAAAAAAAGAAAAAAAAAAAACTAAAACTAGGTCGGCAAAAACGCATGTTACTGCTTAGTTTATAACATAAAATGGCATGGCAAATGATGATTTATATATTTGTGGATTTGTTAGTCTATTTTGAAACGAAAAAAGATGAATTCTGATTCGGAGGCATGCCGGGTGGACCGACATTCTGTCCACCGGGTGGAACATTATGACCTCCTAATTGTGAATTCATTTGACTGCGCGTTGACGTCGCGTACAATTGTTGCTGAAAGTTGTGATATTGCTGGGCGTACTTTAAGTCATTTGTTGATGGACCGACGAAGGGTGATGATTTGTAATTGGGACCAGAACCTCCAGGTCCTACAGACCCGCCGGGACCTCCGGGCCCCCCAGGGTTTGATGGTCCACCGGGACCATTTAGTTGTGGTTGCATGGACTGGGATGGATCAACGGGAGGACCACCACCCATGGGCGATGGCCCGCCGCCGAGACCTGGTCCATTAGGAACTCCATTCGGGCCATTGCCATGACCCATTGGACTTCCTTTTGGACCAGGTGGTCCGCCGAACATTTGATTGTTTTGAAACATGCTTGAGGGATCGTTAGGACCATTTTGGCCGCCATCAACTAGATTCGGGGGACCATTGCCGAAAGGATGGTGCTGTGATCCTGGAACACCACCGCCGCCCATCATATGTGGATTGGGACCTTGCATGCGTAGCATTCCACTGCCACCGCCAGGTTGACGCATTGGTCGCATTCCGCGCATCATTTGTGGATTCATTCCGCCCCCCATCGGTCCACCAGGCCCTCCAACCATTCCTCCCGGAGGGCCTCCTAGTCCCATCATACCGTCGGGACCGCTGGTATCCATATGAGGATTCATACCACCGCCCGGCCCAGGCCCACCACCTGGTCCGCCTCCACCCATTTGATTACAATTTGGATAAAAGTTCATTCCTTGTCCTGGTCCGCCTGGCTGTTGCATTTTACCTCCATCATGACCTGGGCCATTGGGACCACCGCCGCCTACATCCATTGGAGACATCTGTGGATTTGCAAAGCGTTGAAGGAACTCCAAACTGGGCGCTGCTCTTGGATTTGTATTGCTAACCTGCGGCCTTACAGGGAGATATTGTATCGTATTAGGCGCACTTGGCTTTACTTGAATGTTGGCGCCATTGTATGGGCACCCACCCATTCCTGCTCTTCCCATCATGCGATGAGGGGGTGGTGGTATGCCCATACCTCCATGCCCACCATGAAAACCGACCATTCCGACACTCATCTTCGGTGAGAGCATTCGTGAGCCCATCGGTGGTCCTCCCATCATACCCATGGGGCTTCCAACCATTGGTCCACCACCAGGACCACCATTTCCTCCGCCATGCATACCTCCATATTGTCCACCTGGCCCTCCAAGAACGTGTGGCGGCAAGCCTCCCATACCGCAGTGATCCATACTATCAGGTCCAGGGCCTCCCATCATACTATCCATACTGTGTGGTCCTCCGCTCCCGGGCATGCCACCCATCTGCATTTCGTGGCTGGGGAATCCAGAGCTCATCAAGCCACCACTGCCCGGTCCACCAGTTCCTCCCCCTGTGGGACCACCATTCAACGAACTTGTCACGCTACTCGTTAACTGTTGTGACATTTGCGCCAATGATGAGATTGGATCAAAGTGAGATGTCTTAACTGGTGGCGGTCGACTACTGTTCGGATTCAGGGGCAGGTTGTCCGTTCGTCCACAGAAATTTCCACATTGACCTCCAGGTGATTGCTTCAAATAAAAATTATACATATGACTTAATACAAATGACTACAAAATATACATATGAACGAAATCTCACCTCACCACACTTCCCATCCATGAATCCACCCATTTTTAAACCTTGCTGCTGCTGCTGATGCTGTTGGTTTTGATTTGGATTGCTGTTCGGCCCATTGTTACCTCCACCTGGTCCAGCTGAACCTGGTCCACCGTGTCCGGGACCACCTCCACCGTTGCCAGGATAGTTCATTCCAGGACTAACAGGTGGGAATCGCGAGTCTATACTCGATGAATTTGTTGGATCTCCCATATTTGGAGTGCGGGAACCTTGCGGACTTGGATTGGTTGATGCATTGAGACGAGAATTTTTATCACCTGCGAAATAAAGTCCAAGTTAAACATTTTTGTTTGAAAATTGAAATTTGTATCATAATAGACCCAACACCGCAACAATTTAAACAATAGATGATACTAAGTGCAAACCCTAGCTCGACAGCCATTCAATGCGATCCCATGCGATCATGATACATGAATTAAGCCTGGAGATGGTAATGCTCTCAGTTTTGTACTATGGATTAAACATTATTAAGACGTAAGAACAAAGGAAAGCTCTAGAACGTCTTATAACCAGCATCATTCAGCGAAATGCAAGATCAAGAAGAAGTATTGTAGCCCTTATATTATTACTTTTATGTACCCCACAACAAAAGCTATACCTTGCGATGCTGCAGATAAGGGCTTGAGCGGAAAGAAGAGTTTTTTTTTTTACAAAACCTATAGAGGAGGTCATTTTGAGGATTCGCACTTCAGTCACTATACGTATTGACAATCACCACGATACGGATGACTTAAATTTAATAGCTTAAAATAATAAAATAGAAACTGATGGAGTCAAAGAAGAAGAAGAAGAAGAAGAAGAAGAAGAGAAAGGCTTCACCAGCCTAAAGTACGAATAAAACAAAACAAAACAAAAAAAGAAACTTACTACAATTGGCTGCTATTGACGAATTTGTATTCTGAGGACTTGACGGAATAAGTGGATAACTTATGCAACTATTACTACCGTTATTGTTATGATTATGATGCGCAGACCCAGAACCAGAAGACATTGTCTGCGATTGAGCATATCTGGGATCGCACATTGTTGACGGTGATGCAGCTAACGAAAGGTTTACTGAATTGTTGTTCGAAGAATTATTATTGTTGCAAGTTCTATGATTCACCGGACTAATATATAACGAAAACAAAAATAAAAACAAAAAAATAAAGAAATGAATAACAGAGAATAAAAAAAAACCGTGATATTCCTTACGAAGCTGACATTAATCCCACAGCGTTAGATGAATCCCTTAAGACCGTTGTGTTCGGTTGTTTCTGTATGGTCAACTCTTGACCTTCGAATGTATTTAAATATTGAATTTGCTGCGGAGACGGCACCGGCATCAAGTTAACAGCAATATCTTTACCTTGGGTAAACAAATTTCAAAATTATAAAAAAGAGAGACACAAAGGCAAGGAGAAATGATGAATTGCGTAATAAATTGTGCAAATATAGAATAAGAAAAATTGAAGAACACAAATAGACAGAGAGAAGAACCAAAATCATGCCCTAAAAACCCCCAACTAACTCATAGCTGATTTAATAGAAGTTAGTTTATTTTGTCATATCCACTGCGACTTACCTTGATTGCCACTGTTGGAATTTGCTCCTGATCCTCCACCGCCAGCACCTAATTCGAGATCTTTGAGTGTAGTATTGGGCGACATATGCGAGGAGACAGGTGTACTAGGATTACTACTGTGACTCATTGAAGATCTGGATGCATTACCGTTGTTGTTTTGCTGATTGCCGCCAACCGGATTATTATTATTGCCTCCGCCACTGTTGCCAGCATTCGGACCGGATTGTTGTACTCCACCACCACCGCCGCCGCCACCGGGTCCAGGACCATTTCCGCCGCCTGAGCTGCCGGCATTACTTCCACCCGGTGTTAGAGGTGAATCCTGTTGTTTGTATGTCATTTGGGATTTGCCATTTGGTCCAGGACCACCACTATTTGAGCCTGAATCACCAGCCGGTGAGTTCAGTGTCGAACCCCCGCTACCACCACCAGTACGTGGTGACGGTAATGAAAGATTCGAGGTGGGGTTATTTGGGCTGCCGGGATTCGGACTTTGCGTCGCTATCGGCACGGATGCAGAGCGTGGTGTCTGATGATACGGCGGTGGCGGTCCTTGTGATCTATTCCCACCACCACCACCACCACCACCACCACCTCCTCCTCCTCCTGCTCCTCCTGCTCCTCCTCCACTAGTTGACATAAGACCACCTCCACTACCGCCCATACCTCGACTCAACATCGGACCGTTGCCAGCCGACATTTGACGACACATTCCTATGCCACCGCCCATCATATCCATTCCTGGTGGGTTCTTGCCCTTACGCTCTTCGTAAAATTGATGCTGCAGCTTGGACCATTCCATTTGCGCCATACCAGGTGGCATGCCTGGACCAGGACCACCGCCTGGCCCGCCGCCCATCACCATGCCGCATGGATTGATTGGACCCATGCCACCCATTCCCATACCTCCACCCATTCCCATTCCAGGCGGGCCTCCTCCAGGTCCCCCGCCACTTGGCTGATTGCACATCATCATTCCGCACTGCATGCCCATATCACCGTGTGGTCCACCGGCGCCCACCATCATCGAGCCGTCACCCATCGGTCCCATGGGACCGCTCATTCCTTGAGCATGTGAATTACGTCCCATCGGGCCACGTGGTCCACCAACTCCGCCCATAGCATTTCCTCGAACATTCATATTCGGTGGCATTGATCCACCAGGACCTCCCGGACCTACCGGCCCTCCAGCTAAAGCGTCCCCCAACATATTAACCGGTCCACCACCACCACCAGGCGGTACAACATCCATCATTTTCCCAGACACTCCTGACCCCGGTCCACCTGGACCACCAGGACCTGTTGGTGCCCCAGTGACCGGATCTACTCCGCCCATATGCGGTCCGCCAACAAAATCGCCCATGCCCTGTTCCGGGAACAAGAACTGATTCATTTTTTTCAATTTTGCCAACTGCTCCTCGCGGTGTTGCCTCTGCTGTGGCGTTAAGTTTTCGTCTGGAACTTTTACACCCTGCAGCGATGGTTGCATACTGTCTGGTGACGTTGGTCCTCCCGGTGCCATCATCTTTGTCGGACTCTGTTGGATACCAGCACTCAATGGTGTTGTTGCATTGCACGATCTCTGCGGGGCCGATGGTGAGCTACTACTATCCATTGCATTGGGATCTGAACCAGCATTACTTCCTGGGCCGCGATTATTATTTGCACCGCTATTACTGCCATTTGAAATGCCCTCTAGTCCTAAATGCACTGTTGTCTGTTCCCATGGCATCAAGTCATTATCACCCGCCAAGGGGTCATCGTGAAAACCCGTTGATGGTTTCACATCAATTCCAACACTTGTTGCAGGCGCCTGATTGTTATTAGACGATCCTCCACTATTACTCTGATTCGGTCCTGATTTACTACTTTGCTGTGCCATTTTCGCCAGCATATTACTATTATTCTGTCCCGGATTACCCCAGGGTCCATTTGGTCCTCCCGGACCACCTCCAGCTGAATTCTGTCGATTCATTTTTGATAATTTCATTGGATTCTTCAGAAAGAACTCTTCCAAAAACTTCTTCGTAGCCGGCTGCGTACAGTGATATGCAATTATTGTTGGAAATTGTCCATTTAGGACTGACTCGGCACCCTTATTAGCTAACTGCGTAGAAAATACGAAGATATGATTCTGCTGTTGCATATAATCCATAGAAGAGTTGCCACCACCAGGACCACTTGATGGTGGTTTTCCTCCTGGACCGCCACTGCCTCCACCACTACTGCCCAAACCACTGCCAAGGTTTCCCATATTTCCACCAGTTATGTTGGGTGGAAGTAGATTGCCTGTATTGCCGCCACCGGGACCACCACACGGATCACTTAGACTATTCGGATTTGAGCCTTAAAACAGAAAACAAAAATTAGTTCAGTTAACAGTGAGTGGAGTCTCCTTTTAACTCACTTCTTCCACCGCTATTAGAACCTCCTGAAGCTGAAACTCCTGTATTCATTCCCATCAAGCTAGGAGAGTGTCCTATACTCATGCCACTTGATCCACAGCCGCCGACGTTACCAGGAACTGACATACCCGGACCAGACATTGAACTTGTTAGCGAGCCAAAGCCATCGGGTGATACATCGACTGGTTCTTCTTTTTTAACACTGCACATTGATCCGAGGGACATTTGCATTCCACTGTCACCCGACATCAGTTCATCTTTCACAGCACCAACCGAGAAGACTATTTGGAACACGAAATTAAGAAGAGTTTTTTTTTCATTTAGAAAAAGCTACTTACAACTTTCATCCATGTTCTCCGGTCCAGGCTTTTCTCCGACTTGCATTGGCTGCACTGTATTCGTTCCCATTCCGCTATTACCACTTACAGTACCGCCACCGCTGCCATTGCTGCCATTACTGTTATCACTACCGCCACCACCACCACCACCAGCAGTTGACATGGCCATAGGTCCTGGACCAATGGAAGGTGCATTCGATCCAAGACAGCCGTTTGGAGAATTATGAGGATCACCAAAGGATGGAATGGAGCTGCCCGCATTACCACCGACACCACTACCGCCACCATTTTCACCCGAATTGCTTTCATCCTCGAGTTTCACTTTTTTGTTGCTTTCTAAAAGAGACACAAACAAATATAACACTACTTTAACATTATTAGAATAGACAAAATACTTACCACTAAACATACTGCTAGCTGGTGTCCCACTCGATCCATTGGGTCCTGTGTGGGGTGGGGTGTGTTGTTGGTGTAGCTCTTCTTTAACATTCAATGGCGTTGTTGGTTGCTGTTGCGACGGTGACAATGATGCTGATGATGCTTGACCAACCGATGCAGGACCACCAACTGTTGTCATCGTATGCGGTGGTGTGGCACCTTGGCTTGCATTGGTACCATTACCACCGTTGCCAGAAGTAGTTGGGGCGTTTGCTGTTACATTCATTTTGTTAATGCCTTGATTATTAATGTTGTTGTTGTTGTTATTATTGTTGTTGTTGTTACTGCTCAGATGTGAAACAAGTTGATTCGTTGACACTGTCGCTGATTGTTGTAAGACAGAGCCAATCAATGATGGATGTGTTACCGGCGTCCCACCGACATTGTGAGGTAAAACAGATATCGGCGGTGTAATCGACGGATGATGGTGTATTGGCGGCGGTGATGCCGCTTGTGATGATGAAGATGATGATGACGATGATGATGATGACGATGATGATGACGATGATGATGAGGAGGATGAAGATGATGAAGAGGAGGACGATGATAATGCTAAGGATAATGAGGTTGATAATGATGACAGAACGGCAGCTGGTGTTGTTGTAACTGATCCTCCAGTTGTGTTGCCTGATGTCAGTGATGCATTTGTAGTTATTGCGGTGCCTAACACTTTATAAAATGAACAATTATACTTTATTTACTAATAAGTCACCCAAGCAATTTGAACAGAAACTATTCGTGTAAGGGTTTGCTTTCGAATAAGATGCATTTTGTAAAATACTTAATGTAATTGTAACTCACCTCCTACTACCGTACCATTGGTTGGTGTTGCTGGGGAAAGATCCTGCTGATGCTGTTGCTGACTCAATTGTGCCAAAGAAACGATGTTTACAGCACCACCCCCTGGTGATTCGTTTCCGTTATTGTTTACGTTATTATTGTTAATGTTGGCACCAACTGCAGTTGTTCCGTCGTTACTATTCTGATTGTTAACTACTTCGTCTGTGTTACCGCCAGCACTTCCACCACCTCCTCCTCCTCCACTAAATTGTGATGAAGGTGTTAGTGGAGCAACTAAGGACATACAATTGCTGATTTTATTATTAGTAGTAATCGTTCCGCTGCTATTATTACTTCCTGTACTATTGTTTGTACTATTGCAACTGTTTACACTGCTATTACTGCTATTACTGTTGCTATTTTGATTTAAAATTGCTGCAACTACTTCGTTGTTGTTGTTGGCGTTTGCTAATGGCAAACCACTCAAACCAATTTGTCCTTCGCCGCATCCAGATATTAATAAACCGCCTGTTGTCACTTGTTGTTGCTGCTGCTGCTGGGGTGAGGCTGCTTCTGTTGCCCCGCCAGTTTGTCCTTGTGGAGATCCACTTCCTTGTGTTGCTGCTACCGATGCTATAGTACCTACTGATCCAACCACAGATGTGGTGCCTCCGCCGGTTAGCAAGGATGGTGAAGAAGATGAAACTGAAGATGATAATGAATTACTACCACTCGATGATGTTGTTGATGATGATGATGTGCTCATAGCTAAAGGTTGTATCGCTGGAATGTCGCTTTTTGTTGCTTTAATAGATTTTTTTCTCTTTTTTTTTCTAAATAAAAAATAAAAGAACTAATTTTTTATCGTGTTGTTCCGTTAATTTTTTGTTTTCTAAGCAATTTTCTGGTGTATAAGCAAGTCTTTTGAATTAATTTCGACTACTCGTTGTTGAAGAGTGATGGTTATGGTGGTTGAAGTCGTAAGAATTGGATGCTTTGCACTTATGAACATCATACTTGCTGCTTTATGTCTTATATTAAGTTCTATGAGCTGCAATAAGTTTATATTCTCCTGAAAAGAAAGGAAGAAATAGGTCAATGTGAGATTGTAGTTGGTTTTGTGCTATGTTTTAGATAAAAAACGAAAAGAGCGAGTATTGCTGAGAACCCACATGTGTCGTATTGTCACTGCGCTCAACATTTTTAAGGATAATGATTTATTTCCATAAAAAGTGCAATTGAATCAAATAATATTACCGACAGACCACCGAAAACGCTGGAATACCGCCAAAGAGTCACTAGAAACACTATTGCGTGACCACAAAATGACTGTTTGTGTCGGCGCAGCGTTTGTGCAAAAACCATCACTGATAATGGTGGATGCTGTCCCGTCTAAAAGACGATACGCCACGTCACATTGCTAATCAAACCCGCACAGAAATTACTCTTGACGTATGCTGTCAAAAAATTACAACATTTGACAGACAAATTGGACCTTTATTTAAATAGCAAAGTGTACGCCAGAAAGCCTCAGAGAATTTGCAAGCTCAAGACAAACATTCGTGTCAAAATCATACATATACTGCCCGAGATACGTAAAGTAATGGAAAACGTAGCAAAATATATATATTAGCAGCGTTTTCTTGAAACCTTGATAGACAGTTAAGGCAAATTTCCCAACTGTATGCAATTTTGGAATATCAACCCACCAATAATTTTTCTTCTACTGAAAGTAGTATTTCTTAGTTGTAGTAGTTTACTTTCTTAGCACCTACTTATGTGCATGTAATCCAACACACTTTATGTGTAGTCCATTTTGATACTTTTTGTGTCCTCTTTTTATTCCTAACAATTCTGTAAAAGAACTCAATTCACAAAGAAATCTTCGGTTAAACTACGTAGTATACATCCAATTATGACGCGGAAATGTCAACTGCATATGAAGTCAGTTTTATCGTTTAGAATTCTATACTTTACAACATATTAGTGAATCCTGAAATGCAAAGCGTTCATAATTGCAAACATGTGGCAGTGATGCGATGCATCGCGTTCTGAAATGCAATATGAGAGCAACCGCTGCGCAAACAACGCATCATAGATTATCATGATGTGATGAAATTTAACATTTCATTTAAGTCCGCGCCAAAAAATGGAGGCATTGCCGTAAATCATCAGGAGGCTGCCTACGCTGAGTAATTCGACATATGCGATGCATAATATAGGCAGAAGCATTCCAAAGCCGTTCGAAAATGTTTACAAAAATTAAAACATTGTGAGGCATTGCAAAAATAAAGAATCATTACTTCTTCCCAAAGGCAGTCAAAATGATGGCCGTAAACATAAAACGTGTGATACCTATAACCATAAGTCATCTTTCAGTATAGAAATCCACTGAACTCACATCCACTTTATTACGCTGAACCCAGAATTCACGGATGATCGGAAGTTCAAAATCGAGGAGTGGCCGAATCGAAAGACAGACCACTGGGATAAGGCAAATAGACGAATGACGACAAAAGCCGCAAGACTGGATCGCGGTCTCCAGGCTGTTTTTAACCCTTTTCTGTCTCACGATTTACAAACGTAGATCATTGTTTTTGGTCTGAAAGGCATAGTTTACAGTTGGAAAAACAATTTGATATACATACATACATATGTACTTTCTAGGCTAGTTTTAACTATTTGTTTTGTTCTACGATTGTACCAGTATTGACAGCATTGTAGTGGCGCTTGTCTTCACTACAACGAAAGTTGTACTCATCAGCCTGGTCGATACGTTGGATTTCCAAACCTGTTTTACCGCAATCAAAATGGAGTATTTTTGACAATAACTATGGACGGTACGCTTCTCTTCTATGAGAGTCTCGAACCTCCGGAATGATGACCAAGCTATCAAGAACGTCAGCAAGCTTAACATTTCTTCGTCAGATCTAGCTCAATGAAACGTCTTCTAACAAAGATCTGTGCATTACGATCAACCTAAAGTAGGTAGGTAGGAAGGTATGTCCTTTACCGCGAATTTCTTGCACATTTTTGTTATTTAGCAAAACAAAAACAAATTTGTTCACATTTGTACATAAGTCTGTATGCAAGTGCTAGCTACTAGCTATCGCTAGTTTGAATAAAAAAAACTCCTAAAGTAACTAACTAATATTGCCCTCAAATGTAAACACTTAAATAAAAGTATAATTCTAACACTAGGCAAACAGTTTATAAAGCACTGTGAGGGTAAAAATAAAGTAGTTAGTGCTCAGTTTGTCCATATGGAGTTATGTTATGCACAGTTAATATTTCAAAGTCTACCAACTACAAATCAATCAAATGTTTATTTGTAGATAGGTACTTCAGGTTCATTTTTGATAATGAGAATAATATTCAGAACCTTATGATTGTATCATTGTTGGATCCTTTTGATTGAACAGGATTTCGTCAACTACTCCAGCGGAGGTTCACGTTGGGTATATTGAATTTACATTCAATGCATTGGAAACGGAAAAAATATACACATTCTATATAAAATCATACACATTACAGATTAATAAACAAATGGACCGCACATCAACTATGCAAAATGTTTTATTGCCCCTCAGCAAACCAATTGTCGTGTCAGGCGCTACCTTTTTTTCTTCTACTCCCCTCGTCAAATGACGACAGGACAAATAAAATAAAAATTAATGTAAAACAAAAAAAAAAAAAACAAGGAAAATTACCTTTTGCAAGGAGCACTAGTGGTCGCATTCATCATTTTCCATCGGCCAAAATGTCTCTCATGGGCACGTATTTTTTTTTTTTTCCTTCTTCACCTGCACTTATGCACACTGTCTCCCTCGCCGAGGGAGGAGAATATCTTCTAAAATGTATCACTCTTTTGGTTAATATAGCTTATTTTTTGTCAAAAAATTAAAAATCAAAAGAAAAAAAACTATTCACTGCTGCTCCACTGGTTCGGGAACGTATTTGGGATTCCTTTTGTTTTGTTATTTTTTTTTCCACTAAAGATGCACATACACACACTCAGCGCGCGAGGAGTGAGGGGCCACGAAAAGGGAGCAGGGAGAGGGGCACAAAGCCAAATCTCTACCTTCGCGGTTGTTTGGAGGAAAATAAGAGAAGAAAAACCCCTAAACTATCCACATTCTTAGCTTTTCTTGTAATTGTGGACAATTTACGACAAGTTTCAAGTTTTTTTTTTAATTCAAATTCAGCACTAAACGAAGGAACTTTGAATAATTAATTTTGTGGAACATATTTTTTTTTTTATTTCGATAATCTTTTCGATTGTAAGCAAAACACACACGAATTTGCGTACCAAATATGTCGGCTGTGCGCCGTAGAGATGGATAGAATTTTTTTTTATTATTTGAGAGCGGGTGATGCGATGAAGTTGGTGTTGTCTCTTTCTTACATTCAGCTCAGATAGCTGTGTTGTATTCAGCCGAGTGGTTGGTGGCGAGAAATTTTTTTTTCAACAAAAAAACCAAAAGAACAAATTATTTTTTTTGGAATCAAAAATAAAAATCCGATTTGAATGATTCTTTAGAGCGTCACTAGACCACAAATTTTTAAGAAGTGCCTCACACATGGCTGAGGGACTAATTGAATGTTAGCAAACAAAGTATGTTCTGTTATTTACTTTTTTCCTGATATTTAAAAAAAATCTTTTGGGAACAGCGCGTGCAATGCCACAGTCGAATGCAAAAATACAACAATAAAATGTGAGAAAAAAAGAGTGGGTTGTAGGTGTTCGTTTCGTTTCGGAAGATGGCAGCCTAGTGAGAGCGCTGCCACTTTATGGGACTTATTTTTGAAAGCGAGAACACCGGATATAATTTGGGCAAGTGCTATGCAGAAATTTATCTTAATTTAAATAAAAAGAAAAACAAAAACTAACAAGAACAAAAAAGGAATAAAATAAAATTGATATAGGAATTTCAATTCAGCAGCACCGTTTAATGGGCCAACCTTGATTGAATTAAGGCTCTGGACGCGCTTGTACGTAGTCATGCGAATACACATAATTTTTATACTGCACCCATAATGACTTTTCCCTAAGTTTTTGTCGATTTTTGTTCACGTTTCCCTCCATACGTAGAGAACGGTTTTATTCGCACATTCCGTATGGGGCGCTTAGGATGAATACATCGTGTGTAAAAATATGACACATGGCCATGTTTCCTTAATGCAATTATGGATGCGCTCGGATTTTGACTTTTCGTTCGATTTTGACATTAGCTATCGCACCTTTAATGTAATTATGGTTGGGGCTTTATTCTCTGAGCTTAGGCAAGCTCTGTTCACTAATGTTTTCAATTGCAGCATTTCATAATTCAACGGAAATTTTGCTCATGCGCTGTCAAAGTCTGTGTGGTAAACGTGGTTATCTGTAATATCGTTTTTGTCTGGCTCTCACACGATTTAGCCAACCTCTGTACGGAGTGTGCAAATGAAGCCGCTCTCTACGTATGAAGGCAAAAGTAAACGGAACTCGACAAAACTAAGCAAAAAGTTATTATAGTTGCAGTATACAAATTATGTATATTCATATGATTATGTACGACAGCGCCCGGTGCGCGCAAGCAGAATTTTCGTCTAATTATGACATTAGCTATCGTACTCTTTAAATTTAATTTTGTCTATAGCTAAAGTGTTTTCACACTCAAGCAATTTCATATTCAATATTCAGATGTTAATAGAGATATATCGATATTTTCAAATACCACATTGTACTATCGAAATTTCTTGCACATCCTTTTGACATTTCTGATAAGAGTCTGCTGCCGTTGTTAGAAGAGTTGAAAATTTTCGGCTAAAACGTGTTGTAATTTCTTTGAAAACTAAGAAGTCGACAATTTGCGGGTTCCATTACAGAAATTGACACTGATTATTTCTAATTAACGAGAGTAGTACAAAACCTTATATAGAAATGGCCGCTTTAGATAATCTGGATAGCACCCAAAAGGGAGAACTTATGAAACAAGTTCAGCAACAAATCGCAGTGGCCAATACTCAGGAGCTCCTCACGGTAATTGATTGGCTATTCTTATTGAATCAATTGATTTCTCATATAATTAATAGAAAATGACAGAGAAATGCTTTAAGAAATGTATCACCAAACCGGGTTCATCATTGGATTCATCAGAGCAGGTTAGTTGAGTCTAGTTTGGTGAATTATTGGCACCTTAAGGCTGTGTTTTGTCTTTCCTTTCAGAAATGCATAGCCATGTGTATGGACAGATTCATGGATTCGTGGAATTTGGTTTCTCGCACTTATGTCAGCCGTTTACAAAGGGAAACGAGCCAAATGTAGGGGATAACCCCCTTTTAAACGAAAAGGAAAACAACCTCAACCAAAGCTAACAACATGCTGACGTACTCTTGGAAGCTGTAGTTTCTATAATCATATAGCATCATCCAATGTGCTGTTGATGAATAGCATTTGTTAATTTAATTCTTAAAAAAAAAAAAAGTTCAAAAGATTAGTGTTTTTGATTTTCTATGTGGTAAACAGCGCAATGCTTGAGACATGTTCTTATTTCACAAATGCACAGTATTCAATGTGAAGTGGGTGCTCTTGCTGCCCAACGATTGTGAATTCTAGACAACTATTTTAAGCCCCAGGCTTTATGGTTTATGGTTCTTTACAAAATGGTTTATGTTCAATTTTCGTTTGAGTGAATCGCAAATGAATGCAAAAGAACCATTTCTGACAAGTTATCTTGGCGGCAAATACGTCCCGGTCGTAATTGACTACTTCGGCAACTGGCCTTTTGGACGCTATAAAAAAATAAATATTAGGCCATAAGCATCCCATAGAGGGCCAAGGGCTAGCTTCTCACAATTGTACGTGTTGTGCGTCGTAAAGATTTCCGGAAATAACAGCACTAGCTACCAAGGCTTGCGGCCAGAAATGATAGAAAATAGCTGTGATAATTATATGCGAGAATAGAGTTTGAGTATGCAAACTTTTTTATAGAGTGAATTACAAATAAGATTTACTTTAGGGCATTCTGAAGTAAGGTGGTTTATGGTTGAAATTTGAATTTATTGAGAAGATATCCATGCGTACTTTGAGTGTGCCCAAGGCGGAGAAAGCATTTGTTACTGTGGGATAGTCGGCTGACACTCCACGGATTTTCGTTACTGTTGGCGAGCAATTTTGGATACTGTTAATTGCCTTGCGTGAAGAAAGGCTGTCAGAGCAAATCACGATGTTATTCGGTGTTGTATGTGCTTTTTCTGTCGCTTTCAGGATTGCATACGTCTCAGTCTTGCATTGTATAGAATGTTACCATCCTCTGTTACAATTGCGAGTCCTGTTCCTGTGTCCCATTTGGATCCATCTGTATAGACGAAGTCCCAAGCATTGTTTCTGTATTTCTCTGTTACTTTACTTGATAGAACAATTGTAAGTAGTGTTCCTGACTAAAATCAGCCGATTTTCATCACGCAACTGTGTTATGTATTCATACCCAGTGCTTATTCCATCTATGGTTTTTTCAATAAGAATACACTGAACGCGAAGAATGGTTTTACCTTATCGGTTGGGACAATCACAATAAATTTGGGGTTAGGATTTGACGAAAGAGAGAAGCACAATACAAGGGAAACGATGCCATTGACTTGGATGTTAATCGGTGACTGCGACCTTTCTTATAGCTTACCTATCTATGACTCTCCAATTTTGGATCCAAAATAAGACTACCAGACGATCATGAATTTAAAGCTTTGACACAGAAGGAAGGAAGGACTTCCTAACTATGTCGGTACAGGATAAGCACCCATCATAACTTTTGGCACAGTTTCTTTCACTTTTGTTTCCATACATAGAAAGCGGTCTAATTCGCAAATTCCTTACGGAGCGCTGAGAATGTTTACATCGCGTAAAAAATTATGACATACGTTCACGCTTTCTTAATGCAATTATGGGCATGATCGGAATTTGATAACACGCGAGCAGACTTTTCGTTGGATTATGACGTTAGCTACGCAATTATGGTTGGGGCTTACGTACGTAGTCATGTGAATACACATAAAGCCCCAATTAATTGCACTAAGAGTGCGGTATACAAATATGTGTATTCGCATGAAAACGAAAGACAATGAGCCAGAGCCTGAGTTCAATTATAGTTGACTCTTAAGAAATTTCCTCAAGCTGGGCAAGAAAGGGTGAGTTGTTACTGGTTGGAAAAATAATTTGAAATAAATCAAAACAAAAAATAAAGTAATGTCTAAAAAGTGGGCAGCCTTATGTTCAACTCGTCCCACTTTATTTCTACTCTTAGAAAATTGATAAGCTGCAAATTTTGGTGAGCAAAGTATGGGAACAGTACTAATGTTTCGAACGGGTTGAAAAAAAAAGTTGAAAATACGCTGGTTCGACAGATTTTACAGTTTCCACAAGTCTTTCCTGCGAAGAACTAAAGGAACTAAAAGACAATGCCACAGATATAAATGATTCTAAAAATATATATATAGTAAGAAGGATGATGATAAGAAATTCTGCTATAAAACAAATTTTGTTCTGAATGCATCCATATGTATGCCGCCCTCTGTTGTCGGATAGAGGATATTAAGGTGGTTTAATTATCAACTAAAAGAAATATTCTTTTGTTAAAAGGAGATAGGATGGAACCAGGAATACATAAGCTTCCTAAACTGCGTCGCGAGGATTATAGATGATTTTTTGAATGAAGATGTATGGGCTTTCTATGCCAATTAGCTTTTAAGGCTTTCGGCAGGTTGTGAAATAAATTTAAATAGGTTAGATTAGATTAGAACATAATTCTTTTTATAACGCTAAAAAGCAGATAGGTAGCAAGCGTCCAGTGAAGTAAAAATCAGACCCTTCGCTTAAAGCACACTTAAGTAAGAACATCTAATAAACGTACACATGTAACACATTAGAACTAATAAGAAAACATAATAGAGTCCTGTCGCGCAACGAGAAGGTGAAAACTAAACGAACAATCAAACAAACATTTATTAAACTCACCGAACAAGGTGGACAGGTTAAGGAACCTGTCTAAAAGGAGCACTAACCGAGCAACTAAGTCTGGCTGCAAGTAGCTTGTCTTTTTTTTTAATATTATAAAGACACAGAAGAGGTCCAGATGAGATTGGTGATCATGATGATGATGAGATGCAGACGCTACGCCTTGCCCATATGTACATTGGGTATAGTGCTTCTGTTGCCCCATAGTCACTCTCTAATATGGGCAATACCCATTGAGAAAAAAAGAACCAACACAACCAGTTCACTCACTGTAGTTTGTGGTTTTGTAGATCCTGAATTTAGTGCCAGTACTATGGTCGAGGGTGCTTCTTAATTCTGCTTAATAATAATATTTGCCTTGGAGACCATTGATCAAAACACCACTAAATGGGACACACACAGGTCCCTGTGTTCGTCATCATCCCAATAGGGCGTTCTATGGATCAACATTAAATCAAAGTTGGACCATCAAAGTTATATGTACACGCGTGTAATTTACTGGTGGACCCGTACCATTTTTTTTGCATTCGCAGTGCAGCACAATGGCCTCGCAATTACCAGGTAATTGGAGGATTAGAGGAGTTATATGGTGACAACAACTGTATGTAGTGAGATTACTGGCTACCCTGGCCAAATGTCAATAAAAGTGATTTTATGTGCGAGTAACCTGTTTTGGGTGCAACCATACACTCGAGAGGGTAACTAAGTGGTGTGTATTGTTAATGAAGGACTTGCAATCATAAAACAGTTGGCTTTACCTCCTTTTTATTAGCTTTAGCATAAAATTAGTTTTGCGATAGTGAAAAAGGGAAGTTTATGATGATTTGCATGCATCATCTGTCATAAGGTCCACTACACTAATACGCGTTGTGCAAATGGTCGCTATATTTGATTGGAGTACATATTTATTTAGTCTTCAAAGTTGCATGCATTGATCCATAAAAAGTATGATAGATTTTTTGACCTAATCAACTTCCTCCAATCACTGATTGAAATCGACTTCAATGAATAGCTAATATTCGTTTCTATAATTTTGAACACAATCGTTTCACTGATGTGTTCTATTCTCATCTGTTAGTTTTGCACAAAACCTACACCAAAAAAAAACAGCGCTGTAAATTTTACAATTGAAGGCAGTAGATTTAACAATTCATTGTAGATTTGTGTATTTAACAGCGAATCTGGTTAAATTAACAAATTTTTGTAGAAATACACTCAGTGTGTGTTTAAACCGAATAATATACATAATTGCCTTTACTTACAAAATGTGAAAAATTTTTGGATCTGGCTGGGGTTGAACGTGGAACCTCTCACTCGGGGACTGCACTACCACAACGCCATGGTGTTTGAAAATTATCATGCGAATATTCTCAAATTGTATCTACTTTTAACGCTTTCGTAATAGATGCCGAATCTACAACTTGTTGTAATTTCTACAGCTCCTGCTGTAGTTGCCACAGTAAATAGCTGTAGATTCTACAACATTTTGATGTAGATATTACAAACTCATATCTGTAGATTTAACAGCCGAAATTGACAACGCGCTGTTGGTTTTACAGTTGGGGATTGTACTACAAATCTACTGCCTTCAATTGTAAAATTTACAGCGCTTTTTTTTTCGGTGTGTCATGAAATAACGTCTAATGCAAGAACTTAATTTTGGACACTTTTGAAATTGAAATAAAGTCCAAAACTTATTTTTAGACATTGGACATTATTGCACTCAGATAAGAAAAAGACGAATAGAATAGGTCGTACGTACATACTTACACCTGTATGCTGTTAGTGAAAAATAAATTAGTTTTCAAATCCAATGTGTTCAAACGTGTTTTGAATTTTATTGCAATTTGAAAAGTGCAATAAAGTCCGAAATTAAATTTGCATTGGACTTTATTTCATAGCACCTCATATTTCTCACATGGTGTGATTGAAATAGCATTTAATATATGTAATTTCAATTCTTTACAAATATTTTTGTGTTCGATTTCAAAAACCAGTGAAAAAATGCTACAATCGTATGATACCCTATCCCTATCTTATTTGGTCGTGTCAGTGGAAAATGTATTCACAAAATTTTCTATTTTGCCCTATTACTCGAAAATTAATTTTTGAAGTAAACGCCCATAAAAAGTGGGCGTGGCCATATGCAATGTATAGACGATTTGTAGGTTAAGTGGATATCTACATATTTGATCAAGTAAGTTTTTTCGAGTTTCATATGAAAATAGTGAAAAAAGGGGGATTTTTTTGAAAAGTGGGCGTGTCATTGGGCGGATTTTAAAAGAGACATCATATACAAAATTTGATCAACCTAGCTCAAAATTTAAGGCCCAAAAGCTGGTGACATACGGACGGACGGACATGGTTTAATCGACTTGGCTAGTGATGCTGATAATTTATATATATACTTTGTTGCGTCTATCTTTATTATTTCTATATATTACAAGCTATGTGTCAAACTTAATATACACCCAAAAAAAGGTGCTGTAAAAATAGAGTAAAACGCTGTAGATTCTACTGCATTCATTGTCAGAATCGATCCGACAATTTTCGGTGTAAATTTAACAATCTAGTTGTGAAAATGACAGTTAAAATTGTAGATTTCACAGCACTTTGCCGTCAAACAGCTGTTTGCATGTAAAAAAAAATCGCTTTCATAGCACCACTTAAGCTTAAAGTTCTAATTTATTGGTATGGTGCGAGAAATGGGTGGAAATAGCTTTTACAATCCAATTAGATGGTTCTTGTCCAAGAAATACTTAGTGTGTATTTAAACCGAATTATATAATTGAATTTACTTACAAAATGTGAAAAATGTTTGGATCTGCCTGGGGTTGAACGTGGAACCTCTCACTCGGCGACTGCATACACTACCACAACGCCATGGCCTCTGAAAATTACCATGCGAATGTTCTCAAATGGTATCTACTTTTAACGTTTTCGTAATAGATACCGAATTTACAGTTCCTGCTGTAAGATTCTACAACATTTTGATGTAGATTTTACAAATTCATATTTGTAGATTTAACAGCCGAAATTGACAACGCGCTGTTGATTTTACAATTGGGGGTTGTAGTTGATTTAACAACTTCGTTGTAGAAATGACTGCATTCGCTGTAAAATCTACAAAAATTTGTTAATTTAACCAGATTCGCTGTTAATTAAACAAATCTACAATGAATTGTTAAATCTACTGCCTTCAATTGTAAAATTTACAGCGCTTACTTTTTTGGGTGCAATATACGGTCGAAGAAGAAGCTATATTTGTATAGGAAAGGGATAGGGTATCAAACGATCCGCTCCAGACGGATTGTAGCATTTTCATATGTTTTTTATTTCAGCTCTCAACAACTTAAGTTCAGCTAAAGGTGTAGAGTTGTTGTTGCTTTCTAACACTAATGCCGAAGTGTGTGTGTCAACTGGGCTGTTGGTGCCTGCAGATCGAGTTCTTTTTGAAGCTTGCGCTTCTGGTGTTGTCACCTGCGCGAGAAGTTGCATAGTGATTTGAAACGGACTCTACCTTCTTATTACCTTCTGTGATTCTTATAATTTCAGTGATCACATCGGAGCAAAGCAAGTACTCAAAAAGAGTGAGTTATTTCTTAAAATGTGTTTATTTGTTCATTTGTACAGAAGTCTCTAATAGGATAAAAAGTCAAAAGCACAGGATGTATTACCTACTGCAAATATCAATAGTCTGACCGGATGTAGGTCTAGCCTAGTCAAGCACTATGAAACAAAGTTTTTCTTATTTAATTTCTGTCAAGGAATAATTTTATAATTGAATAGTCAACCACCCATCCATCTGAATTGCGTCTCAAATTCCTACATAAATACAATACGCTACTCTCTTCGTAATTTATTATTCATCACACGAAAACCATTCAAAACTGGACAAAAGAAACACAATGTTCATGAAATAATAATGATAACACTGCGCTCATCCTCCCCTCTCGCAATAAAATAAAAAAAAAAAATCCTCCCAAGGTACTGTAAGAAGTAAATCCCCGCTGGGACTAATCATAACTTTGATTGGGTTCCTCTTGTATACACACTCTCAACGTGTCCTTGGTAATAATAATAAAAGCTAAACATACCACCACTGTGCTATGTTGGTGCTATTTCCTAGTAATATTATGAGAAAAATAAGAAAACCATAGAGTGGATTAGAGGAGTGGATTCACCCTCCTACTTTCTTAACAAACCTTAGAACTGGGCGTAAATAGACTAGGAAAATGAGATATACGTACAATTGCGTAAGCACCTGAAGGCCAAACCGATTAATGTCAGTAACAACAAGAGTTGTACAATAAAACCCCGTCTGGAGCGTGCGCCCGGAAATAATAAAACCAATTTCCACGATACACTGACTCACACACTTGTGGCATCGATTAACCCCTTTTCGATTTGGAACCCTACATCGGACATTTGTAGTCTTTCGATTTATGTGCCAAACCCTTTGCCAATTCGAAATTGGAAAGTAATATTAAATTTCATAATTCAATAATTCATAGGAAGGCAAACGTATCTTTCGGTTTACTGTTTGCTATTTTATTTTATTTTATATTTTTTGGCCATGGCAGGATGTAAACTCCATTGCCGCCCGCCTACGTTCATATGTACATACATATACATATGTATAATATGTGCGTAGAAATTTATTATTGCTATTATTTTCAATTTTTTTTTTTCTCTAATAAAGATTACAGGGTGTTATCGATGAATTGTACGGTACCCTATCTTATATGTGCTGGGCCACTAGTCACTATGAATATTTAATTTAAATGAACAATTAAAAAAAAATAGTTATTTGTCAGAGTAGGTAACACTTTACTTTGTTTCTCATTTTACAGATAACTTTACGTTACCTTAAAGGTCCACTTACAACCCAGCGATCTAGGCATTCGAATGAGCGAATCACGACATACTTTTTTTGCTCATTCATAGCAATCTACTACTAATAAATTAAGTCTTTTATGACAGAATTTTATTAGGTTTAATATGAATTTACAAAAGGGACTTCAAGTGACTGCAATCACTGACTTCGAAGGCCTCAAATTACTGCAACTAAGGGAATGCCATCACTGACTTCAAAGGCCTCAAATGGCTTCAACTAAGTGAATGCAAACATTGACTTCAAAGGCCTCAAAAGACTTCATTTAAGGGAATGCCATCACTAACTTCAAAGACTTCAAGTGAATGCAATCATTGACTTCATTTGACTTCAAGCAACTGAATGCATTCAGTGAATGTTAGTGACTTTAAAGAATTCGCTAAGCAATCAAAATGATTCTTTTCGGCTTCGATTTCACCATTGCAAGTGATTGCTGCAATCATGACTTCAAAATGAATGGCGATTTATTTTTTTCAATCTATTAAAGTCCTTAAATTGAAACAAATCAACGTGAAATCTTAGTATGACTTCAATGAATGCATTCCGCAATGATTGCCCTGTATGAACCCAGCCGTCGAGAAGAAGTCAAATTTCGATGGCAACTTTGGCAGTCAAGATTGTTAGTTTTGCATTTATCATCTCCTGCCTGCTTATTTGGAGATTCTGTTGATGCATAACCAAAGCATGCATCTACATGCTTCCGAGTTCTTTGAGATGGTTGCAGGGTATTCTCTCGTTACTCGAATGAGAGGCGTTGGTTTGCTTATATGTACATACATATGTAGGTTCTTGTTTGTTAATTGTCAGCAGGACCTTGCAAAGATGTAGCCAGATTCCGATTTCATCCGATTCTTATGCTATGGCGTTTCCAATACAATGATCATCGACCGATAGCATTCGCCTTTGATGATTATGGGCTATGACGCGTCGTTCCCAAAGAAGTATGGACCGATAATATCGCCAGTCCTAAATCCACACCAAACAGTGACTTCCTCACTGGTCGATCTCGTCCCAAATTCGACAATTTTACTTGTTGACGAACCCATTCATGCAGAAATGGTCGTTTGGATTCGTGAAACTTCGAACCTTGACAGCTGATTGCGGCCATATTGTTAAAGCTATGTCTGTGAAATTGAAATGGTCAAAGCGCGCAAAATGTTGATCGAATTTTAATCATTTGCACTTATTGTTAACCATTATAACGCTCCATATTGACTTAATAAATGACAGTCAATTTGATAGACGTAGCTTCAATAATATGGCCGTAATCACCTTTCCAAAGTTCGAATAGTTTCACGAATCGCGCCCAAAAATATGTCAAGAAGCACGCACCCTATAGATAATCGTAATAAGCACGGGGGTGACATATTTCGCGTTGGTTGACGTTTTTGTGCAATCGACAGGTTAACTAATTGTATACTTTGATAAAAAAAATAAATAAAAAGAAACGAAAAACAATTACTCGAACTTCATACAGAAGAAATTGAAAAAATAAAATCCCCGCGGTTTTTTTCTCCTTTTTTTTTTTTTTTTGCTAATTTCCTTTTTGGGGGTTGTGTTGTTGCTGTTGATTCATGTGCAACATCAACGCTACTTATTTGTTTTAAATTGGATCCCAGAGTATATGATTGACTTTGAGGGTGAGATAAAGGAAATCAGAAAAATGATTGAACGAACATATGCAAAGTAACAATTTAAAAAAAAAAAAATTAAAAAAAAGTAAATTAAACTGAAAGAATGTAATTTGCTCGTAATTGATTGTGTAATACGCTATACATTGAGTTTAACTGATTTGGTATTTGTAAAAACCTCGGGGTAAAATCTTAACAAAATTGACGAGATAAAGAACTAAAAGGCAGAAACTTGGTATTTTATGTGGAACCTTTTAAATTTTGCAATCGATAGTGAATTTGAGCGTCAAGCCAACGACTTAACATAACTACGTAGGAAGAAATCTAAACAGAAACAAAGACCAGAAACAAGGCCACTGTTACTGCAGCCAGAGATGTTGAGGACCGTTGAGATGACCAAGACCGGTGTAGTGGTAGTGGAACGCGAAAAAATACTGTGAATTACGAACGAATGCAAAAATCACACACAACTCTCTCCCCAGTCAAATTGGAAACCACCCATGGAGAATAAAAATTTAAACCTAATATCACCTGAGTGATATGACTACACCAACTCTTTCCTATCCCTTCTTATCTCTTCCAAATTAACTAACGTCCGTGCCCTGTTAATCAGTAAAAGGGTATTCATATCCCCTTTGGCATGTACAAATTATAAAAAAAAGACCAAGAGGGAGGATTTTAGGTTGAAGAGGAGAAGAGACTATTAAAATCCCTCTAAAAGGTCAAAGTCTGCAGCTTGCTGTGGTGGACTTCGGAAAACTATCTCTGGAATGCGAGCAAATGATTGAGAAGGCTTTAGCCAAAGCAGTTTCTAACAGTATTTGATAAACTGCTAGTGCAACTGTGTCAGTTATCTGTGAATTCGTGAAGGCCGCTGTTTGAGGCTTCAAGCTTTGGTAGGAAGTTGCACTCTTCTCCCAAGGGAGGAGAACACCATCATAACGAATGGAAAAAAGAATGGTTATCGGAGTTGGTGGACATATCCAGATATTCATATCTATCTACCTGGGTGGTTTTAACACTGGATTTTGATTACAGTGCTTCTATGGTTAAATGATTGGGCATAATCGACCCGAAGTGAGAGGTAACTCTTTTATCAAAAGGCATCTATTTACCTCACCTAATCGAACCTATTCACAATTTGGGGATTTCGGACCGTATCTATATGGATAAGAAGGTTAGATTAGGTTAGTAAAAGTCAGGACATTCAATACAAGTGCCAGCAGATTGGTTACACTCTCCGAAGGGGTAACAGGTTCATAGCTAACGAAGCGATGCAATGGAATTTGCTTACTCAGGACGACAGGATATGCGGTAGACTTATGGTGCAGAATAGTGGAGAAGTAATCACGGAGACTGGGAGAGTCGGCACTTTTCCAGTAGGGTGTAGACGGTGAAGAGGTCCTAGAGCTCACAAGGAAGGGGTTATCGTGGAATTTGCCTGAAGTGACTAAGTAGGGTTACTGACTCAATCCGTATTCGTTGACATTGTGCCCTATATGACTGTGTGACGGCTAAGGATACGTAAGTGTACTGATTCATTCAATCTCTTTGTTCTGGTATGCAGTTGATGTGGCTATGTGACTGGTTCAATCAAACCCTTCATATCTACCTGGAGGTAGTTTTGTGCAGACGAGTACTAGAGTTGTCTGATCCAATACACTTCTGTTACTGATATGCAGACATTTTGTTATTTGTTTACAATGTGTTTGTCACATGCCGCCTCTGGGAAGTAACTAATAAGGTGAGTCTTACAGAAAGTCAATGTGGTACCATTTCTCGCCGAACTTCTTACAGTTTGAATCCAAACAAGTTTTTTGTCGACTAACAAGCAATAAGTGGCCTGTTTCGCAGGATTCTTTTTATAAACTTCACGCAAGCGTTTGGAGATTAAATTCATTCAGCGTAGTCAACTCCATAGTGACCTTTGACCCTGAGGAGCTTAATAATTCAAGTACAAACAAATGAAATCCTTTTTCTTCTATAGAGTACATGTTTATTTGCTTTTGCAAGTTATCCTGCACACCATTTAATTTGCAAGGATTCAAACGATAAAAAAATGTATATGTACATACATATGTATGTACTTTTTTCTTTCATGCTTTTTTTTTTTTCTCTTCAAAAAGGAAATTAAAAATTACTGTAAACAAATACAGCACACGATTAAAGGACAAAAAAAATAAAATACATCCCGGAATAGTAGAGGGAAAAATTACAAAGCGTAATCAATTGATGAAAATAGCAAAACATTTGAAGCACACAGTGCGCGACAGGCCCCATCACGTGGAGAATGAGTAATTTGTGTGTGTTTCCAAAGCAAGGAGCAACTTTGCCTTGGTTTGGATTTAGCATTCCTCTATGGCGACTCTTTCACAGCGGGTTGTTGATTGTTTTGCGACCTTTCTTTTTTCTATCCTATATATACATATGTACATATGTATATATGCTTTATTTTCTTTAAGCAGTTAATTTAGTCCCTGGTTTGTGATATCAGTTTGATGTTTTGATGGTTTTTGGGGGCGCAAAGATGTTGTACAAACTTGCACCTATAGCGTTGTGCAAGACCTCAGCTTACCCAAGCAGAGATGAATGGAAAGACAGCCGCGTTTACACTGATGGATCGAAAATGGACACCGGTGTAAGATCTGGAATTTTCTCCGAATCACTGGGTATATCCAGATCTATACGACTCCCAGACCACAGCAGTGTTTTCCAAGCGGCGGTCCTGGCAGTGACAACAGCGGCCCGTGAGTCTGCCGTAAGAGCAATACCGCCAGAAGGTATCACTTTCTATATCGACAGCCAGGCAGCTATCAAAGCAATTACTGCCATAGAAATAAAATCCAAGCTTGTGAAGTGCTGTCGCGAAGAGCTTAAGGCTCTTGGAACACAGCACAAGGTTCTACTCTGCTGGGTGCCTGGGCACGAGGGCGTACCGGGAAATGAAAGGGCAGATGAACTGGCAAGGAAAGCTTCATCGGACCCACTCGAACTGACTGACCTCTCCATAAGCACCCCGCCCTGCGCCCTCAGGCTCGAGGCAGAGAGGCTGTCCATAGACACTTGCAAAACTACAAAACAACTATGGCCAACTTTTGACAAAGCAAGGACCAAGAGAATTATCCGCAAGGACAGACGTTCACTGTCCTTACTCGTGGGGATACTCACAGGACACAATACTCTGCGGAAACTACGTCGGACGGAAGAAGAACTCTGTAGAGGATGCGGCGATGAGGAGGTTATAGAGGACACTACCCACTTCCTCTGCCAATGTCCTGGACTCCAACATTCCAGGCACAAATTCCTCGGCAAGCACTTCTTTCAGGATTTAAGAGAACTTTCTAAAGTCAACACCGACATGTTACTGAACTTCATTAGAACATCAGGATGGTTTGTATACAAGGATAACGAGTAAGTACAACCATGGGAAGTTTATTGCACACATTTATGGGTTAAATGAGCAAGGGGTACTTTTTTTATAAGCCCCCCATGGGTAACACAATGGGTCAGTGCTGACCTGAGTGCGGCGGAGGTATTTTTGTTTCCTCTGCCAACCCTCATACCTAACGTAACCTAACCTTCGTCTTCGTATACAAATATTCGGAAAATCGGAAGAGTTAATACAATATTCTGAGGACCGGGAGATTAGTAGAAAAGAACAGGCAAAAAACTCGTGGAATATCGGCAGAACTGGCAACCCTAGTCTCACCTCCGTTTTCTTCTCTCTCTCAAAGCTGCACACCTAAACACAAGGATATTCCTGCCAGATTCAGAGGTCAGGCTTTGTTCATTGGTCATAGAGAGATCTCAATAGATGGGTAGAATTACTGAGACCACAATTTAGTAATTAGTAAAAAAACAATTAAGGAATAGTATTGCTTCTTAGGGCTTTACCATCCAACGAGCTACAAGGACTCGAAAAGTCCTACTGTCAACTAAGTGCCTTTTATTTTATTTGAATACAGTATTTACTCATTTGCTATGGTAACTTTTTGATGGTTTAGCTAGATGTTATCTGACAGGCAGCTGTGTTATGCTCATGAGTTTCCTCTACCTATAGCTTGTGTTGCCAATGATGTGTTGGCATTCTCACCATACATTGATCCCTTGATGCGAAATAAAAGATTGTGCCTGTTCCTCCATATCCTCTTTTTTTTTTTTTTTGTTCCTTTTTTAAAAAAATATCTCAAGTTCTATGTATCTTTAGTCATCGTGTGCCTTTGTGAAACGTCGTTATCCGCTTGATTTTAATCTGTGCTAATGTTAACGTCCAAGCAGGTTTCCTTCCACACAAGTACGAGTGTTTTCTATATTTTCTCCTTCGTTGCACTGGAATAGGATTTGATTCAATGTTGTAAGGTAATTAATTAAAAAAACTACATGCAGACACATTCATTCGGGCGGCATTCGTGCAACATTGTGCGTAAACTTTAGTCTGTTTTCAGTAACCAATATAGAAAACTTGTAAGAACAGTATTATGATCTACTTTACTTACTCTGCAATCAGAAACAAGTCCATTGGACCAGGTTTTTTTTACTTTTTTACAAAATAAAACAACATATCGTTAATGTTGTCCATCCGTTTTTACTTGCACCCATAATATTGGATTGGTAGCAAAAATTCGAACTTGAATTCAATTCTGACAGTAGGATGATAGAGAAGTTCGAAATCTGTTCTGTCTGTCTGCACCCATAATTTAGGGCAAGTATGTATTTGAATTCGTGGAAAAAATTCGAACTTAAAATAACAATCAATTCTGACAGTAGGATGATAGAAAAGTTCAAAATAGTATAGGTCTCTTGATTCTGTCTGTCTGTCTGCCGGTCTGTGTATGCATGGGGCTACATTCTGAACGGGTGGACGGACTTGGAACAAACGTCCTATAGGGTCTGTTTGATGGTAAGATGACTCATGAGGTATAAATGCAAGTATGCATTTCGTCACTGTGGCACGTACATACATTTCGCCGTCCTGTTCAAACCACATAACGTCGGTGTCCATATCATGTAATTGGAGACAGAAGAAATTGGTTTTCATCGACCACTAGCGCTCGTCGTTGACGGTGATCGCCTGGCCAATATCGTTCGCATAGTCTTCTCAGAAGGACGGTTATGGCGACTGTGAAATGTGTCTCCTCTTTCATAGAACAACTTAATCATTTTTACATCTTGTTGGAACTTATAACTCTCCATGCAAGACAGACTTAATAAATGACAGCCAATTTTACAGATGTAGCTTCAACAATATGGCAGAAATCACCTGTCAAAGTTCGGAGATCTCTATTGGAAAGCATTTACATGTCCTTAGACCTAGCTCCACCCATATCATTTCTCTAGCCTTTCAAAACCAAAATCTCAATATTCAATACCTTTTAGCAGGAAACCAAAAGTCCAAAGGCGAAGAAATAGCAGTTCTGAGGAAATTATCTTCTTGGCTTCCTGTTTTGTTCTCTTCCATCCATCGGCTGCACTGGTTCTTTCTCTTCATTAATTAGACCCATGTTTCTTCTTCGGTTTGGCTGATCTAAAACAAGCATTTCAAAGGACCCACTCCTGACAAGTCATACGTTCCATAAGTTAGCTCTTAGGGTGCCTTTTTATGTCTCAGAAACAACCGTCTAATTGTTTCCTTTAGAGGAATACAAATGCTTACAAATTTGTGTGTTTTTTTTCGATTTCAATTAATCTGACTATGACATATGAAATGTTTGTATCCTTCGAGTAATGACATAAAGCCAGAGAACCAGGTAAAATAAATAAGGCCATATGCTAATACTCATTAGTACTCACACTTAAAAAAAAAAAAAAAAAAAAAATTCAAAATAGAAACTTCGTCGGGATACTTGAGATCTTACGTACAACATCCCCATCGCACACAATTTATGCAGAAACATTTAATTTTAAGTGCAGTGTGCCTTTTTTTTTTTCATTTACTGTGCCCCCGGTGCATGTGATTTAAATACGAGTAGGTACGATTTGTCAGCATATGTACGTCAACTGACAAGATAAACTTGAGTTTCTTTATTTTAATTGAAAGGATTCAGGACGAAGCTAATCATAATAATAACGATACAAGGCACAGGGTTGACTGAAAAAATATTATTTTACACAGTACCCACCTACACATTTCGCAAATGAACTCAACGTAGGATGGTAGGTATAATCCTGTGGCAAATAAGTGACTAGAAGTTGGAGTATGTTAAGTACTATGGTCATTTTCACGTTTTCACGGGGTCAAGATCTTTTTTGTGTTTATTTCAATCTAAGTGAGTTGTACTTTGCTTTGAATAAAGTAAATTTCTACCATCACAAGTCGAAACAAAGAACAAAATTTGAACAAAAAAGGACAACAAAAATGCAAAATAATAACATCAAGTAGCGTATTACCATCATAATTATTTTAATTAACTGAGCCGTGTGGCATTGAGCTTTTTTCTTCTTCCCATTTACTTGGTCTAGCAACCAACGTCTAGAACCCCCACTCTACAAAAAAAAAAAAAAAAAAACTCATGTAAGGATAATTAAAAAAATGAGAAAATATAAAATAATAAAAAAAAATCGCACACACAACAAAATGTCAAAGAAAAGAGCAAATTCTATTAGAAAGGAGAAACAAGGACACCCCTACTCGCACACAGCCATAAGAGAGCAAGGGCAGTAGAAAGAACAAAAAAACAAAAATCACATCCAAATGATCCAATAATGAAAAAAGAAAAACCTTTGAAATATGCCTAGGACGAAGTAAGCTCTTGTGCCTGCACTCCTGTGCCTGTGAATGAGAATGCGGCTGTTCGTTTCTTTGTTGATGCACACGTGTGTTACGCGCGCGGTCCTTCAACAAGGCGCGCTGCTCATATACCACCACAGAGAGCGACGAACATAGATTCTAGTCCTGACAAACACAAAAACAAAAAAACCGAAGCAAAAATACAATGAACGGAAGAGGCCTGCTAACTACTTGACTTTTAGCAGGACATCCATCATTCTCAACTGAGGGAGATATTTTATTTTTTTTTTATTTTTAAGCTCATTATTGGGGTTTTGACCTTAATAGAATTAAAAAAAAAAAATTGAAAGACAAAAAATCATATAATTTAAAGCTATGACCACGCATCATGATCGTGAGTCACTAACCAAGGATAAGAAATAATGAAACATAATGCTAAACGTTGCGCAAAATAAATCACTTGATTACAAATGAGATTGATATCAAAGTCTCCTCTCCTTCATGGCAACAACGACGACAACGTCCCTCCCATTACCATCAATCCGTAACCATATATGAGAAACACACGCATTCCAAAGTTCCTTCCAGCAGTGCCACCGCACAGTGTGAGAATTCGCTCATCTAGCGGAATTTAATTAAAAAAATTAATACAAAAACTGTTTTTTCTTGTTAACGTTTCTAAAGTCAAATGTGTCAAATGTTATGTGGTAGTAAAATAAAACGAAATAATTTGGTCTTGCAATTTGAGTTGGCAACAATTGATATAAACGCTGTTTTAAGAGGCTCAACTTTCGAAATATTTTGCGAGTGTTACGTGCGATTTAAGTTTAAAGAAGTGTTTATACCCCATCCTAAGAGTATATTAAGTTTGATACATAGTTTATAACATAGAGAAATATTACAAATAGACCCAATAAAGTATGTATGTATATAAATGATCAGGATTACTAGCCGAGTGGATTGAGCTCTGTCCGTCCGTCTGTCTGTGTGTTACCAGTTCTTGGGCCTTAAATTATGATTTAGGTTGATGAAAAATCCGTACACTGACACGCCCACTTTTAAAAAAATTCATATTTTTTCTGTATTTTCATATGAAACTCGAAAGAACTTACTTAAGTAAATAAATATTCCACACATTAAATTCGATCACGCCTACATTTTAGGGGCGTTTTTATAAAAAAAAAAAAACCGGTTTGGACGTTTTTATTCGAACAATATCACTTCTAAGGAACAAGATACAGTATATATTGACAAAAAATTAAAATCCGCCCCATTTATTGGAAAAATTCATGTTTTGGGGTAATTTGATAAGATTAAAAAAAAAAACAAAGTTTGCATACAGGGAAGGGATAAGGTATCATACAATCCGATCTAGATGGGTGCCTTTTCATATGTTTTTATTTTATAAATACGATATTAGAGAACAAGTAAAATTATCAAAAAGGCGCACATAATTTGACTTGACACACTGTCTATAAGAAGACTGATGTTTTAAGTGAATGTGAATATTCATGCGAACAAAACTTAGTTATACAGCGTTATTCGAATTATGGAATTGGCGGATGGTCGAATGGTCGAATTGGCAGATAGTCGAATTGGGGGATTGGCGGCAAATAGGCGGATCGTCGAATTGGCGGATGGTCGAATTGGACGGTGTCCAATAGTATTTGCGAGAAGCTTGTGAGATGGTTGCGTAAAGCTTACACCTGCTACTCCAAATCACACTGTCTAAGTCACGTCTCCTCTGTGACTGTAGACTTCATAACACGCCTTAAAACTTCATAACGTGACTTCACACGACTAAACATGACACGAAAAGGTAATGCTAAACAACTTAACACAATACAATGCTAAACAACACAACACGACATAAGCGAAAAGGCGAATAATGAATAGATGAATGGATGAATGGACAATTGAATTAATGATCAGATGGACGAATGGGCGAATTGAGAGTAGACGGATGGACAGACAGGTTTACAAAAAAAAAAAAAAGGCCACTGTAGCGAGATTTTGTGGTTCATTATTTAGAATAGCCTGTATAAAATATTGTGTGTTCACCAGAGAACTGCATGAATCCATTCATTTTCCGTTGTGAATCATTCGCTAAAAAATCGAGCCCTTCACAGTCTCACACACCCAAAGGCAGTGAAATGTACAACTCACTAGCCTTTTTTGGGTTTAAAAATAATGTAGAAAACGCAGGACGGTGAAGCCGTGTAGGGTAAAGCCACTAGTACCCGGACACTTAACGAAAAACCTTAACTTTGACCTCTTCTCATTGTTAAGCTATTAAAGATTCAGTGAAAAGGTTTGGATTTATAAATAATGTAGATAATATTAAGAAAGATAGCTAAACTCCTCAAACATATTTATTTTTGTGGATAAATGTTTTTTTTAATTATTAAAAAAAAGTTCGTTTTGCGCTAGTACCCGGACGTTTTAGTTTCAGAAGTCGGACACCAAGATTCGTATCAACCTTTTACGTTTCCTTTCATTGTTTAAACATTTTATTTCGTTTTATACGAAATTTATTCACCATTTTGTTAACTAATTATTCAAATAGTAAGTATATAACAATAAATATATGTATATGCCTTTATATTCCGGGTACTAGTGCCTCTGTCCTACCTTACTTCGATTTTGAGTTTTACGATCAAATAAGAGTCATGTTTTCTCTATCTGTGGCAACGTTTCGATGAAATCGTTTAACCAAAATCCGTTGTCCGCTGTGCTTTCTAAGACCTAGTAACCTACTGCTTTATTCTAGTCACAGATGCCAAAAAGCTTGGTCTTGGATGGAACGCTACAGAGACATTTAGTTTGCCGAGAATTCATTAAGCAAGCTAAAAAATCAGGTAGTGGCCTCTAGATTCAGTATTGTAAATATGGTCCTTACTGCAGAAGCTGATTCTCTGTCTGTTTCTTGTTTGAACTTCTTCTGTAAGACTTTGGGGTTTTGCAAATCCGAAAAATGGATTAACTCTGATGCCTGCCTTACTAAAATATGATTTGACATTTTGCCATTAGTGGTCAAATATTCGTGTCTGTTTGTGGGTAAAACAAAGTAATCTCGTATCCTCTGTGTATACCATCCATCGGGCCATGCATAATTAATGCAAGGCGATTGCTATTTGAACACACCAACATCATTTAGAAATGATATCCTTGCTCATTTGATGTATTAGCTGAGAGGACAGAGAATATTTTGTGTACTTTTGATCTAATTGATGGAGAGAATTACTCCTCATACACATTCGCATTTATAAAGGATTGTTTTGCCAGATACATACATTAGATACAAGTTGTATTACAAGTCTTTTATGCTTGGGGATGTGACGGGCACGGTACTCATATTTTTGTTGATTTATTTGTTTTAGCCATATATGCTTGGTTGAGAGTGGAGGGTTAGATCCTTGTTTATCCCTTTGACAGCCAAATGTATCCCTTTGATGAGTCGTACACAAATAAATATACACACACATACGATTATTATGTTATTACTATTATCATTTGAATGAATAATATTGGAATCATATAATGAGAAAAGGATACACTTTATTATCCTGTGTGTGCTTGCTTGTGTGTCTCTGTTTATTTGCTTCTATAACGCAAAAGGATTATTCATTATTAATGTTATACAAAGAGTTACAGTATACTCGTACATACATAAATAAGGGTGAACACACGAATAAGAAGGCGAAATTTGTTGTTGCGACGAGTTGTGGTCGGTGGATGTACAATATGAACTGAAGAGGGACAGGAGAAGAGAAAGCATATACCTAATAGATAACAGATTTGAGGGATGATATTCCATCCATGCCGTTTGATGGATATGAGTAATTATATTGGGGAAGGGTTGACTATGAGCAGTGTTTACTGTTTTTGAAACAATTGATTGGTTTTCAATATTTACGGGCCCCATCATTGCTTTAATTCAGAAAAATAAAAACAGGACACGACGCAGATATGTGCATTCGGGATTCCTTCTGTGCAATGGCTGCTTTTCTGCTTCCAGCAAACACAATTCATACCGGAATCAATCAGTTTCGTTTCCGACACGACATATTCCTTTCTAACTGTCGATAGCAACGATCTTTGCTTCTCTTCTTTTTATTTTTTTCTAAAATGAAAGATGTGTAAGGAAATCGAATTACAACGAGGAATGGATACCATTTTGTCTGCATTCTTGTAACATGAATGTCAGATGTCTTTCGACATAAAAATGACGTACCTGTAGGTAGTGTTTTTTTGGAAGCTGAAACCAGCAGAGATTAAATTAGATAATTGCTTGATGTGGGAACTGGTCTCCTTGTCACTGCGGTCACTATGGGTCTATTGTGATTTAATCCGAACATCGTAGAACGTCAGGAGTGGCATTCACGAACAAAATGAACATGAGTGTTCCTGACATGAGACCTGACTTCACCTCAATGAAAGACGATTGAAAACCATCTGTTTTCGATTTCATATTTACCTACACGATCTCAAACACTTTAATAGATTTATATATAGTCATAGCTTATCAAGTTTTTGTAAGAAGCGGCCATGGGAGACTCTGTCAAAGGGCTTTTAAACAGAAATGTGAAAAATTTGCCGCTATTTCAGATTCTCTGCCTGTTGTTACATTAAATAGGACCAGCAATCTACGTCAGCTAACACACACATGAAAACTGACCGAATGTCAAACTTTTGACCACTTCTTAAGGCCTAAGTAGAGCATTCAATTAAAAAGTATTATATCGCCTAATACAATTCACAATAAATTTCAATAGATCTGAGTTATTGCATCTGTCTGTCTTTTTTCTCCCTCCAATAGGATTAAATTGAATCAAAGTCCATTATATAAAGTGTCAAAAGTTAAGTGTCACTAATAAGTACTACTACCAGAGGACTTTTGACGTATTAAATGCTGTCACATTTGACTTAACGGCTTGCCATTTTTGTTTTATTTTTTGACAATATGTACCTCTAATACACTTTCTGTGATGATTTTCGAAAACAGAAAAATAAAATTAAAGAGGAAAGCTGCCAACATCCGCTCTATATTATCTGTTGCAGCAAACTGTACATATTCTCTCTCTGTCCCTCTCTCTCTCTGTCGTTCTTGTTTTCCTCCATAGAGCGGGTTCAATCATTTTCATTGTGTTATTTCTTATGTGCGTAAGTTATAAATACTTTCTTCATTTTTTGTTTTGTTTTGTTTAAGAAGGCGCTCATAAGATGTGCCAAAAAATTGTCTCTCCTACTACTGCTCCTCTTCTAAGCACCGACCGACGTGCACACATCTTGTCAATCCCAATGATATCTCCAAGTAGGTAGTTAGCTATACCTACTAAAAAAAAAAAAACTAAAAGAGAGAAGACATACAAACAACTGCAAGATGCAAAAATATTAACTCTGTAAATTATCTACCGGATACGTAGGGGGGCGCTGCAGACGGTGTGTGCTCATGGTAGTGGTGTTTCTGACAGATTGCTTGTGACAATGTTCCAAGGAGGAATGAATTTAAAAAAAAGAAAAGAAAACGACGACCATGATGATGATGATGATGATGATGACGACCGTCGACTCAGCGGGACAAATAAAGAAAAAAAAAAACTCGCTAAGAGATAAAAGATACTTTTTAAACAGAGTGTATTTATGCAAAACGATAATTACACCCGATTGAAACCAGTATGATATTGATGCGCAATTAAGAAAAGCTGGAATACGTTTTTATGACATAAGGTTTTGAAATAAGAAAATTGGAAAAAAAAAATTTTAATAAATACCTGGAGTGAGGATGGACGAGACGAAAGGTATTAGATACATTATTGACAGAAAAGTAGCAGCTAACGTGCTCTCAATGGGACACATAGCCGCGCAACATGCTGTCTCTCTAGGAAGGGTGTTTTGTTGGCTGATTTACGCCTCGTTTTTTGGTTGGAACGCGTGTGTTGTGTAATTCAATTTTTTCAATCTCTGATCGAAGAGTGATTTTCGTCGTATTATTCCTTGTTCGCGTGCTGCATTTGCTGTGTTTAGGGCAGAGTACTCTAGCCACTATTCATGTGGCATCTTAGATGGAAACAGATACTGGTAAAATGGATGCAAACACAAAGTATGTACTCCATGAGTTAGTAGCAAAGGATTGAGAGTTATTTCAACAAAGACACAGACTAATAAGAGATTTATCTCCGCATTCGAACCCGAGCCCAATTTGAACCTCAAGCCCTCTGTGTACTTAATCGAAGAGAACTGCCTTAAATCGACTGACATGCCTCACTAGTTTCATCGAAGGTTCTCATCAAATTGGGAAAAAACAGAGTCAGAATCTTAAAGTTGTCACTGGCGGCAATGGGAACCACATGTAGTTGCACTCCCCTTGACCAGTTGTATAGCGAACAAAAACTTCTACACGGCTGATGCGAGGAAAAAGGATATTTTAGGAAAGTCCTTTAAATTTTGTAAAATAAAATCAAGCATTGAATGACCTTTTGCAATTAAAAACTCCAAGTTAGACTAAGTTAGGTTTACGAGTTGGCAGAAAAAAAAACACCTCCGCCGAACTCAGGTCAGGATGTGTTCCCTTGTCCATTTAACCCAATTAATCTCTAAGAACTACCTTATGGTACATACTTATTGTTTATTGTTTAGCGTTAGAGAGTTCTCCTAGATTATGAAAGAAGTGTTTATCGAGGAATTTGTCCCAGGGCACTGCCAGGGAAGTGGCTGGTGTCCCCTACATATGATGCATATTCTTCAAATGATAACGCAGTGTTAAGACCCGTAGGGATCCCCACAAGAAGTGGCATCCTTGCGCATAAGTCTCTCGCTCCTGGATTTATCGAAGGATGTCTATAGCTGTTTTGAATGTTTCTACAGAATTTTATCTTAGGTTCACCTCTCTTCTAGCTATTTTCCCAGCTTCAAGCCTAAGAACGCAGAACCTTTATCAGGATCTGATGAAGCTTTTCATCTGCATTTTCATTTCCTCGTCCCAGGGAGCCAGCAGAGTAAAACATTGTGCTCTGTTGATTTCACTAGGTATCAGTAATTGCTTTTATACGTAGCTGCCTGGCTGTTGATAAAGAAGGTAATACCTTTTAGAGGTTCGACGCAGATTCTTACGACAGACTCACGCACAGCTGTTGTCATTGCCAGGACATCCGCTTGGAAAACTCTGCTGTGGTCTGGAAATCGTTAAGATCTGGATATCCCTAGTGGTTCAGAGAAGATTCCGGACCCTACACCGGCGTCCATTGTTGTTCCGTCAATGTATATCGCCATTAGCTATTTGGCTGTTTTTCCATTCTCCTCCGTGGGCCCGTCGAATTTGACTTCCAGTTCGCTGTGTCTAACTGATTTACAAAGCACTAAGGCTACCTTAGATCTCGTAAAAAATATCTAGCGGAGGCAGGTTGAGAGTGGCTTCAAGGTCTGCAATTAGAGTTGTTCTTATCGAACTGGTAACACAAATGTACGCTAATCTTTGTACTTTTGTGAGGGTCATTTGGTCATCATCACACCCTAAAAGGGAGGATAGACATGACATTTATAGGAAAGCAAATGAGACGCACTTCCTCCATCTGATCGTTCATCACCTAGTCTGGTGCATCAAATGACTGTTTGCTTTGTTTAGAGGGCACCCAACTCCTATAGAGTCTCTGTCTGTGGTTGCCCTCCATTGGTTGCCGAAATGCTGCTTTCAGTTGTGAAGACCGAGTTTTCTGACATCCGCGACAACTTGATCTCTGTGTGTTTCAAACCAAAGATCCTCTTTGAATACAGTTCAATCGTTTCAAGAAAAATCGTTCCAAGTACAGCGAATTAAATTCGTTTATCAGTTGCTTGATTGATTTCCAACTAATAGGGACACTCAAGAGACAATATCTCTTAGAACGTAAACAATCAGTATTTAATCATCATCAAAGAATGCCAGTCTAAATCATTCCTTCTCTCCTTGGCCCCCGATTCTCCAAGACTCAGTAGTATATGTGCACATAAATCAACAAGTGACCAAACCAAAACACAAATGCCCCATTTGTCAACCGAAACACCGAAAGTTCCAAGGCATAATACATGCAAAGAATCAATACAAACAAATTAGTGAACATGTTGACCCTAAGCTAACACTAGAGGCGCACACAGCTTCAGTGTATCCTGCCTGGACTTCATGGTCAGAGGAGGAGGAGGAGGAGAAGTAAGAGGAGGACTACTTCCAACTATTATAAAACAATGAAACAGTTTCGGTGGGGACAAACAACAAGCAAGTCTCAGGCTCTCTGCATCAAGGCCAATAATTGTTTGTGTTGTGTTGGTTCATGCATGCCTACCGTTTGTATTGTCCTGTTGCCAGTTTGCAGTTTGTCCTCTCTAAAAAGGCTTCCTACACCGAGAGAGGTATGAAAACAGAACTTGTACTCATGTAACTACATACATGGACATGTGCGAGTGGAAAAACGTTTGTACAAAGTGGAAAAGCCCGATGACACTTTGTTACATCAGTTAACGTGCGCCGCGATAACAATGTGATACACATTACGAGGACAACTATGTTTACTAAACGATAGACAACCTTAAAGGACAATAGGCGGCGAAAAGGCTTTTATCTTTTTAACCAGCCAGTTGAGGTTGGTTTTCTTTTTTTTTTTTTTGCAATGCTGGTGCTTCTGCTGCCGTTTGACCTTCCTTCCGTAGATGAATAACTTTGGGTGCATTTGCGGATGGATGCAAGCAATCACTTGTGTGTCTATGAGACAGATTCAAAGGAATGGCCTTGCATTTAATGGACATACATACTTATCAGGTAGAGAACTGTGTACACCTATTGTTTTGCCATCAAATGATTTTCGCCGCTCGTAGACAGACTGTCATTATAAGTCAAACTTGATAGGAAATTAACGCTTTGGGATTCGTAACTTGAGCTTTGCCTAAGGTCTGAGGTCTGAGTACTCTAAATATATCAAATCCTCCTCTCCATTCCTAACTCTGATTGTGTTCTTCAGGTGGTGGCTTGTCGTCTGGTTAAAGCTTCCACATCAGCTAACCACAACATTGCCACCTTCTTAGACAGCCTAGTCGCTATCAATGCTATATCTACATCTTCTTAACTAGTAGAGCAATGCCGTTTTGAAATATATCAACTAAATCATCCCACGTTAGCACTACTCTCGTCTTGGTCGATCCGTACCGTCTCCCTTGTATACGCAGTCGAAATCACGAAGGTTTTTGTTAAGGGCTCTATTCACCAACATTTCCTCCAGCTAGCAAACAAACTGTGTCATATTGAGAAAGACATGGCCCAGTTACAGTTCTGTAGAAGCTGCAAAAATATTGGCCAGCCGTGGCGAAGCTTACTTAAGGGTTAACCCTTCTTCGCTGAGCGAGATAACGATTTTAAAGATGCTACATCTTGCTGCATACAGACTGTTTTACAAATAACATCCTGATTTTAGGCTTACGGGAGTTTTGTGGCACTGAACTACCACACTACACTACGTACCTCAGTATTAGGGATGGGAAAAAATACATTCATTGAAGTCATCCTAAACAGTTCCATGGATCTGTTTCAATTCAATGATTTCATTGATTGCTCTGATTTCATTCAAGTCAATGAAGTCATTGAAGTCATTTGAAGTCATTTGAAGTCATTTGAAGTCATTGAGGTCATTGAAGTCATCTGAAGCCATTCAAATTATTGAAGTCTGTGAAGTCTTTGGAGTCATTTGAAGCCATTTGAAGCCATTGAAGTCATTGAAGTCATTGGAGTCATTTGAAGCCATTGAAATCATCTGAAGTCATTAACGCCATTGAAGTCATTTGAAGCCATTGTAATTATTGAAGTCTGTGAAGTCTTTGAAGTCATTTGAAGTCACTGAAGTTCTCTGATGTTATTAAAGTCATCTGATGTCATTAAAGTCTTTCACAAATTAAGGATTATCAATTTTTGAATTAGAAGGCGGTTTAGAAGAAGGTTTTTTTGGGACATGATTAGTACTTGATCGCCAGCTATGAATGACCACTCTTATGCTTTTGTTTAATTTTCGTCAAATTTGTCAGTATCAACTAAAAGAAGAATCAGTCTAAGATGAGTTCACCTAAATGCACTTTCCTTCGAATTGAAAGATCATGGCTGCTGAACAGAAGACGAATTGCTCCTCTCAAATCATGCACTTTCTAAAAAAATATTTTAAATGAAGGCCCAGTCTAATGCATGCCTCCCAATGACGCAGTGTCCTATGACACTGATGTGAGATCTATCTAGCTTCATTAAGCTATAGAGGCGCTTGAGATCACCTTAAGCTAGATATCCTTTGTGATGGCCACCTGCTGTTAGGTTAGGTTAGTTTAAATACGCGGGCTGGTGGGGAGAATTGACTCCTCACCAAACAGGTCAAGGCTGACCCATTGTGATGGCCATAGAAAAAGAGGTATATAGTAACCGTTACCCGTAGTAACCCTGCTTGATACTAAAAAATAAAAAAGCAACCAGTGGATTTGGTGAATTTCCGTATATGGTCAATTGATGTGCTGGAGAGCTCTTCTAAATCGTTGAAGAAGTGTTTCCCCAAGAACTTATATCTTGTATGTTGGAGCCCGGGACAGTGGCATAAGAAGTGGGTATTGTCCTCAATATCTTCGTCACCGCCGCATCCTTTACAAAGCTCCTCTTCTTCTTCCTTCATGTGGTACCGCAGAGTGCTGTCCCCTGTGATGATCCCCACCAGGGTGAAAATGGATCTCCTAACTTTCCTTACTAGCGTCTAGCGGTTCTTGATTTATCAAACGCGGCCTAAAGTTTCCTTCCTAAAGTGACGACACAAGTCTCCATGGATATCCATCTGTGATCCGCCTCTCTCATGGAGCCTGCATGGATGAGACAAAAGCTTGGGGCCACTTGAATGTGAACTCATCATTACAACAGAGGATTATAAAACCCTTGAAAGTGTTGAGCTGCTCGAAGTGTGGGAATTTACCCTCATTTTTGAGGATAAAGGCGTTTACCCCTTCGAAAATCCCCAGCTCCATTGGTCTCGACTGGTCTTTGCTTAGACGCCTATCTGGGCTGTTTAGGTCAATCAGTGACACCAAAAGATTGTCACTAGCTACAGATAGCTTTGCCTTCTCGCTGGCTCTACGCTGGGGTGGTGATGTCGTATCATCATGCCTACCCCGTTTAGAACATCCCGCAACTGGCTCGAATGGTCTTGTGAAAGCAGCCGAACCCGTTAACGGAGGCCTGAGCCTGTGTGTAACCGAGGTGGTTTGTTGGTTGCTTACCCCCCTTCCTCACACTGGCGTACCCCCGTTCTCCTAGTCAGCCCTGTCTGGTGTGCAATACAGCAGGTTGTCTTTGGCTTCTTCCCGACCGATTTGAGAACAGGATTAGGCCGTTTACTCAAGACGGTCGAGAGTGGCCTGTGACCTATTGCGACCAGGGACGGTGGCTGTTGGCTTCCACCCTCTGCCTCAACCGATCTCATGTCCACATCCTTGATATTTCGACCTGCCGGGGTCTTCTTGGAGTCCGGTCTCACCACAGATGAGGAAGATGGCGAATGGCTTTCTATTCTTGCAGCGGATCGATCATGGTCTTTCGGGCTAATACTGTCGGGACCTACGGAAAGCTTGGTGCGAGCCCTTCCCAGAGCTCCCCTTATTTTGTCCGTGTTTTCTGCTTTGGTAAATGACAAATGAAGCTGCGACTAGAAAAATAAATTGCTCTACATGAAATTGTTCCGGGGGGTTGCCTGGCCCCCACCACATGTGTTATTATTTCTCACTTCTAGTTGGAAATAACTCCACTAAGTTTGGAATAATTTCCCTCATGGGGTAAATTCCCGTGAAGGAAATTCCCCTGCAACGAATGAAATGTCAAAATTTGCGAATATTCGCTCATGAATCTTGTCATGTTTATACTCAAGACTGTATATCCTTTTTAAGCGCGAATTATATTCTCTTATCGTCGGGAGTAAAATATGTTAAGTTAAAATCAAAATTTACACGATGGAAGGGGGGTATTATGCATGTGTACATAGAATTTTTCCTTGTGAGATATGAAATGTTAAACACCTATAAGGATATGTTTTTTTTTTTTTTTTCGCACTTTGTCTTGCTTTTATCCTTTTACCTTTGTAGTCGGCAAGGAGCGCGAGTAAGAGATGGATCTGTGTAGCATTTTACCACAACTGTTGTGTGTAAGCCCTATGTAATGTGATTTTATGAATTATAACTTCAAATGATGTGCTTCTGCTCATAATGATGACACGATGACGATATGGCTGGGACGAGAACGAGGACGAATACTACTACGACGACGACGACGACGACAGGGAAGATGATGATAACGATGAAAGCATTCTTACGGATGATAAAGCATAATTTTGCACATTTGTGGTAATTTTCTTTTGCCTTTCAAGAGAGATAGGCTTTTTTTTTTTAAATAATTTTTTATTAAAAAAAATATTCACATATACCTAAGATTTACTGGTGTGGTTTTATAGGATTGCGGCAGCATGCGTCGCCTATTTGATTTGGCATAAATCAGTTAAATAATGATAAATGATTTAGTGTTGCGTTTTGATTTTAATTGGATGTCCTACGTTTGAGTTTCGGTTGAAAAGATTTTCTCCAAGCTCAAAGTGTTGAGATGATGGGTTAGGAAAAATGGAAAAAAATGCTTAAAATTGTAAAGCAAGTTAATGGCTTATATTCAAAGGTGGCACTTGCTATTCCATAGATAGATAGGTACCAAGAATGTATTGTGTAACAAAGTGGAAATTATTACAGGCGACTATTGTGTTTCAATTTAACGAGAAATTTCGAGCTGGAGTTCATCTCCCTATGACGGTCTCTTTACGATGGAAGATCCATTGCCACACCCATTTATTGAGAGCCTTTCGATAAACCTTCTTCTTTCTATTTAATGGTTTGAGTGTTTTGAGTGTGTTTATTCGTTTCCATTTCAGGAACGGAACTGGCGACCTTGTGATCCATTCTCGTGATCCATTCCCATTGCGCATTCTCTGTGATCTCCAATGACCATTTGACTTCCACTTCACTTGTTTCATCTCCAAGCAGAGATTTATGCAATCGAGCTATCTCTGCCCGTAGAGTCCAAGCTAGTTTGGACCTAACTACGAGAACTTCTTCAGTTCACTGCATAGAATAGAGTCACTCTTGTCTAGTTCCATGGGCATGAGGGAATTCTAGGCAATGATTAGGAACCCAATCTCTGTCCACAGGACATGAACGCATCTTTGGCTTATCTATAGCCAGATAGAGATGGAGCTCGACAAAAAATGGTGTCATACAATACAGCAAATGGTTACAAGGTTAAAGTCCTAACTGACTATAACTGGTCATGTCCAATCGACTATGTGTTGTCTCTTTCTTGAAGACACCAAAACAGATCAGCATTTCCGGTTTGAATGTCCGGCTACAGATCCGCTTTGGTTTAAGTACTTCAACTCCAACAGCTTTATTAACGATTTCAGCTAGAAGGCAAAATCTCAAACATATTATATAGGGGATAGCACCAAAGATCTCGTTAGGTCTTCATTTAGCAAATTTAAAGCTAACTAGTGCTAAACTCACGTTGCGTTACGCAAATCTACTACAAATTGAACATAGTTTTGTTGAACGCGTATACTTTGTTGACCAAGTCTTTCAATTGTTGAATAGCCTGGCAGGTCTAGTTGATCAAGTCTTTCAATTGTTGAAAAGCCTGGCACATCTAGTTGATCAAGTCTTTCAATTGTTGAATAGCCTGGCAGGTCTAGTTGATCAAGTCTTTCAATTGTTGAAAAGCCTGGCAGGTCTAGTTGATCAAGTCTTTCAATTGTTGAATAGCCTGGCAGGTCTAGTTGATCAAGTCTTTCAATTGTTGAAAAGCCTGGCAGGTCTAGTTGATCAAGTCTTTCAATTGTTGAATAGCCTGGCAGGTCTAGTTGATCAAGTCTTTCAATTGTTGAAAAGCCTGGCAGGTCTAGTTGATCAAGTCTTTCAATTGTTGAATAGCCTGGCAGGTCTAGTTGATCAACTCAATCAACTGTCAACCATTTTCATTTTACGTAGCTCCAGTTCATCAACTGCGTGATCAATGTTGTTCCTGCCTTGAATTAATTCAGGTAGATGTTTACTAAACCAAGGATCGAAAGAACAATCTCCAAGTAACCGATCAGATGAGATTGGGATTGACAGGTAGAGTTGCGTTTAAAAGAGAGAAAGTGTTAGTGTCTTAAAATCGTAAGTTCATTATGATACATGATATTTAGTTCGGTTATAATTCACAGTATTTTTTTCGTTATCTTGATTCAGTCTAAAAACGAAATAAACATGATAAATACTTGATTGTCAGTTAATAATGACTGTTCGTCGTTGGTATGAAGACTGTCCTCCTCGTATAGTTTTGGTCAATTTTGCTTCGTCAACTTGAGCAAGTTGTACAAAGCCAAAGCCGGTGGCCACCCTTTCAGTTTCAGATATTTCTGAATGAAATTGAAAAGACAAGAGGAAGTAGTTCATTCAAGTGAAATTCATCATCAAAAGTATCTAAACGAGAGTTCGAATTTGTCATAATATTGTCAGTTTTCCAAAGTCGCACCAGTGCAGTGGTCCCGGCAGGAAGTGGAAAAAAATAAAAATCAAATATAAACTCCTGATTAAAAAGTAGAAAAGTATCTAGATTCCTGTTTCGCGGACCAGGGAAATGATGAATTAGTAGCTCATTATAATGGTAATTATAGCTTTGGCAAATCCAGCACATGCATATGTAGATCGTGAACCTGTTGGGCACTGATTTGCTCACAACAACCACCACACAGGAATAACAAAGAGGCAACAAATTCGGAACTCATTGACGATCATCAAAATGATCATAATGAAGATGTTGGTGATGATGATGATGATCAAGATGATGATGATGATGAGAATGTTGACTGGTTGGTACTGGTGCTGGTGGTGAGTTTTCGTTGTTTCTTCCTTCCTTAAACATGCATGGAGCTCAAAGCATGCGGATGCATGCATCGTTTTCTACGACGTCGACGACGGCAGTGATGTGGTTGTACACCTCGCCGCCCAGGAAGCAGATACGACGACCGACGTGAACAGGCAAATCACGACCAATAAACGCGGACCCGGCACAGCTAGCTAGAGCTAGATCAGGCGCGGCAAGGCAAAGAGGCAACGAGGCAAGGAGGCAGACAGCAGCTCCTCTGAGTAGTGGTTGTGATGTGTGACTTTTATTGGGATACGAGAACTATAAATTGAACCGGGCAACCGGAAATCCAGGGAACAGGTGCCCACTGCAAATGATATGCAACAGAGCCTGGCGAATGGTGTTCAGAATTTGTTGCGCGTACCATTTTGCTTAATTTCCTGTCCCGCCGCGCTGCGCCGCGCCGCGCCGCGCAAATGTACCCGTCGTGATGGTGCTGTGTATAAGTATTTCCCTTTGTTGCTCTGCGGCTTAATTTGGATTTACATGCGAATGCGACGACGAGATGCACGAAATGCGGATGCGAACGCGAATGCGAAAAAAAAACAAACTACTACTCCTAGATATCAGGGCACACTCACGCACATTTTATCTATGAATTGTAGCTCTTGCTTGCCTTATTAAACCGAAGATGCAGCGGCAGCGGCGGTGGTGAAGATCACCTAATGATTACGATGATGATGGTGATGATGAGGACGACGATGATGGACGAGGGTTTTACAGTTGAAGATGAAAATGTGTAAAGGATTAGTTTTTGTTTTTTTTTCTTCTCTCTTTCTTGTTTGTCGTGGTTCTGTTGGACATTCCTGGGTTTGATTCATAAATTTTCGAATAAATAGAGCTAAAGCTGATTGCTTCCCGATTTTGTGTTCCGCTTTTGTGGTTCTAGGACGCAGCGCGACATTATACGCCATTTAGGAATTTACTTGGTACATATCTAGTTATTTGACGTTTGTTGAGTTGTGTTCGTTCACCTGCTATTTAAGTAAAAAAGTTATTTTTGCCATTTCCTACTAAACGATCAGAAATAGACAGATGTAGTTTGACACCAAAACGTTGGGTGTTGTAAAATTTTTTCTCAAAGGAGGTATACAATGCACTTGGGCTTTAATCTACTGCGGATCTCTGCTTCTTTTCTGGAGATTTAGCTTGATAATTAGATGGAATACCCAGCAGAGTCAAAAAAAAGTAGGTATACTTGTTTTTTTTTTTAATACAGACGTGTCACTAAGCTGATTCGCTCAAAACTAGTCCACGAAAAACTCAAGAATGTTAGTTTAAATAAAGACGACTTTTACGACTTTCACTTAGGATTTATACATATGTACATCTGGAGCACTATTCCTTTTCTATCTACATATGTACATACGTGGCTCCTGCTCCCACCAATATATGTACTTCCCTAAAAAGTCCAATTTCTTACAAAATAATTACAAAACTCGAGCTTTCTAAAAAATGTGCACGACTGGGTCGCACGTACTTGCACCTATATGCTGTTAGTTAGAAATGCATCAATTTTTAATAAAAAAAAAATTTGAAAAAATATTTTTAAAAATTTTGCACAAGTTTAAATGCCACATTTTATTAAACATTTAACCTTGCCCACATTTCGATTTTGATAAAAATCCATTGAGTTTTAGCCGAGAAATAGCCATATTTTTAAAATCAGTTAATATGAAAAGTACCGTTATATGTACGTATTTTTAGCCAAAAACGTGGTACGCCATCTTATAGCATTTGTCTAGACTAACTCGAATATGAAATTTAATCAAAATCGTTAGAGCCGTTTTCGAGAAAATCGTCTTTTTGTGAAATTGGCCTTAAGTAAAGTACCGTTAATAACAGGGCTAGAACAAAAATTCCGATTTCGCCTCGAATTGCGACCCTACAGAGCTCAGATATGAAGTTTGAAGCAAATCGGTCCAGCCGTTTAGGCTGCAGTCCAGCGAACATACACACAGACAGACAGACAGACAGACAGACCGACAGATAGACAGACAGACAGACAGACAGAATCGGCAGACCCACTTTTTCGTAATGTCAGAATTCATTGTTATCTCGAGTTCGAATTTTTGCACGAATCCACTACTTGCCCTATATTATACATAGGTGCAAGTAAAAAAGAAGTGGGCGTGGTACTGGATGGATTTTGAAAAAACACCGTCAAAAAGTTAAATTCTGCTTGAAATTAAATTCAACTTCACGATGCACGGCTCAGCGGGTTGCTGGTTTCGAACACAGTTTATATTTTGACATTTTCCGACTCAGACACAGACTCAGCCGAGGCAGATGCAAATTTTGTTCGAACGTTTAACCTTTTCAGGCTATCATCCGATGTAAGTGGCCGCCCTTCTTTATCTACTTACCAGTCTGAAGTGAGTTACACTTTATTTTATGCAAAATCTCGCCAAAAGGTGTCGTTGAGTGGTTACGTTTGTCTTCAGGACACATTGCATTTAATATCTTACAACAATTGAAACAAATATTGAGATTGGTCTAGATATAGAGAAAATGGAAAAGTAAAATTTGTAGGCATAAGAGCAACGTTCGGATAGCACAGCACAATAAAATGCAAAAATGACCAGAAAATGTTTACTCTACAAAAGCATGGCGGGAGCAGGAGTTCCTTTGGGCACTGAGCTATGTGTTTTAAGGAACCATTCACGGTTAAAATGTTCACTCTCAAGAAATTTCGTTTTGGACACGAATTCGAGACTGTGATTCGAAGACCCTCTTAGCTTGATGTACATAGACACGCCAATCTATAGTCCCTTGGTTTTCTTGACCACATCCACATGCTGCTGCAGCAGGTCATTGAGTTTGCGGTTGTATTTTCTCCTCCATCCGAGTAGTTATCTTTCGTTCAAAGTTTCCTTAATTATCGTCCAATCAGGACAGGACAGGACACACTATCTAAGTACTCCAAAACGATATTGAATAAGTTACATGATAACGAATCTTCGGTGCACGTCCAGAAGAGCTGTTACCAAGTTTCCAACGTTTGGCGAATTCGCCTGGTGAAGCTTGAACGCCGTCATAAGAGGTACGTTTCTTTTCCAGAGGAAAATTTTGTCTAGGTACGTTGGGTAGGAACTTGTATGCATCATTTAACAAGGATATCGCTCGGTAGTTCCTACAAGATGAGGCCTATAGAGCTGATACTTAAAATGCGCTCCAATCGCCAGCATCAGACGAACTAAATACCTACCTACCACCCCCTCCATTAATGTGGAATCTAATACTCATTCCTGGTTCCCCTTGCTTCTCCTAACCTACTTTTTCAAAGCATTGATACCTACCCATTAAGTGCTTACAAGGCTTGACCATCGTTTTGCCTTATGAGTGAAATTTAATTTTGTATCAAAAGCAACCAGAAAAAAACCCATCCAACCCCAATGAATGACAATGAAAATGGTTAACGCTTGTTCGCCGTGGTAAAGCCAATTAAACTGCAGCCATCAACAACCGTCGATGTAAACATAGTGTAGGTACTCCTACACAACCCTTATGTATAACCGTACTACGTATATTATAAATAGGTATGTTCCCTCAAACAATGCCCTGTCATGCACGCCACTTAACGTACAAAATATCCACTAAACACAACCCACACACATGTACATATACTCATATTTCTTGCAAATCGCTGATTCGCTCAGTTCACCCTGACAAAAAAAAAAAAAAAATAAATAAAAATCAAACAATAGGCGAGACGATACATAACTGAGCCACACAACTGAATACCGAAAATCTTAAAAACAAAAATATACCGCCTCCAACGAGCCCACAATCGAAGAGAACAGTGTTCACAACAAATAACAATGCAATTGTTTGTTTCACCACACACCAATCGTTTGTAGTACTACGCACACTACCATTTCCTCTCTCTCTCTCTTACGCTCTCTATACATCCATATACACACCCTCTTTTGCCAAAAAAAAAATGAACAAAATCCCACAAGCACACAAGCACACAAGAGACGACTCATAAGAAAAACTCAAAGCCGCCAAGACGATGATGATAAGCCGACCAAAATACGGCGACGGCGAGGTGTAGTAGGTAGAAAATTGAATTCAAATTGTATTCACACACTAGCACAGCTGCCAATCAATAGAAGTCCGATATTCCGCAGTCGGCCGGAGTGGGGAAAAGGTGAATTTTTATTAAACAACAACAACAACCACATCACTGGGTTGGGGGTGGTGGCTATTCACGGATTTTTTGGCGCCAATTGTTTTTCAATTTTCTAATTTATCATCATATAGTGGAGATTTTATTTTTCCCCAAATGAATTATATGGAGAGTTGCAGTCGAACGTTAAAACAAACAAAACCAACAAGAACAACAGCAAGAAAACAATAGAAGAGCAATACAAAAAGAAACAATTTGCATACACGAACAAAAACTCATTCATTGGGCGTGGCATCCGAGTAGAGAAATCGGTGGGCGTTCCAAGAAAATCAGCACACATCCCTTCCAATTGGTGAGCGCCGTCAAGTAAAGTCCGCGCACGCGAGAGCGCCGACAAAAATGAACTTTCAAGCAACCGCACACAAAATATCGAGTGAAGTTACGAGTGAATTCCGTTATCGGGCCCCCTTACGTCAACAAATAAACTCAAAAAGTTCATTGTTGCACCTGTGTCACTGTCGTTGTCGCACGACAGAGGTGCAAACAAAAAAAAAACACCGGCTGCTATGTCTTAGCCAACCAACCAACAACATCTGACGCATGTCAAATGTACCGTACTATACATACTCTTCTAGTACTATAATATACTAATACTATTCGCTCTCACTCTCTCGACGAGATGCGTGGTGAAAGATTCATCCACACCACACATAGCAAGCAGCAAGCAGCATCCTCCTCAGAGATGAACGAGAGTCGAGTTGAGTCGACTTGAGTCAGCCAGCGATACGGCGGCGGCGGCGAGTCAAGCAAGAATCGAATCGAGATCGGGAGATGCTGATGCTGATGCTGATGCTTAGTGTTGTTGTTGTTGTGGACTGTGGTGTGTTTGTTGAATGTTGTGTGTTGCCTTTGCTGCTGCTGCTGATGAGATTAGGTTGGATGGAGAGTTCATCGGCCGGCGAATTTGTGTGCCATGCCGTGTAGCCTTTCATGATCATTGCTAGTAGCAGTCGAACCGCGCTGCGCAGAGGTTGTTAGGTAGTTTGAAATTTTTTTTTTTCTGGTTTTGTTGGTTGGCATTTTGTTTGGTAACTTTACGCGTGCACATTGCGTTGTGTTGTCTGTGTCTCCGGCGTCTCGTGGTGACGACAACGACGAAGACGTTGACGTCGTTCCGAAGGAGTCTTTATTTGAGTGCTTTCCATTGCACACACATACAACCAGACAATAATACAAAACAAAACAATACGATTTTGAAGTTTTTGTTTTCTTTTTTTTCTTATGTTTAATAAATGTTTTTTTTTTTTTTTTTGTTTTTTTTTTTGACTGCGTTTTTTCTCAAGTCTAATGAGATGCAGGTAAAGAGTGCTAATGCCTGCATTCAGATTGGAGATTCGCGGACGGACGTGTGTGAATTCAAAAAGAAATTTTGTTTTCTTCCAGAAATGTGCGGCAAATTTTAAAAATTAAAAAAATACAAATAAAAATAAAAAGATCTCCTTCCAAGTTGAAAAAAAAAAAAAATAAATAAATAATATTCGTAAATATGAGATGATCATTTGTCAAAGAGATCGTGTGAAGAATAAATTGTGTTTCAACAAAAAAAAAATAAATAAAAAAACACCAATGTGTGGTGTCCTTACAAATGGAAATGAGTTTTTGGTTCTAAAATATGTTTTTTTTTTTTTTTTGTTTTTGTTTAAATTAAAAAACGTTATTTAACGTTTATTTTGAATTCATCATTGGAGAGTAGCTGAAGTGCGTAAAGTGTATAGTGTTTCCAAATGAAGGTATGTAGAGTTTTTTTTCTATGTGTCTACTGTTGGGTGCTGCATACCACCTGCAGTGGAGCAATACGCCATGAATGAGTTTTTGTATCGTCCTTTTTCCATTGTGTAGTGCACTTAATTAGGACTCAAAACTTCCTACATAGTCATTGGCACCAGAGTCTAATGTTGTGGACAAGTTAGTTTGTTTATTCTTTAAGTAGGGGGAGGTGGGGAGGGTTCGCCTTAGCAATGCGAGCAAATGAGCAATACAGCGTTAAAAGTGGAGAATTTATCCTCGAAACTTTGCCGTTCTTGGACTAAACTCAAAGAGTATGCATCTAAAAATCTAAAAAAAAGCAAGTGTCAAAAGTCATAAGAAGAATATGTGCTTCTCCATTACTGGTGTCAGAAATTGACTGTCAGTTTCTTCTCCTTTAAATAAGTATTGATGGAGTTTTCCATAATGGGCTTCTAATTATTTATCCTAAATGCTTTGTCTCGTGCCCAAAAAAAATAGCATCACAGCATAACATCTCTTTTCAAAGAGGGAATTTCAAAAATTGGTTTTGCCGTCGCTAAAAACACTTTGCTTGTTTTTTAATTTCTTTGAGAAAAATTAAATGATTTTATGAAATGTTGTCTTACGAAATTTGTGCTCACAAAGAAAGTATTTATTTATTTTGAATATTTGAAATATTTCTTTGAAGACTCTTTAAATTGAAGGCTATTGTGTTTTGCCAAAAAAGCAAAAAAAAAAAAAAATACTGTGAATCAAAACTGGAAGCAAAATTTACACCATCAATAGAGTAAACGAAATCAGTGCAAATTTAATTGAGAGTAGAGGTAATGCAGTGTTCAATAAAATTTTTGGGCTTCATACTGACTTGGCGATAACACCTGTCATAGGCGCCATTTCGAAATTCGCAAGAGAGTCTAGGAGTGCGACAGAATATAAGTACACACGTTACGTTTGATAAGATTTTTAAATATATGAATACGTAACAGAAAGAACAGTAAAAACGTAGTAAAGGAACGATTTTGATCGTCTAAGTACCTAAAAATTGCGGATGATTCCTTGAAGGCTTTGTCAGTTCATAGAGCAAAGCAAATAATAGCCAGCCAAATGTTTATGTAAACCCTAACTATTAGGAGACGAGAGGGATTTTCTTGACAGAACTGATATGTTGCCGCACCCAAGAATAACAATGTTCTAATACTTCCGATACCTCTCAAAAATATCAACCAAATTTTACGTTTTATCAGAAGATACTAGCCGCTTATGTTACCTAACTTTTGTTACGTATACGACGTATACGTTGAGCTATCAAACCAATGCCTTAATTATTTCGAGGATCTAAAAAATATCTAGTTAGCTTCTTTGAATATGAATATAAAAATAAGTCCAACGGTTACACGATTACCGGACTCCCCTTTTGAATAGATCAATTATTTGATCATGTGGCACCATCTTGTTGTCTACATAGAACTGATGCCAAGCCCCTCCACGAAAACATATAGTCTAGACCTTAAACATGAAGTTCACCACTTTTTGTGGATACAATGGAGTCTCTCTCTCTCTCTCTCTCTTGATACATATGTACATATGTGGTAAGTCAAAAAATGAACCTTATCGCCAAAGATGTTTTTAGATAAAAATCAGGTGCCGAACTACAATACTCGATAACGAGTAACACGTGATCGAAATGTTGTCGTTACAGCTCACGTAATCGATTATTCACTATCGAAATTTCGGAAGACGAAGTAGAGGTAGGAAGTTCTTGAGTAAATTTTAAGGTTATAAGTCAAGATCTTTAGGCAAAGTTCGCCCAATTCCGCTTAACAGCCGGCATGGAATAGACGACGTTGGATGGTCCACAATAAACTTCATCAAACACTCTCCATCACTATCACATGAGAACTGACAAATGGCTATCAAATCAAACATCGTCGGCCTAAAACATAAAAGTCACCCAGTAGTTCTTGTTCTTTTGACCAATTTTACCATAAATATGGTATATTCAATTTGTCAGAAATTTTATGTTACTATTATTCTGACTTGTTACATTCAGAAGGGGATGACATTGTATTCAAAGGGAAGGAATAATCGTCGCCTTCTGTGCTTTTGTCAGATTGTCGACCACTGTCAGGTGTTTTTGCACACCGTTATATATGTACATAACGATATAACAAATGACAATGGCATTACTGTAACGTATGGCGTATGACGTATAACGTATTTTCACTGCTGCTAGAGTTTCCTCTTTTTCAAGTTTCTCTTTTGCTGTCGAGAAGAGAAGTCATAACTTATTCTACTTCAATTTATATTTTGCAATTTTCCGATTCAAAACATCAGAAAGAAGAAATAAGTATGACAACGGCTAATTTTTACTTGCACCTATAATATAGGGCAAGTATTGGATTCGTGCAAAAATTCGAACTCGAGATAACAATGAATTCTGACATTACGATGATAGAGAAGCTCGAAAAAGTGGGTCTGCCGATTCTGTCTGTCTGTCTGTCTGTCGGTCTGTACTGCAGCCTAAACGGCTGGACCGATTTTCTTCAAACTTCATATCTGAGCTCTGTAGGGTCGCGATTCGAGGCGAAATCGGAATTTTTGTTCTAGCCCTGTTATTAACGGTACTTTACTTAAGGCCAATTTCACAAAAAGACGATTTTCTCGAAAACAGCTCTAACGATTTTGATTAAATTTCATATTTGAGTTAGTCTAGACAAATGCTATAAGATGGCGTACCACGTTTTTGGCTAAAAATACGTATAACGGTACTTTTCTTATTAACTGATTTTAGAAATATGGCTATTTCTCGGCTAAAACTCAATGGATTTTTATCAAAATCGAAATGTGGGCATGATTAAATGTCTAATAAAATGTGGCATTTAAACTTATGCAAAATTTTTAAAAATATTTTTTCAAAATTTTTTTTTTATTAAACATTGATGCATTTCTAACTAACAGCATATAGGTGCAAGTACGTACGACCCAGTCGTGCAATTTTTTTTTTTTTTTTGAAAACAACAAACAAACCAGCCGCCCGACAAAGAAATTGTAATTGAAGAATCGATTAAAGAGGGACTAAAGAGGCAACAATAATCGACCTTATGTCAAAACCGAACGAAAAGCTCCCTCAATTTCTTTCAACCGCTCTAGTTGGCCATAATAAACTAAGGAAAACTTAATAGGTTTTTCTTTTGTGTCAGCTGTGAAAATTTAAGTCCCATTTCGTTTACATTACACATACAGTGAGTCCAAAAAAGTTACCGAAACATTTGGGCGTAAGCTTATCATAGTTCATTATGGTTGGGCCTTAAAGATTGAGCCTGTTATGCACTCTTTTCAGTGCACTTGCACGGTCGATAACAGCAACGATTTATAGATTGGGAGTGGAAAAAGATATCACAAAATTTTACACACAAAATTTGACAGATTAGGTACACAAACCCTATAGACGTTTCACAATTTGATAGAAGATTTTGAGGAATTTTTTCATAGAAATCTCAATGAAAGACAAATTCTCTAAGAGAAAGACAAAATTTTCAAAAAAGTAAGCGAATGGGTTTAACCAAAAAAGCTGTCCACTTTTAAGGCGTCACTCTTGTTTGTATTGATTTATTTCAAATTATTTTGCCAGCCAACAAAAACACAACCATTTGACAGAACTCATATTTGAAGCATGGGAAAATTTTCTTAATCTCGTGAGCTCCCTCTTGTGTGAAAAACTACGAAACTTGGACGTACGGCAACAGAACAGAATAGTTTTACTCAGATCGGGAACAGACCTTATATTTATTGGCATGCTTACGTACAGACACATCTAGAGCCTTAAGACATGACAGGTCTAAGCGAAAAGTACGGTCTCAGTACGTATTTGACTAGCGCCATCTAGTTGAAATGCATTGTATTCCTAAAAATACTTGTGCATTTGTAGATTTGAGTGGACGGGTCTGGGAGTAATTTAATTCAGTTGAAGTGACATTGGTAATGGTGACACATGCCAATCGATTATAGGTCAATTCGTTTCTTAAGAGGATCCACAGATGGTTACCCTGTAACTTTAAGTTACCCATAAAATTTATTCCTTATTACACCTTGGACTGCCACCCCTTATCTCTGTATAAGAATCATTCTTAAACTTATCGGAATCCTTGGGACTTCAACCAACCCCACCATCCCTTAGCCGATTCCCCAGTGAGACGACTTGTACAAATTAGATGCATGAATCCTTAAATCAGAATCCCAGTCAATGGAACATGTCACGCGACTGTGTAGACAATACAACCTATAATTATTTGTTATAATGAAGATGACACAAAGAAGCCATGGAAAACCTCATTTACACCATTGTATCCGTATTATGGACTTATTGTGCAGATTCATCGTGTCGTTTGTGTGAGAGATGACACTGACTGGGTCCTATTATCCTCAAAAAAAAAAATAAAACACACACACATTGCATCTATCTGTGTCTGTGTTTTTTTTTTTGCAACTCCAACGCCATCGTTAACATTATTATTATGTCTTTTCAACCATGGTTCGTTGTTACACAATGGAAAATGAGGATATAAAGGGACTACTTCTTTTGTACTCATTCCCTCTCTGGACAGGTGTTGAAGGGACTTGATTGAATTGAATGAGAGCTCTGCTGGAGTGCTGGTGGTGGTGGTAGTGGTGGTTGTAGTGATGCTGTAGAGAAACGTCCTTGAATAAGTATTCAACTGATTTAAATTTATCTCCAATAGCTGAAACATAATAACAAACCTAAGTGAGGGGAGTGAAATTGCATAAGCATTTAAAATTTCCATTCTCCGATTATTATTTAGATCTAATTCTGGACTTCCGGCAGTTAGTATGAGTTTATTTTTAGTCTCTCAAAGCCAGGACATGCATGAGGGGGCGACAGCGGCGGTGTTTTGCGATGTTTTTTTTTTTTTTCTCATCTCGACAAGAATAAAGTCATCTTTCTATACTTAACGGTCATACATACGTATCTAGGCACATTTAGATGCATTGGAGGCATGGGAGATATATTTTACCGCATGCATAAATTTGCACAGTAAAAATTAGTTTTTAGTGTTCCGGACCTTAAAAGGTAAGACGGAACACTTATGGGTTTGATACGGTGTCTGTCTGTCCGTCTGTCCGTCAGTCTGTCACAGCCCTGTAGCTTAGAGAGCTGAAACTTTCGCTATGTATACATTATGTGGAAGCCTGCATAAGATGGCGGCAATGAATTTCATTTTGGGAGCCCTTTTTTGGGCACCTTATATGAAGGGCAAAAAAAAATTATTTTGTTCCCCATCATGTGGCATATCAAATTAAAGAGAATTTTGCAGGGGCTCCATATATGTAAGAAATATTTTTTTCTGACAAAATTTGTTGAACAAAAAAGCTCGCCAAACATTTGAAAAATGTTGTATTGCCACTGTTTTGATTTACTTAAACCATTTAACAAGCAAAGTACCGTTACATGCATTTTTATCCAAAAGCTAGGTACGCCATGTTTTATATTGAAAGTGTAAGATCAGATGGACTGGAATCTCAGCTCAGTATTACTAGGACATACCTACGTACTAGGCATTACATCGTTCATATCAAAACCAGTATTAGGTGTGCCTATGCAGGATATGAATAAATTGCCGTCTATTTAATGACAATATAAAATGTCCGGAACACTATTGCACGAGGCCCTCCTCGCACTTGCCCAATTTTTTTAAAATGGTTCGCTTCTGATAGAAATTTCCCTCTGAAGGGGAAATTATATTTTAGCGTTCTTTCGCAATTATGCATTTTTTGCGTAAGGCGTATATGACGTTAAAATCATTGTTCTTTTCTATAGAATCTTGGGAACAGTGTAATTCGCGCTCTGCTGCCATCCAGTTCTATAATTTGCTTAAAACTTCACCCTCGTTTCTGTATATCCCATTTGGAAGCACGTCACCCGATATCGTCAGGTTTAAGTTTTCCCTGTTACTATGCTTGCACTAGCACCCTATACCTATAGATCGTCGTAAGTAAGTAACTAATTTCGATATAATCGTAAGCACACCCCTCTACTAATCCTGTCAATAAAATTTTCCACTTCAAATCCGATAATTTGAAGAGTAACTGACAGTATTTAGGGAAGACATTGAGATTGTCTATAGTTTACTGCTACTACTGGGGGGAAAAACCGTATTCATAATTGATGGTCAGATACCCATCAACCAAAACATTAAACCAATAATAATCCTCATCCCCATTTCATGCCACCACCACCACCACCACCACCGACGATGACTGTTGATCGTAGTTGCTCTACCAAAGCGCGTGTCGACATCGAGAGTCCTTCGTAAAGTGAAGTAGTAGGTATACCGCTAACCAACAAAAAAAAGAAAATAATAATAATACCAAAAGTGCACCAATGTGCACATTGTAGTAAGTATCTGTCCAGTTGTTATGTTTTTTTTTCTTTCGACCTCAAGGCACGTGCTCTTAAGAAGAGTCGTTGCTGACGCCGACGCCGTTTTTTGCTGTTAATGGTGCTAGTGCTGCATAAAGTCGCGAAAAGCCACACGCACGTGGTGGTGGTGCTTGCTGCGACTGCCGCCGCTGCTGCTGGCGGGTAATGCACTTGCCTTAGATTATATCTCTGTGTGTGTGTTTTTTTTTTTTTTTTTCGTTTTTATTGGGCTCGGTGTCTGTGTAGTACGGATTTTGTAGCAGCAATCATTAAATTGGGTCAATTTAAAGGAGAAGAAGAAAGACTAAAAAAAAAAAACAAAATCAAGGACATTCAAGGGTCAGCTGTATTTGCTTGCTATATAGAAGAGTCTCGAAAACTTATATCCTGTCTATGGCAAGTGTTTAAGTCCTTACTGGCAATATTCGCCATGTTGCGTCGCATGTATGGCATGTAGCGCCATCTCTATACCTAAAGCAACGGTGTTTCCTCCTTTATTTCGAAAGAAATAAGATTCGATGATGCCGTCATGCCACAGCCAATGTTCGCTCCAATTTGTTTGTTGACATAGCCGCGTAGTGAAAGACGATTTTTTGGCCAAAGTCCGGATCTCGTCCGTCGTCCGGTTTCAATACTACTTACACGAATGTAGGTCCAAATCTTCTCTGGCCTAATTCAGCGCTGATCGTCATCGATCATCAATCTCTGTCTGGTTGGTAGCTTAAGGTCTAAAAAAAGTGTTCTTACATACTTACGCTGAAATTTTTCCACGGCTCGACGAATTGTCTGCCAATTTACTTATAATTGAGCCGAAATTTGAACTTGGTGAAATATCAAACTTTGCTCAATAATTAAACAGCTGCTGGCTACTCTTTATCTAGGCGTTTATTTGGACCCTAAGTTCATATTGAATTAGCGTATATATACATACATAAGAAAGTACAGCTTAGCTTCTCACAGTGCTGTATAGTATAGAAGGGACTGGGATTAGGCCAGAAATATTTCTGGATATATGTCAGACGTTGATGGTATTTTCTGGGAAGCAAACCTAAGTCACAGCATCCACTTTACAGTCCGCAGTGTGAAAAAAAATACTGTGAATTATAATGCAACTGAATGCAAAAATATTGTTTACCCCAACCAGTGGATGAGGAGTGTCAAGTTCAGCTACCCATTCCCTGTATTCTACTGAATTGAGCAGATAGGCTTACAGGAGTTAATAGAGCTTGTCTTACTTTGAATGGAGAAACGATTCAAAGGATTTGAAAGTATCTGCAAATAGGTGGTGCCAATGCCAGTAGATTTTTGATTTTTTTTTGGAAAGGCAGCAATTTTCCGATCAATTACTTTTACTTTAAGACAATTTCTGAAAATAGGGTGATACAAAATTTTGTTTAACTTTTTTGCTTTTTTTTTTTAAATTCCATATTTTTTTATAATTATATTTATTTTTTCTTTCAGGACTGTCGCGTATATTGGTAACCCTTTAACTTACGCTTAAACAACCAAAAAAAAAAAAAAAGAAATAGAAAATAAAATATATATTTTCAAAAGAAAAGTCGATGTTCTATTGGCCGTTTTTATGCTAAACTTTTCTGTGCCATTTAAGTTGAATTCAGCCAGAACTATTCTATTACTAGTCAAAACTCGTGCATTTAACTAACAAATAAAATTTCATTTAAGAAAATTGTTTTTTTTTTTTTTCAAATTTTTATTAAATATTTTAATAAAATAAAAATAAATCTATTATTATAGTGAAAGTCAAATAAAAAAAAAAAAAAAAACTAAATTTTGTGAAAAGTGAAGAAAATTTTCGTGTGTGTTGCAAAAAAGGAAAATTACGTAGTTTTCTATAAGCTATAAGCTGATCACTTGGGGCAAGGAAAAGTAAATTTTTATGCTGTATCTAGTGGAAACTGGCTTGGATTTAAGGTAAGTTATAAAATGCAATGGTTTTATTTTTCTCATCAAAAATATGATTTTGCTGTAAAAAGATATCTGCCTTATGGAACAGCAATCAGTTACCTACCTATTTTTTTTCTATTATTTCTATTTTTAAATACGTCCTCGAGATGGATTTCATTAAAGGAATTGTAGAATGTAAGGGATTCGAGGTTGTTTGATGAATGATGATTTTACAGGATGAGAGTAAAGTTGGGTTTTAAAAAAAAGATCAAAGGATGAATGGCTAATATTCAATATTTGCTCCGAATGAACTGATTTCCCTCGTTACATAGTTGTTATTTATTTTTACACCCTATCCTAAGGGTATATTAAGTTTGACACATAGTTTGTAACATAGAGAAATATTAATGATAGACCACATAAAGTATATATATAAAGGATCAGCATCAGTAGCCGAGTCGATTGAGCCATGTCCGTCCGTCCGTCCGTCCGTCTGTCTGTCACCAGTTTTTGGGCCTTAAATTTTAACCTAGATCGATGAAACTTTGTATACGAGATCCTTGGAAAAGGTAGCAGTACAAATGTAAAAAATTTTAAAATCTGCCCACTGCCACGCCCAATTTCAGAAAAATTCACTTTTTTCAGTAATATTGCATAAAACTCTATAGAACTTACCTAAGCGAATATGTAGATATTCTTTAATTCAACACATCTTCCATACATAGTGTATGGCCACGCCCACGTTTGAGAGGCGTTTTTATCCAAAAACTGATTTTCGACAGTTTCATCAAAATAATACCACTTTTTAGGAACAAGATACAGTATGTGTCTGAAAATTTTTGAAATCTGCCCACTACCACGCCCACTTATAGGGAATATTCGTGTTTTGGAGTCATCCTATAAGATATTTGAAAAAAGTAGCAAGTAGTATTGGTGGAAGAAGAAGCTAAGTGTATAGGAACGGGATAGGGTATCAAACGATCCGCTCCAGACGGATTGTAGTATTTTCATATGTTTTTTTTTTTTTATAAAATCACACCAAAACAATCAATTTTCTCAAAAAGTGGGCGTGGTATTCGGCGGATTTAAAAAAATATTCATATATCACCAGTTTTTGAGCCTCAAATTTCGAGCTAGGTTGAAATTTGAAATTTTGTATACGAGGTCCTTGCAAATGTAAGCAATACAAGTGTAAACATTTTTAAAATCCGCTTACTCTAAGAAAAAAATCACTTTTTTCAGTACTCGCTTAAGGAAATATGTAAATATTCTTTTACTCTACAATTTTTTTTATATATTTTATATGGCCCCGCCCACTTTTTATGGGTGGTTCTCTAAAAAACTGTTTTATGGAGATTTCAATCAAGTAAAATCAATCCATAGAATCAGACTGGAGTATATGTTAACATTTTAGAAAAATCCGCCCACTGCCATGCCCACTTTTTGAAAAAAGAATTATTTCGGTGTAATTTTATAAAAAAATTATACATAAATTTAGGCAAGTTGTGCTTGTGGTAAGGACCGAAGGAAGGTGGACAGGACTCTGTTCGCTAGACCTGAGTAAAAAAAAGTTTTTAGTTTTTTTCTTTTTTTTTTTAAATATTCGGGGATCAAAAATAGAGTTTCAATTTAAGCTTCCTGCACTTTGTTTGGCGGACAGATTTTTTCTTACAAGGATAATCTTAGGACAGTCGACAAAAAAGGACAAAAAAGTACAAAAAAGGAACGAAAACAATCATTTGCCGATCCACAGAATTTTTAAGAACTCAATTTATCTCATTATGTCTTCCTGCGACTGACTTAAACCGAACGAATTGAGTTCACCGTCCCGTCCCGGTCCAAATCTAACAAAATATCTGTTCGTTTTTCGTAAACGAGTCCAATGACAAACGATCGTTAAAAATAAAAAAAAAATAAAACCCTCTCATGTGTGTGGTTTAATGTGTTCCTTGTCCTCAAACGCATCACTTCCAAAAGGGGATACAAAAAAAAAAAAAAAAAATCCAGCACACATGGAACACAAAAGCCAACAAAAAATGTAATAATAAACCTCTCTTCGGGTGAGAAGAAGTTAAAGCAACGCTCAAAAAGATATTTTAAGAAAACAAAACACAGGAATACGAAAAAAAGACTAAAAATACAAACAAAAGGAGACCCAAGAAGTATAATGGACTAAAAATAAGAGAAAAGACAAAAGCGAAAAACAATAAAAATGTTATCCTTAATTTGTTTATCCTTTTGTCTTTGTGTGTTGATGGTGCGCGGTGCGGAGATGCTAAATATCCGAACAGAAGTCTGGGATTCTATCTAAGTCGTTCTCTTGAGCTCGCATTCGCATTCGGACTTGGGATTCAGATTCAGATTCAGATTCTGGTTCTCAATTTGGAACACACATCGAGGTGGAACTGGGAATGTCTTTGGTGTGTATAGTAGTCATCGTCACAGGGCGCTAGAGAGATTGAAATAATTTTCTTAAATTATGAGAATACTTAAGCGAGAAAAAGATATACATACAGATACATACATATGTATGTGTGAATGTATATAAAACCGGACAAACAGAAATGCAAATCTACAAAAGATGCTAATGTGATGTTCCCTGTGCTATCCAGGGGTCTTAAATGCTTTCGCAAGATCGGCGTCGCGTCGTCATGGTCGTCCTCCTCGTCCTCGCAATAAGGACGCTATTGCTGGATGTAGCCGGTAGGTGGTGGGAGAAGGGCTACAGCCAATGTGTAGTGTACAATGATTACGAGATGTGGTGTTGTATGTCGAGCTTGTTCTTTGCACTTGTTCTTTTGTTTTGTGTGATGTTGTGTGAGATGTTGCAAAAAAAGAAAACAGACAACATCGAACGAAAAGGGAACCCAGCCAAGAGAACCACTCTGCTGGTGGAATTTTAATTGTTGTATTGGCGGTCAAGTAGAATCAGTTGATCAATTTGAGTTGCGGATTTTACTGTGGTATTTTATTTGCAAGTGCAAGGAGTTGGAGGTTCTGATTTGAAATTAGTTTTGCATTTGACGGCGCTTCTTCCCTTGAGTCTTTCATACTCTGGGTCAGGGGTCGTATCGATAAAATCGCTCCGAAAATGTAAAGCTTTTCCCTCGAGTTCTTCAAAAAATATAAAAGTAGTAAGTGTTACATTTAACCCCATCCTTCCCTAAAAGTTTTGCTCCCTGTATTCCTTTGAAGATTTTCTTGAAAGTATGTAGATACTGTGAACTATAAATAAATGCAAAAATTACCTCGATTTCTTCCCAGCTAATTTGAACACAACCATTTTTTTGGTCATTTCTTCCTTTATTTAGAACATGAACGAATCATGTTCTAAGAGCTCACAATATGAGTTGTACTCACCATTTCAAATGGCTCTCTAAGAAATTTCGGGACGGGTTTTGCGGTACGGGAGCGCCAATTTTTTTTGCTGACTTGAGCTCAGCACACTCAAATCTATACGTTTAAATAGAAAAATAATAAAAAATGTTAAAATGTTTCTATAAGATGAAATCGAGCCGCGTTCATTTATTTTGAACTTTTTTTGTAATTAACAACATATGTATATATTTATAAGACTCTATAGATGACGAAGTTATCCCTGCATGGAGTGAATCACTTCAATCGATCCATTCGGCAGAAAGTATGGAGTCGTTCACTACAATCACATCGGAAGCAAACACCTCCCGAGTAGGATCATCGGCCACAAGATCATCGCCAGCAAGCACCACATGGGCAAGCTCATTGTTGACAAGCAATCCAGCGACAAGCAGCTGCAAATGAGTTCATGTTCATTGCCGTTTTCTTGGACATCTTTCTCCCAAAAAGTGCTTGAACGTGACTGCAAATGAAATTAGTTAGAATAATCAAATAGTAAATAAATAATTAGTACTTAGTTGTGTCCCGACTCTTTGAGACTTCCTGTGTCTTATGAATGAGTCTGATAATTTGTAAATTTAGCATTATCATAAATTCATGGAGTTCATTCCTTTGTACTACGAAATCACTTATTATAGTCCTCAAAATTGACAGATAATAACACTTCAACTCAGAACGGCATAATGAGCAGCTCATTGCTCGCCTCCATACAAGATCATTGGTGTGCTGTGAAAACTGTTTTTACATCAGTTGCTCAAAGGATTGTCGGTCGATCGCAGGGAAGCCATAGGGCGTGGCTTTCCGAAGATACCTGGAGAAGGATTAACGAACGAAAACAGCTAAGAGCTCGAATTGCAGCACAGCTCCAGCACCAGGGAGGATCGAGCTAGAGTCCATGTATCGCATGAAGATGAGAGAAGTGCAGCGTAGCCTGAGACGTGACAAGCGCGATTACATCACGCAATAAGAAGAAGAAGCAGCTGCAAGGTGCGACAGCAGAACCGTTTACAGAATCACCAAAGAGCTCATAGGTCTACTCAACACCCAGTGAAAGGCTTAGACGGTTCGGTGCTAGTATCGGATAAGGATCAACTGAAGAGATGGAAGGAGCAATTTGCTTCGGTTCTAAACCGAGTATTCACCAGCAATATGCACCCAAATCAGACTGAAGTGTCCGTAGAAAGAAATCCCCGAATTCGCACCACAATCCCCAGTAAGGAAGAGATTAGAGCTGCGATCAAAGCACTGCAAACCAACATGGCAGTAGGACGGCATACTCGCGGAACTTTTTCAAACTGCAGAGCTACTGTTCCCACTTGTCGGGAGAACATGGGCTGCCGAGAGTTTTCCGGATGAGTGGAAGAAGGGAATGATCGTCAAGCTCCCTAAAAAAGGTAATCTAATGCAGTGCCAAAACTGGAGAGGTATCTGCGTGCTGCCTGCTGTGGCCAAGATAATAGCTAAACTAATCTTGGAGCGAATCAAAGACCAGCTTGAATTCACACTCGACGCCGAACAAGCAGGTTTCCGATCTGGATCCTCCTGTGTCGACCACATCAACACAGCAGGAGAGGCATTCTGGATAAATTAATAGCAATTACTAAGAATACATATAATGGGTCCACATCTCACGTCTTGCACAGAGGAAGGCTGTCTGAGGAATTCGAAGTCCAAAGTGGGGTTCGCCAAGGCTGCATGCTTTCACCAATACTCAGCGATGTGCTGAGTGCAGCATTGTCAACAGGAAATGGAGGTTTTCTATGGACTCTTACATCTGAACTTAAGCACCTCGACTACGCCGATGATGTATGCCTTCTGTCTCACATAATAATGGACCTTCACAAAATGATAGCAAATGTGGAGAGGGAAGCAGGCGTCGTTGGGCTGAAAATTAACTCGGCAAAAACAAAAATTATCAGCCTATGACCGAACTCATCAACTCATGTATGCATTGCTGGACAAATGGTTGAGAGAGTAGAGAGTTTCCAATACCTTGGGAGTGTTGTCTCAACCGTTGGCGGAACCGAACTGGATAAAGCCAGCCATTTTTTACTCGTTTTTTTCTTAATTACTTGCCGCACTTTTACGAAAATTCGTGCTACGATTGAATAATAAAAATCCATTGTCGCGTGGCAAATGACTTTATGACTCAAATTGCCAAAGAATGTACTTGACATCTGTCAGAGTGACAGTAATCATCTGTTGGCCTACCCCTTATCTATAGCAAAGCCCTTATAACTATATATATAACTCCCTAATAATAGGTGCGTTCAGATTCCAAGTCCTTAGCTAGGTACCTCCTTTCGGTTAGTTGATTGACTCTTGTGACTGTGCATATAAAAAAAAAATGAATGAAAGAATGCATTTTCTACCGCCCGTCGGCATTTCTACTGTTCTCCTTCGATCTATTTTGTTTTCATTGATTGGATCTAAAGTTGACAGTTTTTTTCTTCAAAAAGTGAAATGTATGATGAACCCGAAAAAAACTGTTCTTTAGAGCCTTACATGAGTGGCAACCCTGTGAAAGTACTATCCACAAAAAGCGGCCTTACTGTGAGGGACTTGGAAATTTTGTTCTCTGCTTCGAGCTCAGAGGCACTGAGCAATGTCTCAAAGCAATAAAATCCCTAAAAAATGAGACTTGAGTGTCTGAGTCAAGCCTTTCTTTCAAGAGAATTATTCATTAGGATTGACTCGAAAATTGGTTGCAAATTTTACATCCTCCAAAGGGGTCTTCAGAACCCATCATCTACTTTTTCCTAGGAGTGAAAGGGCGCCAAAAAAAACAACCTTCCAACCATGCCAAGTTGGGAAGGGGTGGGGGGAGGCAAAAAAAAAAAAAAAAAAAACTCAAGAAACCAAGTGATGAATGGGATCAGATGAACATTTCATGTTCAATTGGAATTTATTACACTCAAAGATTTTAAATTATTGCACGCATGCGCACATGAGTCTTCTTTGCCAGAAGAAGCAAACGAAAAAAAAAAAATAAAAAGAAGAGATTCAAACGACGTAGCAAAGATGATAATGATGACGAGAGCAAGACGATGTCCGGCGACGACTGTGCAAACGAAGACAACTCGTTGGGCTCCGTTGCGCGTCCAGTTTCAAAGATGAAGAGGAAGAGATGATGATCTCTCGTACTGATGGTGGTGGTGGGGTACATGTTGAGAGACGACCCTACAGGATAATACGCTATTTATCTTAGTTTTGTAGGATTTATTATATTTTTCCAGTTTCGTTCTGTCATTTTTGCATATTTCTCCCCTCCCCCTTTGCACACTCATGCGCGACAAGCAAACAAGCTTTTAATTAACACGACTTCATCTAATATATATTTTAAATTTTTTTTTTTTCTTCTTACTTGCGCGCGGTGTGAACCTGTTGCTGCAACATTGTGCAACGGAAGACTATTCGCTATGTACACAAAATTTTACTGCCACCATACAGTGTGTATACTACATTTTCTCTTCCAATTGTTGCAATAAAATAAAAATTGATATTTCTGCCGGAATTTCACAAAAAAAAATCCGTCCTAGCCAGCAAATTGCATTTGAATCAATTTCTCGAACTATGTCACGAATTAAACCGGAAATGCAATTAATAATTTTTTTTTCTTCAACCAGGAAAATTTTACGTACTGATGTAGGTTATACAAAAAAGAAAAAAATAAAATCCGTATTTCGTTGGCAGCTATTCGGAGGACATTGTTCATTTAGTGCGAATCAATATTAAAATTTATTGAAATATTTACGTTATGTATGTTATGAAGACTAAAAATAATATTCCGTCGTCCATTGTTGTGCTATAGATTGTTTACTGTTACGAGTAGCAAACCGGAAGTATGGGTGTAAAAAAGGTTAGTGTATTCGCTAAATAGTTCTGAAAGCATTCAACTTTTTAGGCGAATTTAAAGTTTTCAGGGTTCAACAAGAGCTTAAGCTATCGTCCTTTTTACTTGCACCTATAATATAGGGCAAGTATTGGATTCGTGAAAAAATTCGAACTCGAGATAACAATGAATTCTGACATTACGATGATAGAGAAGCTCGAAAAAGTGGGTCTGCCGATTCTGTCTGTCTGTCTGTGTGTATGCAGCTGAACTTTAGCCTAAACGGCTGAACCGATTTGTTTCAAACTTCATATCTGAGCTCTGTAGGGTCGCAATTCGAGGCGAAATCGTAATTTTTGCTCTAGCCCCGTTATTAACGGTACTTTACTTAAGGCCAATTTCACAAAAAGACGATTTTCTCGAAAACGGCTCTTACGATTTTGATTAAATTTCACATTCGAGTTAGTCTGGGCAAATACTATAAGATGGCGTACCACGTTTTTGGCTAAAAATACGTATAACGGTACTTTTCTTATTAACTGATTTTAGAAATTTGGCTATTTCTCGGCTAAAACTCATTGGATTTCCATAAAAATCGAAATGTGGGCAAGATTAAATGTTTAATAATATATGCCATTTAAACTTATACAAAATTAAAAAAAATTAAAAAAATTTTCAAAAATTTATTGTGAATTTTTTTTTTTTTAAATTTATTTCCAACTACCAGCATATATGTAGGTGCAAGTACGTACGACCCAGTCGTGCACAGAGTTCGCTTTATACATAATGCCCGAGCTGAAAGGAAAAGTTACTTTTCATAACGCCGAGCTAAAATCTCTCCTTTATAGTCTCTCAAATGATTTTTAACAGTAATACGCGGAAAGCCCAAAGAAAGTCCTAAAAGCACGTGCCCAATAGAACATGCCACTTTACTGTTTACCCAAAGTCCTATTTTATTTCATGGTTGAGATTTTACCTTAAAAATTGCCACTACGGAGTTCTATTTCTATTTTCAGTCTCTGATCCCATTAATGCCACTTAAGGCGTTCCTCAAGTTAGTTATCTTGGGCCACTTATCGTTGCCTTTACTAAAAATGATGTATGTAGGTTAAAATTTTATCCAACCCTACCGACTCTCTCTCTCTTTCTCTTCAAAACGACTTAAGTACTCCACCTATAGAATCCGTCGAACCATTGATCCGTCGTTTTTAACTGACAGCTCGATAGAATGCACCCATTCTTATGGGAGGCGGCCCATAACCAAAGAATAAATGAACTTCGACGGATAAAGTAGAATTACTTTCTCCTTTTTCATCCGTCGGTCCGTTGACAGTATACACATTCATACACTAAAGTATATACATTCACATATAGCATTTTCATTGGTGGAATCGGAGAGTGAAACTGTCATCGCATTTGACAATCAAATTGATGTGCCGGATTCTACGGGACTATGGCAATACGTCAACGTTCAATGGAACAACGGATTCGATAGTTTGGGCCCTCAAATATCAGTTGGACAAAAACATCTTAGAACTTAGAGTCCGTGAATTTCTATCCGTCTCCCCTCAGAACCTATTACTTTCTTGACGGGTCTGTTCCATCGGTTTCCTCTAGATGCGATTTGGAGGTCATTTGCGACGGAGCTAAACTTTCGCTGCGACATTGATCACTTAAATATTTAGAGACAATTCTTCTTCTTCCAAAATCCCTTTACATTACCTTTGTCGTCAGCCAAGTTTGGTCACCGTTTCACACGTCACCCATTCCGTTAGAGCTCTGCACTGCTGCTTTTTTATTCTACGGCTAAAATTGTTTAAACTGAAAATTCTTGTTAAACGTCGGAAAGTCGGCGGCATTCTTTTCCATTTCCTATTCTCTTCCTTCATCTCCTTCATCCCCGCAACAACTACGATCATTTCCAACCAATCTCTAAAATTCAGCCAACAATGCTTCTCACATCTGAAAGTGCTGTGCGTGGTATATTTTACTACACGCGCACACTTTTATACCGTATCCGATTCTCTACCTGTCAAATTTGATCTTTCGATCGATTCGAGTCAACCATGTTTCAATACGATTCAAATCCAAATTAAATCTTCTTATTATTTTAACGAAGCGAAAGAGGATAAACATATTCTTAAACAGGGGGCGATGGAAGGTGGTGTTATTAAATAAACTGTGAGAAGTTATATGTGTTTTTTGCATTCGTTTGTAATTCACTGTATTTATTTCGCCTTCCGTTTTCTTTATTTTGATTTTCAATTGTCATTGTTACGTCATGTAGTTATTTGATAGAAAGCTCTACTTGACAGATGTCATACAAGCTCCTAATCCGAACATAGAATTGTCATCGTTTTGTACACTCTAACAGGAAATATACAATGCAAACAATCTGCCAACAAATAAATACACCTTTTAACAGAAACCACACGAACAATGGCATAGTAATGGTCTTGAAACAAGAAAAGGAACAAAACAAAAGGCCCGCGTGTGCAGCAATTGACAATGGTACCAAAAGGATACAAGTTACAATTGTAGAAGGAGACACGAATCATGATCATGATGATGACGATGATGATGATCCGCGCAGCACATGAGAAGATCTGTAGTTCAACAAACGAAACCTGGAAAATCTAAAACTGAAGCCGAAGACCAAGACGAAGAAGAAGAAGAATAAGAATAATTGAATGCACATTGAAGGCTCTGTTCTGTACGCGCATTTTCAGATGCTTGTCTATTATTTGATGCTTTCTATCTGGCTCTCACGTGTACGGTTAAGTGTGTGTATTTGTTGGCTCCGTTTCATGCCAGTTTGTCTGTCTTTCTGTCCAAGTGTATGTCTAAGAAAAAAAAAAAAAAAAAACGAGCCAAGACACCGGCAGGACCGACGACAAAGACCAGGTGAATCTGCCCAAAAGAGAGCACAGGTCTAGGCCACCGCCGCCGCCGCCGTTGCCGCTGCGCACATTGTGATATGGCGAAATCAATTTAAACACTAGAGGTACATAAATAAAAAAAAAAAAAAAAATCCAGCATTACCGGATTAATTCAAAGGAAGCGATCAGCCAGCTACAAATAGTTGGAGGTTATGGTCTAAGTTCCTATTGTTGACAGATGGACATGTGTTTGAATGGACAATGACTGGACAGGGAACACAAACAATAGAATCAGAAACAAGACTAGCTAAAGCTCACTATACAGCAGGAGCAATGCGCTGACAGCATGACAGTCGAGCGGAGTGGGCAATAGGAAAGGCCTGTGGACGACGGAACGGATATGATATATGTCCTTGGACAAATTAACTGCCGAGAAAGGAGTTTCAAATTGGTTTCAATGTCAAGTCGACATTTTTCTTCGCTTTATCTTCCCGTTGGTCAAAGGCAACTTAACAAAAGCTTTCTATTACAACTCTGGGTGGACAAAGGTTGGACTAAAGTACGTTTTGCTCCTTCTCCTTTGAAATAGCCAAGTGGTGTCAAGTCGCGTGATTTGCAATATATAACGAGTGCCATACCATTACCCTCGTACATATGTTTTATGTCGATTTATCAGTGAAATATAATATCTACCTTGATCGCGTTTAAAAAAGGTCATCATCTATCGCACATTCCCCAAATTTTGACAGTTGATCGCGACCATATTGGTAAATCTGCATCTGTCAAATTTGCTGTCATTTATTAAGTGCATACATGGCCTTCGAAACAAACAAAAAACAATTCAATGATATCTCACTCACAGTTTGTTTTATTCAAATTTAAATATAGGAAATGCTTAATAAAACACACTTTATTTTAAATATTTCTCTGGCATATTCCATTCTCATGTAAACACCTTCATTATTAATTAATGTAAAAACAACATCTCAATACAATCGATCACTTATGATTCCAACCAACCAACCAACACACACAACAGCCAAACAGCCAAACAGCCTCAAATGCAAAACAACTCCAACACTTGCTACGAGAATATCAATTTGAGAGAAAAAAAAAAAACTTGTCACCATATTAATCTAATTAAATCCTGAAAATTATGTGAAACAAAAACTGTACCTGTTTGAGATTTTTTTGCAAGAAAATTTCATAATATTTTTTTCTCTCATTTGCTAGCTACCCCCTCCTCCCACTCTAAAGCCCCATTAAGACCCCTCCCCCCTAATTTTTTTTTCTTCTCTCTAATTTCATTTATTTTATTCGCCTGATTTGTATTTTGTAACAAATTTCATGCGCGTAGCGAAACATCGCCGCGCAGTTGCATTCCAATTTGCATAAAAAAAGTTATATAATGTCTTCTGGGGGGAAAGAGGGCAGCACTTTCAATAAAGCATGGGGAGGAGGTTTCCATTAATACACATACTGTATGTTTGAATAGAAAATTAAATCAATATAAATGTGTGATTGGATAAAGATTAAAATTAATTAGTTACTACCTTGAGTAGCAAGTGAGTTTGAATTCAGTCGACTGCGAGTCACAATTTTTCACAGAAGCGGTGACAAATTTTGTCTCTCCCGTTTTAAAGTTTTAGGAACTATTTTTTTTTTTTTTTTTTTCTGAAATGAACTTATACATTGTGGTCATTTTGTAAAATAAATGGGAAAAATAACCCAAACATGAATGCCTCTCTGAATTTTCCGTAATTGTTTTTGCAATTTCAGCACTTTGATATTTTAAAGAAAAAAACTTTTTCCTGGTTTCAAAAAATTACTTTAATTGTAAACGACAAACTGGATTGGTCTGAGTTACAAACGTTCACTTTTTCAATACATTTTTGTCTAATAGAAATCAATGTAATCGTGTACTATTAAACGCCGCGCTATAGCATCAAAAGGCACAAAATACTGTGAATTACAAGCGAATTAAAAAAAAATGCATACATTTCGCCCCAGTAGATTAGGACACCATCCATGGAAAAGTAATATCGAAACTTATTACCACCAGAGTTTCAAATAAACGGTGAGCTTGTCTACACAAGTTTCTTGTGAAATCAATATAGAACTTTTTATTAGGTCTCTTCCCGTGCTTCCAGCTTGCCAAATCTCTAAGAGTGAGCAGCACCTATAATATAGGGCAAGTATTGGATTCGTGAAAAAATTCGAACTCGAGATAACAATGAATTCTGACATTACGATGATAGAGAAGCTCGAAAAAGTGGCTGTCTGTCTGTCTGTCTGTCTGTGTGTATGTACGCTGGACTGCAGCCTAAACGGCTGAACCGATTTTCTTCAAACTTCATATCTGAGCTCTGTAGGGTCGCAATTCGAGGCGAAATCGAAATTTTTGCTCAAGCCCTGTTATTAACGGTACTTTACTTAGGGCCAATTTCACAAAAAGACGATTTTCTCGAAAACGGCTCTAACGATTTTGATTAAATTTCACATTCGAGTTAGTCTAGACAAATGCTATAAGATGGCGTACCACGTTTTTGGCTCAAAAAATACGTATAACGGTACTTTTCTTATTAACTGATTTTAGAAATATGGATTTCCATGAAAATCGAAATGTGGGCAAGATTTTATGTTTAATAAAATGTGTCATTTAAATTTCTGCAAAATTTTTAAAAATATTTATTCCACATATTTAATATTTTTTTTTTTTTTTATAAAAATTTGTTCATTTTTAACTAACAGCATATAGGTGCAAGTACGTACGATCCAGTCGTGCACTTTATTTCTATTGGCTGACTTCATATTACCTTGCCAGCCAACAGCAACACAACCATTTGACAGAATTCATATTTTTGCTCAAAGAAATTTTTTGGACTAAAACTTGCAGCATGGGAAAATTTCTCATTCTCTCTCTATTCTCTTCTGTGAAAAACTATGAAACTTTGGCGTACGGGAACAGGAATTCGCTAATTTTCATAAAATTTCGTAGATTTTCTAAGTTTTTGTCATTGGAGGCCGATCAACTTCTCCTGCAAAAAAAATAATATGATCATTGAAACTAGAGATCGTCGAAATCTATTTCACTCAATTTTGAATAAAAATAAATCGTTGATTTAGGCGACACTTTCAGGTGCCTGGCTGGTCTTAAATACTTCTACTACGACTCACCATTGCACAAATTCCGGACTCCCTAGGGTGATATAGGGTGATTTAAGCCAAAGATTGTACTTGATAGCTGTCAAACTGACAGTTTTTGTCAGCCAATATCCACACCATTTACTGGCTCACCCTTCACTTCTACACTGTTCTTCTCTCCCTTGGCCATCATTACCTTTGGCACGCGCTGATCTACAACTTAGATTTTTTCAAAGTTTCCAAAGAACTAATAAATTATGAAAGTGATATAGGGTACAACACGATCAGTTGGAAATGAGTTTTATTTAAATTGTTTTTTTTTCATATGCTAACATGTACACAAATCAGGATCTACTAAGTGCGTGCGAACAAGTGCCATAGAGAAAAACAACATTTTCTTTGCGACACTACTAAATACTGAAAAGAAACAGCTTTTTGTTGTTGTATTTCATAATCTTTTACAGTAAGTCAGATACTATTGGCGGATAAATTATGTAGTTGAAGTTAATAGGTTTTATTCGAGTCTATTATGAAACACGTTGTATGTAGCTGCTTTTTTAGATGACATTCCATGGCAGCTTATAACAAAACATGTTTTCTTGATGAATTTTATTTGTCTAGAAGCTAGGAGGAGGCACTATCTCTTACGAGTGTTTGATGAACATCAAATGATATTACTGTTACGACATAGCCCTTCAGCGCGAAGAGAGATAATAAATAGAATACTGCACTATGATACCGACGGGTAGATAAGGCAGTATAACGTCATAGGCGGTGCCCCCCATGGCTGCGTAGTAAGTCCACTACTGTAGCATCTTATATACGACGACGTTCTTAAGCTTTCGCGGAATAATAATCTTCGATATAGCTATCGTTGTAGTAGTGGCCAAATTTTTTTAAGAGGTAGAGCATGACCAATGAAGTAAGGGACCGGCTAACTAGAGGAAAAGACGGTGGTAGTAGTTATCAGCAAAAGACGGATTATGGAGACTGTAAGAGTGACTGCAGATCCACTGAGACGACTTTTAATTAGCGGACGGACACAATCGAAAGAGCTCTTGACAAAGAGAAGCAGTCTAGGCACAACGAGGGAGTCGCTCACTGAATTGCAAAGACTTTCGTGACCTCTGTATTATTTGGGGCCATCCGAAAATGTCCAACTGCGACTCCTAAAAGAATCTGGAATTGTGTGTTTGCACGTAACCCAATGTGTGCGAGTTCGAGCTCTAGTGGGAAAATAAAACTAATAAATATTCCACTAACAGAATACAAATGCAATTACATGCGACTCATACCCTTTGAAGGGACACAGTGCCTCTCAGTAAGAGCTGTTTGATGTAGAAAACTGTATCTTGACATTTTACAATTATGGTCCACATAAAAACATAGTAACACATTTTGTACAAAAACAATGCCGACCAAATGACATTCTATCAGAAAATAATAAAGAAATTCTAACAAATCAATCATTTATGAGATACTGACATTTAGTGACATAAATGCTGACATGACGCTGTAAGCCCTCCAATACACCCAATTCAGATGGTTTCGGGTCTCGTAAAGAAAATTGTATGTTTTGTAAATGGGATCAAAATGGGGGAAAACCAAAATTTCAAAAAAATGGGAAATTACAAAGAAATTTCGCGCATCACTAACTATAACTTCTGAATTAATTTTTGACGGTAAATCTGTTTGATTACTTGATTTCATTAGAAAAAAAGGGAGAGCTAACTATAAGTTTAAGGTAAATGAGGTTAGAGGTTACATTTAACAGAGCCCCTTTTTGGTAAAAATGTGTAAATGTTCGCAGAATTCCTGACAGTGGTCGAACTATTATGGAACCACGTATCACGGACTAGTCTTATCACCCCATGACAGCATTCCGACAATCCTAGTGATCAGTTCTTCCTAAGCCGCATACGCCTATTTTTTTCCTATAGCTTTGCCCAAAGATCATCTGGAGGGCCATCACAATTTTATGACACCTTTTTGTTTGTATCTATCAAATGGAGCTCTGAATTTATGATCTTCCAAGTGATTGATAAAAAAAAAGTCAGTAAATGAGGAGCAGAAGTGTTAATTTGGTGTTGCATAAAAATAAAAGAGAGAGAAAGAGCGTAAACAAGAGAGAAGGATGATGTAAAGATGTAAACCCTAAGAAGAGGAGTAAGAAATGTCAAAACGTCGCATCATTAAAAGCGATCGCTAAAGTACCCCAAGAAGAAGTATCTATCTATCTACAACTTTTCCCCCGCGTTTGTATTTTTTTGGTTTTGAGATACAGTGATGCACTCTCCTCTTCTGGGTGCAGAATCCATGCCGCGCCGCTATCGTGTGTGTGTGTGTGTGTATGCCTTTACCGACTTCAAAAGATACCGGCAGACAGACAGTCGATCGAAGAGCAACGCCATTAGGTGCATGCGTCTGATATGTGTGCTGTGCAGTTGCTGCCACAATTGTTCGAACGTTGTTATTGTTGTTTGTTGTAGCACTGATGGTGTGGTGGAGGATTGGATCGATGCTGTTGTTGTTCCTGTTTGATTCTATTTTTGGTTTTTTGTTTTAGAGGCTTCCCTTGTGCGCAGATTTATTGTTATGCGACAGCATGCGCTGGATTATATCATAATCAGATCAGTCAGGCATTTGCCATGTGTGTGTGCTTTTTGTGTATGGGTATTTGAGATTTTATTTCATTCTGAAATGCATGCACCGTGAGACAAGTGGTTGGGATTGGGACGAGAGCGACCAAGAGATCTTTGGCATATGGTATGATCGCAGTCGTGGTAATGCCTTTGTGGGTAAATACGATATGAGATAGTGCGTAAGTACGTAACACTGGGGTCCACAGTTTTTTTTTTTTTTTCTTTCTTTCGCTGCTTATGGTATTTTTCATGGTGGCATTTTTTCGGCCCCAAAATTAAGTTATACCAAAGATAATATAATACCAAGTGCACGCCATACAAAAAAAAATGTGCACGACTGGGTCGTACGTACTTGCACCTATGTGCTGTTAGTTAAAACTGAACAAGTTTTTTATAAAAAAAAAAAATATTAGACTTAAAAAAAATATTTTTAAAAATTTTGCATAAATTTAAATGCCACTTTTTATTAAATATTACATTTTGCCCAAATTTCGATTTTCATGGAAATCCATTGAGTTTTAGCCGAGAAATAGCCATATTTTTAAAATTAGTTAATAAGAAAAGTACCGTTATACGTATTTTAAGCCAAAAACGTGGTACGCCATCTTATAGCTTTTGTCTAGACAAACTCGAATATGAAATTTAATCAAAATCGTTAGAGCCGTTTTCGAGAAAATCGTCTTTTTGTGAAATTGGCCCTAAGTAAAGTACCGTTAATAACAGGGCTAGAACAAAAATTCCGATTTCGCCTCGAATTGCGACCCTACAGAGCTCAGATATGAAGTTTGAAGAAAATCGGTCCAGCCGTTTAGGCTGCAGTCCAGCGTACATACACACAGACAGACAGACAGACAGCCACACAGAATCGGCAGACCCACTTTTTCGAGCTTCTCTATCATCGTAATGTCAGAATTCATTGTTATCTCGAGTTCGAATTTTTTCACGAATCCAATACTTGCCCTATATTATAGGTGCAAGTAAAAACGAGCGAAGATATTTTGAAAAGCTTGGGGGACTCCCCATACAATAATTTTGTGTATGGCGTGCGCTATCTTGGTATTATTTATAAGTTTGAAGGGTAATACTTATTCTCAAAAGCTTGAATGAATCCGGAAAATTTTAGGCTATGTTTTGGCACTTGGTCCAAGGTAACAAAATTTAACAATAATTGAAGTAAGACTCTGCACATTGCCCTACGTAGTCATACGACAATTTTGTATTTAGCACCTCTAATGAATTTACGCTCAGTTTCGTCAAGTTTTCGTTCAATTTTGTCTCCGTACGTAGAGAGCGCGGTTGCCACTTGCGAACAAAAGATATGAAGATATGTATATCGTTTTCAGGTTAGACTCAATTGACCTCTGTTTACACTTGAACTTTTATTTGGCATAAATGTTTTCCAGTTGATTTGAAATTATATCAGTTTTTAATGCCCATTTAATGCTTCCCTTATATGGCTTAGAGCTGCAAAAAAACCTACCAAATCGAATTAGATCCTACCAACCTACCAAACCTGAAAAAAACCTACCTAAGTATGGTAGGATCCTACCAAAGACTTCTAGCTGTTTCATTCGTACCGCTTTAAAATGTTGGTAAAACTGTAGATTTACTTTGGAAGTTTCAAGAGTAATAGGAGATTTTAAATTTGGGTAAAAAAAGGGGATCTTTTCATTTTAAAAATTAACCTAAGTTTTTTAAAAAAAAAAACTGTCAGTTCACAGACGAGGTTACTGAACTGCGTTCAGTGCTTCTTCCACAGTCAACCCGTTAATTGGTGTTCCAGTATTTATTACTAAACTAGGACTAGATTAGAACTATAAACTGGGACGAGAAATCTTCGAAGCCACTTGCGCGGTATAGCCTATAGAGTCTTCCTCGATGTCTTGCAACGGTCTTTTAACCAGTCGGAGGGCATAAGACGTTAACAATGCCTGCGCGCCATCTTGTTCTTACTTCTGTAACGCGTTTGGGCTTTCTCCAGCTCATTCCTATAAAGCTCGATTTCTCCTCGACGGTTCTGCCTAGGACATCCCGCTAGTCTGCCTGCGGGGGTGAGCGGATTCCAGTGCATGGGAATCCATTTCACAATGGAATTGTCTTCGCGCCATAGGATGAGTCGAATTCGCTGCCACTTTCTCCTTGTAGTAATATTTATACTCTCCTGTGTTCGTTTAACATTTACTTACGGAGACTTGCAGGTGTTGCACCCATAAAATAATACCGATTCTACGTTTGAGCAGAACAATCGCAGCTTAGTTCTTAACATAACTTTTCCAGATTGTAGATAGCATTCCGAATCTAGCTTCGGCCTTTCCGATTCTGCTGCACACATTCACACATTCAGTTCGGTGCCACCACCATCCTGCTGATGCTGCGTTCGCTTATTTGTCCACCGTCCACCCTAAAAATGAGCTCTTTAATCCAGCATTAGCAGTTTTACAAGCCACAATTCAAAGTCTTTCTTCTCGGGATAAAACTAACATCAAATCATCCAACATCCAACACAACCAGCACTTCCTCAAAAGCCTAAAACAGGAATCGTCGTCGTTGTCTCTGTCGCCTTAAAAAACAAGTGTGAGAAAGCAACCCCCTTGTGGCACAGGATTACTATACTAAGCAACGAGTTTAGCTTCGTTTTTTTTTTTTGTCTTCTTTTTGTTTTGTTGTTGTTTCATCCAAAAAGGAAGATAGCTAGCGCATCATCTGACTTTGCATGCTAACAACATTCGAGTGATAAGTATCCTTTTGACTAAATGGACGCGCGATGGTCATTTTCAATTTTACTCTGTACCTTGTTCTCTTCTTCTGTACGACCACCGATCGATGCAAAGTCTCAGCCAGAGGTCTACCTAATTCTAAATTTTTTTATTTTTTTTTAGTTTACCATCAAATCGTGCTGGACGACTGGACTGGTCACCACCAGTGTGTCCTCCATTCTTTTCATTTTTCACGCTTGGCAATATCATTTCGCAGAATGTATCTCGCTTAAAGATGAGCCATGTGTGTGCGTACACACACATGGATGCGCACATAATTTATGGACTTATTAAAAACAGTCATTTGATAAAAATCCATTTATACTTTGTTTTTTTTTTTTTTTTTTCTTCTCTCTCTCTCTCGCTGTGTCCATGGAGACTTTTCGCCGGGCATCCTGTGTAACCCCCCCCCGATCCTTCGGTCGTGGGGTGGTGGTGGTAATATGTTTGGCTTGTGTTTTGTTCTGCTGCTTCCATCAGCGGGTAAGGTGAATTGATCAGGGAATAATAAATAAAAAAAAAATAAATGACATAACTGAAGAATGTTGAACTTTGTTTTTAATACTTACTTAAGCTTTTTTTGTTTGTATTTCTTTTGTAAATCTAGAATCTAATCAGATTTTGTTTTTCTTTTACTCTTTGCAGGTAAAACTATTGGCAAAGTTGGTAAGATACAGTTTATAGTTTATTTTTATGTACACACATAATTTGTAAGCCTTTATAGTGGTATAGTGTATCTAATATGATTTATTTAGAAGCCCCTTTTTTAAAAGTGAAAATAATTTAAAAAAAATCCTGACGGGTTCGAGCATTTTGAGTGATATTTAGCAAGTAATGTTGGCTTTCAATTTGCCAATCTCTGGCAGCCTTCAGATGATTTCGCTCTTTGTGCCATAAATGTGCCTCTCATCGGTGAACAAAATGTTTGTCCGAAATAGTAGACGAAAACAGTGGCGATTCGGTTAGTAATGTTTTTCAACCAAGACTCTTATCTAAAATACGCCAAATCACCAAATCATCACTCTAAGCTACCGCTCCAATATTTTCTTCTCAGGTCCCGTATTGTCTAATAATACCAAAATTGGTTTTTGTTAAAAAAATTAATAGAAAAAAGTACCTCTAAATGAGTCATCCTTTACATAGTTGTATGTTCGCATCTGAGCAAAATTCGAAGTGTAAAGATTTTTACTTCTCAATTTTGCTCAGTTCTAATGAAACTTTGAGCTGTCAACTGATAATTTAAACCCAAAGTTTGTCTATTTGACTGTCTATGTCTAAATTTTTCATAGTAGGTGTTATTGCTGCCAGTTAATTCGCTCATTTCTGTGAATTTCTCTTGACCTTAAGACAACTTTAGGCTGGCAAACTTTCGTAGAAGGTTTCAAATGTTAGCAGCGCTAGTCTACCACTAAGTTTGAGTCCACATATCCCTTCGGAATGTTCTGTCAAGGAATTTTAAAAAATACAGACCTCTCCAGTCAACATGTCTTTGGATGAGATTGCTGGATATATGTATGTATAGTATGTATAACTTCAGGTCCTATTTTCCTTCAATCCACGATCCTTCTTAACGCAAGAGACTCTCTACAGTTCTTCTCTGACTTTGATTCCCTGTGTCCTGGTTCCTCCTCCTTCCTTCTAGCTAATACCTCGCATTGAAACAGTATACATATGTATGTACCGTCGTCGTCTTATGTCTCGGAAAAGTCCAAAGGCATCAACTTCACCTCTTGGTCACTCCAGACCTAGAACTTTTTTTTTTTTATAATCGGCATTTTAATAACCATTCTAGGCTGTCATCAAAGTTGCACTACCGCCAATAATGCCAGCAGATTCTTCCGTAAAGCTCGTTGCTCTAATTGTTCTATCCCCAAGGGTGGTTCAGTGGTCATATTTGTCACAGATGCCTTCTGGACTTCGTCGTAACAGTTAAAATGCTATGGCCAACACATTAGGGGATTTTGTTTTCTGACTTTAACCATACAAACAGAAGAGTTATTAGGAAAACGGAAGAAGATCCTTAAGAGAAAATTAACCTGTTTGATAGCAGTTCGATGCCATAATTCCAAAGTTCATCGGTGCGTCCCTCAATGTCGAAGAATGCCACCATATTTTTTTCTAATATAAGGATTTGCCCATAATGCTTACTGAAGGGCAATGTACAGCAAAGCAATGGATGTTTGTGCGTACTTTTACCTGTCCATGGCCAGACAATTCCTAAAGAAAGGCTATGATTTTTAGAAGGTGTGATTTGAAAGGCTTATGGTCCAACTCTTTAGATTGGTACTGTCCCCCCTGTCCCTCGGAAATCTGTTTGGCCCCGTGTTGTCAGCTTTAGGAAGTGGGACATTACTAGTACTTAGATCTAGCTATAGAGCATCGAAATAAGTCGAAGCATTTGAATCTTAAACCTCAGTAATAAACATACACAAATATTGTATTTAATTCCAGGAGGTAAACAAACAAACAATTTAAAACAACGTCCTTAACTGATAATGCAACATATACCGGTCTTTTCACCACCAATGTGGCAATCATATATCTTGTATGCCATCGAGTGTATGTAAATTAAATCCTGATGCAGGATAAAAGATAAAGAGAATGGTGAAAACGAAAAAACAAATTACAACCCACAGGGGAAAAAAAAGGCTCATCACATTAGCACTGACTCGTTGTTGTCCGTTGAGTCATTTAAAAGGATAAAGTGATAAAAGTTTTCCTTTTTTGCACGTTTTTATTCAGAATACACTGTATGCGGCATGGTGGTATATCCTTTTGCCATTTTACAAAAAAAAGGGGTACAAAAAGTCCAGTCTGGACTGGATAAAGAGAAATCCGATGAAATTAAAATTCCACTGACTTACTGCTAAATGTATATTTAAAAATAAACTGCACGACTGGGTCGTACAAACTTGCACCTATATCTATAAGTTTTATGTGAAGTTGAGATCCATAAGACCATTAAATCTATATATATATAATATAAATGTCTTGAGGTAAAGTGCCATTATTAACAATTTTGGCCAAAAACGTGGTATACCATTTTATAGAACTTTACTAAACTGGTTTAAATATGAAATTTAAAAACAATTGTTGGAGCCGTTTTGGAGAAAATTGGCGAAAACTTCATAATACGTAGAAAAGTACCATTATACCAATTTTTGGCCAAACATTTTGAACGTCATGCTATAGCTTTTGCGATTATTAATCTAATGTATATAAACTTTAATTGAATCGTTGTATCCGTTTTCAAGAAAAAACTTCTCTTAGCTAAATTGGCCATAAGTACCTTTCTAACCAATTTTGGTCAAAAGTCTAGTCTCAGTGTAGAATTTAAGCGAATTTATTTTAGCTGGTTTCGCGTAAATCGGATTTTAGTAAAGTACTGTTGTTGGCAATTTTGGTAAAAAAAATTTATATGTTATCTAATTGGAATTTCTCAATCAAAAAAAAGTATCGTTAATATAAGGGCTAAAGCAATAATTTCAATTTCCCCTCTAGGGATTATCTGGAAGACCCTAGATATGAATTTTAATCAAAATCCGTCCACCCGTTTAGGCTGTAGCTTCGTGCAGAGACAGACAGACAGACGGCATAGGCAGACCCACTTTTTTGGACTTTTCTATTATGGTTATGTCCAAATTCTGAAAAATATTGAGTTTGGAAATACTTGCCGTATGTTATAGGTGCAACTAAAAAAACAAACACAATAGTCCGGTGTAATTAAAGTTAAGTTAAAAAGTATAGCACACAATGTCAAATATGTATGTAGATGTCGCTTGTGATATTGGGAGAGAACTGCCAACCATTTCTGAAGAAGTTTTCTGCCATCCGCAACACCGAAGATTCGGTTTTTTCCTTGCACGAGAAATGGAGTTTATGTAGGTATGGTATTTGGTATCCAAATTAACTGGAGAGAGTAAAGTGCCCAACCCATAGAATCCGTCGATCCGCTGTTCCGTCGACGTTAACTGACAGCTCGATAAAATACACACAACCTTATGGGAGGCGGTCCATAACCAACGGATGGATGAACTTCGACGGACAAAGTAGGTTTACTTTCTACTTTTTCAATCCGTCGATGCGTTGTCAGTACACACATTCACGTATTTAAGTGCACACATTCACATATTGAAGTTCACGCATAAGAAAATTGAGAGTACGCATTTTCATTGGTGGAAGCAGAGAGAGAATTAAAGAAACTGTCATCGCTTTTGACAATTGTGACGGATTCTATGGGATTGTTCTATCCGGCAATACGTCAACTTCAACGTCAACGTAAAACGGATCGACGTCGACGGATTCTATGGGTCGGGGCCTTTATTTGTGACTTTTTTGCATGCGTTTGGAATTCACTTTTTTTTTTCTGTGTTCGCGTTGAAATACTGCTGAACTGGATAAAAATCCTTACCCAATTTCCTCTTTAGCTCGGCAAACGAAAGAGTTGGTGTCCAATCTATTGCAAAAGAATTGTATGCAATTTTTGTATTCGTTTGTAATTCACAGTATTTAGTTTTTCGGGACTTGTGTAGCGAACTATTCACTCAATGATAAATTGTACCTCAACGCTTCTAATATATGTAAATTAGTCGCTCTAAGCAGAAAGCTCTGAAATTATGAAGGCTACATTTCCGGGTCGCATAATATGGTGATTTGCAGCATTAAGTTTTGGTCAATTGTATGCAAAATCCAATTCAACTTTCTAACACAACTTAGTCGACAAGTGTCCTATCCCCGAGTCACTGGATTCCTAGCATATTTGTTTCTTTTCTGTTTCGTTTCGAATTAAGTTTGATAAACGGACACAAAAGTGGAGAAACACAAAAAATAAAAGAGACAAGCGAACGCAAAACACAATCAAATCAAAACAACATTTTAAACTCTGTGAGACAGTGAGGCACACACTAACAGATCACAACGCATCAGATTGCCTCACATTGCACATTTGCAAGATGCGAGTGTCTATGATACAACCTGTAGTTAGTTTTTTTTATTGTTTTTTTTGTTTAAACGTCCATCGTTCCTTTCAATTTTGTGCTTGCTTGTTTGTTTGGTAGTAAATTCTCTCTCTCTCTCTGGTGTTGTGTTTCTCATCTGAATGTAACCAATCTTCAAATGAGAGAAACACAACAAATTAATTGTGAATCTACCTATAGACTGTGCACATACATATTCATAGAGACTGTTAATGATTTGCCCAGCAGAGCTCTGGCCGATGAAGGAGGGAGCAAAGGATTCGAGTTTTCGATTCCTTCACATGTGGTAACTAGATAGGATAGACGCAAGATATACTTATATTATTTGTCTTCCAAAGACCAGATAAATGAACAATAAAAAAGCGTACACAAAATATACCATCCTTTTGAAACGGATCATATGATACCCTATTGCATTTACCACTGCGATGTCTAACTGTAGCTAGACATAGTGTGTCTGGTATTTGGACAATTTAAAGCTTAAAAACTCCAATGATTAGATTTTAAGTTTATCGGGCGGTTCACGAGGTTAAAATGCCAATAAAAAGGGTATTTCAATTTCAACAGGTAATTCCGGCCATATTGTTGAAGCTATATCTGTCAAATTGGCTGTCATTTATGAAGTCTATCTTGTCAAATCAAAGGAGCGTTTAAGAAGTATGCAAATGCGGTTTGCAAGTTCATCATGCTACAAATTAGAAACATAAACGATTTTCTAATTTTGACAGGTAATTGCGGCCATATTACTAAAGCTACATCTGTCAAATTGGCTGTCATTTATGAAGTCTATCTTGTCAAATCAAAGGAGCGTTTAAGAAGTATGCAAATGCGGTTTACAAGTTAATATCACCACAAATTCAAAATATAAAGACTTTTGACAGCCGATTGTGGCCATATTTTTGAAGCTACATCTGTCAAATTGTCTGTCATTTATGAAGTCTATCTTGTCAAATCAAAGGAGCGTTTAGAAAGTGGACAAATGATTAAATTGTTTTGTGAAAATGGGTCTTCTGTTGGAGCGAAATTTCGTGCGCTTCAACCATTTTACGGTTGCCTTAATCGTAGACCGAATTGGCCACTAGGATCGTGCGATTTGACCTATTTACACTTTTTCTTGTAGAGTTTTCTCGAGTTACAGTTCTATGTCAATTAACGACGAACCACCACAGCCCTGAAAGCTAAAATAATAAAAAAAAAAAATCAATAATATCTCAACCACATTTTTTTTTATTCAAATTTAAAGATAGGAAACGCTTTATAAAAAAACCCTTTATTTGTCATTCAAAATGGCACCCCTCTACAACTTTGTATCCAGATCAAGTGCAACAAGAATCAGCAGCAAATAAAAATTGCTACCTAACAACGCTAAGCACTACAACCTGTTCATTTGCATACCAATTGACAATTGCGGAAATGTCAGATGCAACCGAGAGACTCATCAAAAAGGTTCCGCTAATAACATGATCTTCACTTAGAGAAGAGATTTAATTTTAATTTCTTTTTTTGCTGCCAACAAATCTCATCAATTAACTTCAACTTCAAGCCAATATCTTCCACCTAAGAGCCTGCTGTTTTTTTTTTTTTTTTTTGTTGTAGTCACAAACACAAAATGCTAATTCACATGAGAAGACAGAAAAGAAGGCGAACGACAAAAACAAAAACAAAATAAACACAACATATTTAAAAATCAGGATATTCAACTTATAACGATTGCGTAAAGCTCTTAAAAAACTATGATTTGCGTTCTCATTTCGCAACACAAGACAACGAAAAGAGACAAAAATAACAACAACAACAAGACACACTCATAAAAACTGAACAACCTGTGACAAGGAAGCAAAGAAAAACATTCTCCCGTGCTCGCATACATGCCTATAATCCAACTGAGTCCGTTTTATCCGGAGCGCGAGCGCGCAAGGTGTTTTCTTTATTTTTTTTTCCTTGAATTTCTAGTCTCAATTTTTTTTGAATTTGATATCCCTCTCCTCATTCGCACATTTCCTCTATTGAGTGACACGCATCGACCTGCTGCTTGGCTGTGTATAAAAAGCATTACCCAAAGCCAACAACTACACCACAGAGCCTGTAGATTGTGACCGGTACACCTATGACTACCATGTCAGACGCACACACAATGTAACAGGTGCCTAATGGCAAAAACTGGTTACGCTGGTGGAGACGGATTAAGTGGAAATCTCAGGTGGAAAAACCAAAACAACGAACGCATTGCAGTGCAAAAAAACAAAAACAAAATAAAGTTAATAAAATCAAAAATTACAACACACACATTTGTACACACGAGAGACAGCATCTGTGTGTGTGTGTGTGTGTGTACGATCTGAAAAAGGAAGGGCCAGAAGCCAAGATACGAAAGGAACACGTCAAGACGAAACGGCAGGGGAGAATCCAAAACCAATTGCAAAGTGCGATTTAATTTTATCCTTTATTTTATGCATGCGTAAATTAGGTGATTTGATTTTTCTCCTCGCGGTTATATTTTCTCTTTCTCCTTCTGCTCCGCGTCTTCCTTCTTGTCCTTTAGTCTGTATTTCTTGTTTTGAGCGATGTAGGCTTGTGAAAGGCTTTACTTTATCGTGGTCACAGTAGTTTTAGCTCGACGAGTTTATCCTTTAAACTTTTAGGGTCAGAAAGGAGGTATGTTTTTATGTTTGTTTGCTCCTCATACAAATCTAAACAGGATTAAATTGAAAATAATAGTCAAAAGAGGATAGGTGTGCTTTTTGGCCTCAAACCGCCAAAAACTCGTTCATAACAGACAAAACTTGGCGCTATTAATAGAAATCATTATACACATTACGTACTGGCGACTCATCGAAAGAAGAAAGCCAAACATTTAAGGTTTTTCAAAAAGAACGCAAAAAAATACTGTGAATTATAAACGAATGCAAAAATATCACATACATTCCTCCCCAGTCAATTTATACATCAACCATTACACCAACTTATCCCTTCTTAAGCCTCCCCCTTTATGTCACATTGGACCTGGTACTTTGCCCAGCAAAGGGTGATTAGCTGGTGCTGCCATATATAATTCTGTTGGTTTTAGTTTGACGAAAAAGATTTATTTTCGCACGATAACATAGTGCCTTTGGAATCATGTGAAAATAGATCCTTAAATTTTCGTTGCTAAAAAGTACATCAATTGTACGTCTCAAAAGCTGTCGAGGTAAGACAGTGGAAGAGGCAAATCGAGAAGCAATCCTGCCTGAGGAATTCAAAGTCCAAAGTGGTGTTCAGCTAGGCCGCATACCTTAACCTATAGGCACAACCATGCGACAACGAAAGTGGCTGTGGATTGGTCACACTCTCCGATAGGATGACAGGTCCATATGAACCCTCTTACTCAGAATGGCAAAATACGCGGCGGTCCCAGGAGTTTATGGTGCAGAACAGTTAAAAAGGAAGCATGGCAACTGGGAAAGAGCTGAGTCACATTTTCAGAAATTTTCGTTGTAGAGGCCCCAGGACCCACAAGGGGATACAGGACATAACTAAGTAAAGAAGCAGCCCTTCGAATGGAAACCTCATGGTGCACGTCGGCGTTTCGAAGGACCCAAAACAAGAACATGGTGAACAGCATACATACAGAGTATCCTGCATAAATAGCCTACAGTTACACCTGATCGTGTTTGTGTGTATTTTTCACATATCAATTAACCAACCAAGTGACCCAATCAGAGCTGTAGCACGACGTATCTAACCTCCTTTTAATTTGTTTTTTTTTTTATGACGCCCTCTATAACACACATAGTTTGTATAAGAACTCTCCAATAAGCAATCCAATGCAAAATAATTTATTACACTGTACTGTACGTGTCCTATTGATTTACAGAGTGACACACACTCGTATAGAAATTAAGTATCTCGAAGTTGAGTCCAAGAAAAACAATTTTTTCCCCGTAATATTGCCCAATCATCGACACAACAAGTGTACACAACTAAATTACATAATATCTACTCTAGAGAAGCCAATAGATAATCACTGAAAGTTCGCGAAAAAAAAAAATATATAATTTCAAAATTTATCTAAAGTGTGTGTTGTGTGTGTGCAGAGAGATACAACTGGTTTACTTCGTCATATTTACTTATTGTCATTATTAATATCTCTCTCTCGTCGTCGTCGTCGTTGTATAGTTGTATTATCTTAGTCGCAAAGGTTTAGTTTCTATTAAGAGGCGAATCTATGTGTTGCTACTCAGATGCTGCTGTGAGACTGCATATGGTAACCAACCGGCCGCGCAACATGATGCAACTTTGTACCTGTTGCTTGCTGGTGGGTTGTATCTTTTTTTTTTTTTTTTTCATTTTCTTTCTCGATCTCGAGATGGTGTCTCGGTGTGTGGAAGCTAATTTGTGAGAAAATTTAAACGCAATGCAATAAAATATCACACAGAGGGTGAGTAATGTTGGTGCAACCAAAGTTGCATATAAAAATCAAATGTGTGGAATTTTTATGACGATCACTTCTTAGGTGATCTCTTAAAAGATCATAAATTTATGTCTATAGGTTACGAACCCTAATTTGCGTTGATTAGAATTTGTGAGGGAAGGGGGTTGAGAGTTAGACCTCTATTATCTGTTATTACACTCAACTCGACGTAAAAGTTTTTTCTTTGTCGAATTCTCCATTTTTGGGAAACTTTTAAAAAAAAATCCCTCTTACGTAATCGGTTTTCCCCTAACTGAATTGGGTGTATTGCAGGGCTTAGACGACTGGCACATCTGTCAGCATTTATGTCACTAAATGCCAGTATCTGATAAACGTTAATTCTTTTCAAAGAATTTCATAATTTGGTCGGTATTGTTTTCGTAGGAAATGTGTTGCAATGTTTTGAAGAGACCAACCGAAAAATTGTATTATGGCCAACGTACATGGTTGAGAGTTCCTTTCTGCTTTTAAACGAGGACTAAGATTTTTTTCCATAACTAAATAGATCCATTCTTTTGCCGTTGTGAATCGTTCGCTAAAAGCAAGCCTTTCACAATCTCACGCACACAGAAAACAATCGAGTATGAAACGATAACAAAGTTTTTTTCCGAAACGAAATGAAAACGAATCATCATGGTTCTGGTATTCATGAATGCTTTGACTGCGTTGTTGGCTCACATTCAAAGTATTCATTCAATCAGAGTATTCCCAAAAGCAGGGAAATGTACATGTGATTCACGAGCCTTCGAACTAGGTAGAAAACACACTGAAAGTACAAACAAACAGAGAGCATTGCGAATACATACATAGATGAAAAATCGCACGAGCCACTCAAAGCCAGACAACAACAAGTGTAAGGGTAGATAATAATTTCTTGGAATGAATGTGAATGGGAAGTTGCTTGCAAAAAAATGTGAGTCCAGTGAATTCTTCTTGTGAATGAATACGAATGACATACGTAAAAGCAGTGCATATTTCGAATGGCTCACAAAACAAGCTATTTGCTGAAGGTCTCTGGCAGTACTTCAAGCGATCGGTCCAATTTTGATGACTCGAAGTAAAAACTCCTAGTGATTAAAGGCACGTATTTAGAAACATGCAAAAGAGAGAACCAGAATGATGCGTTTTGCCCTATTATTACTCTTCTCTTCCCTTCACTGGGACATTGGGACAGTATCTAAGTACCTCTAATTATTTCGTTACCAATACCACATCTGACATATCATTTATATACAAAAAAAAAAATGAACAACAAACAGTCGAGAGCTAAACCACAAAACCATGTAAGTTGTTTTATCATGTCTCCGCGAAACCACATGGAACATTTCAAAAGCGTCTGAGCAGAATTCGATCCAATCAATTTGCAACATACTTTGTTTTTGTATTTATGTAGAGCTTAGATGTTAATCCCTGAGATACAATTTGATCAAGTAAATTACTCCATCGACAAGCTTTTTGGGCAGTGTTTCAACGAGATCAACCTTATCCATGCCAATGTCGTGGAAGAGAGGCTTAAAAACAGACCTTCATAGACCTGTTATATGCCCTTAAACAATTTTCGCAGAAGGAGGCAATTAAATTATAGGCATGTAAACTCCACTTGTCAGCATTGCCCTTATGAGTAAATGATGCGGTTCACTGACTTAGATGACGATCTTACGCCACACCTACACTATGAGTTTCCTTCTATGGATATGCCGCCTTAAGATGCGGTTAGATGATTCCAAAAACTATCAAGGATTTGGAATTATCTGTGAAGAACCGACTAGACTGTATTCGTTACATAGATCGAGTCGAGCTATTAATGTCGCATCACAAAGTGGCACAGCATAGTCATAGGGTAAGTGTCATTGTGGTACAACATAGGGTTCATTGTGTACTGTGGCACAGTTTTTTTTTCATGCCCCACCTCTTGCGAGGCATCCAATGAAATGGCTAGACAAGGCTCGGTGGAACTTGAGTCTTTCTACTTTCTACATCCTACATACATGGCTTTCAAGGCTTTCAAGGCATAACACAAAAGCAATTTTCTTTTGTCGGATGCGAATTGTGACGCGCAGGAAAGTACGTGAGCTGGCAGGAAGACACATTCCTTGCAATTGGAGGAAAAGGTAATCCTTTGTCTATTGAAACCCAATTGTTAGAGGTTAGTTGATAGGTTAGATTGGCTAGCTGCATTGGGTGAAGTCCTCAGGCAACGCAGTAAAACCAGCAGGAGTTTTCTGAGGTGCTAGACGCGATTTTCGTCCACACCAGCAAGTTCACTTAAGTGCACTTTCCTTCGAATTGAGAGAGTCTCTTCCCCCTTTTTGTCCATGGAGTAATTTAAAGGGAGACCCAATCTAATTGATGCAGTGGCCTGTGATGACACCTACATAAGCTATGAGAGCGCTTGGAATCCAGCTTGGGCCAGATCTTATTGGTAATGGAGCAGGGAAGTGGAATCGAGAGAGTTTAGTCCCATAGGTACCATAGGTACGTCGCGCCACAGCCTCGGCAAATTTCTTCCTCCGGCAGGTATAGTTTCTTTATGAGGATGGATACCTATAAGGTTGGAAAGGGAATGGTATTGCTCCTATTTGACAGCACATTTAGCTGGGAATGTACTCTTATCATGTTAACGTTCCTACTAAAGAAACATAGGGCAGAGTAGTCAAAAGGATGACACTGCTTCTGAGTGACGTGTTGTAAGGGATATTGTCGAGCTGCAACAACAGTGTCACTGCAAAATATGTCAAGCTGCAGGGCAGTACCTCAAGAGAAAACTCCTCCTCATTGTGGCGAAAATCTGCCTTTTGTTCCCAGACTCTTATCAGTCAAGGTATCTTCTATTGATCAGGAATTGACAGCTATAGCTACCAAGAACAGAGTGTACTTGTTTCGCACAAATACTCCCTCTTAGTTGTCTACGGATTCATGTGGCAACAAAATGTCTTACTGCCTACGTAAATTTCCCTCCAAATGACAAATATATCCACAATTATATTTTTTTTATTTTCCTCCTTCTTCTGTTTAGTGTTTATCTACTTAAGATAAATCAGTATGATTGTAGCAAATAAGCAAACAAAATCTGTAAACGGAAGGTAAACTTTACACGCATTGGGCCAGGCTAACACTAGGTAATCGCCAGCTACACTGTCTAGATACTTTATGCGTTGTTGTTACTCAGTGTATGCTGGCCTTTGGTGCTTCTCTATTTGCCTCCCAATGTGTGTTGTGTGTGTCCACACACAACAATGGATCGACAAGATCGGTCCTACGTGTCGGTGTTTACATAAATTTATTAAAAAAAAAATAAAACTACACACAAAAGCCCACCGAAAGAGGCAAAGGTGGGTACTATATCGAAAAAGACAAGTAAAAAAGTTCAAGATTATTCGATTACGCCTTTGTGTTTTGTTTTGATTATCCGAGACAGATTTCTTCTACTGACGAAAAAAAAAAAAATCGAAATTGTTTGACTAAATAGTAGTGTCTTTTTTTTTCAAATTTTTTCTGTGTTGAATTGTTTCCTTTAGGTTTTTTTTTTGAGGGAAACAAAGAAGCCATTATTGATTTTGTTTTATTGTATTTATCTTTGGCAGTCACCAGAGTTAGAGGTGCGACAAGACTTAAGTTAAGCGATAGATAGATAGATACATCGGTTTGTGTTTGCTCAATCATCGGTTATTCGTTCTTCTTTAGACGAAGCGATGAGCTTTGTTTTTTGTTTTAGATGAAACGGAGAAATGTCACACATTTATCTTTGGCCATGGTGTTGGAATATTTTATCAATATCTTCTGGTGGACAGCAAACATGAGAAATTGAGTTGACTAATGGCAAAATTTTCGGCTCTTAGTCAAATGTCTTATGAAATGAATTGTCTCTACTTTCTAAATAAAGTGTGTCATTTGAAAATTTTCTATTATTTATATTATATATATATATTTTAACACAAGCGAAAAAAATACTGTAAATTATAAACGAAAGCAAAAGAAAAAAATCACATACAACTCTCCGCAGTTAGTTTGGAGACGACCCATGGAGAATCTCTATCCCTCTTTTCCTCTTTCAGCTTAACCATCGCCATTGCCCTGAAGTGTATTTGTATCCTCTTTGTCAGAAAAATTCGGAAATGTCAGAAAATATCAAGAAAATGCAGATATGAAGGAAACTAGATAGAACAGGACAAGATCTACATATATCCTGTGGATTGCCAAACTGTTATGGAAAAGGTAACAGGCAATCGAGTCCTTTTTTCTGCCAAAGACTGTCTAGTCAAAACCACATCATGACTATGCGAATAGCAAAGAATAAAATTGTCAAATTTCCATTAGTAGTAGCTAAGGCGACGGGAATACCCTGAAGTCATATTGTCTTCTTGCTCCGTCCGATTTGGGAGGATATCAGTAGCAAAAACATGGTTCAAAACTTCCATCACTTCAGCCGATCCTCATAATAACTGAGCAAAGAACCGTCTAGACTTTTCACTGCTGATTCTACACACGATCTTACTGTGTTGCGAGCAACTACTAGCAACTAGCAATTTATTCAGCGACCTTTAAAATGGTGCACGTGTGACAACAACACCATGCTGTGTGGACAATTGGGCACGCGCCCATTTGGGAGCTCATGTGGCATTGGCATTAGGGACAACAAGGTGTTGCTTGTCTTTTATTAGAAACCTAAAATTGACGGATTCTATGGGACTGTTCGACGTTCGACGTTCGCCTTAAGGCCCCGACCCATAGAATCCGTCGACGTCGATCCGTTTTACGTTGACGTTGAAGTTGACGTATTGCCGGATAGAACAGTCCCATAGATTCCGTCACAACCGTCAGCTGATTGTCAAAGGCGATGACAGTTTCTTTAATTCTCTCTCTGCTTCCACCAATGAAAATGCGTACAGTAGAACCCCGTTTATCCGAGGTAATGTGGGGAAGGGGTGCCTCGGATAATCGAAAATTCGGATAACACGGAAGACATAAAGGATTTAAAAAATTTCAATTATTTTCTACGTATTTTGAAAGGTGAAATCAAATTTAGTCGTAGAGGTATACAAAATAGGAAATGTATTGACATAGTCTAATATTTGGTATACAAAACATGGCTGAATATAAAGTGCAGGTCACTGATGAGGTTTAAGAAAATCTGTAATTGACCTCTGCCTCAAATTGCTTATTCGCTTTTTAGCTGCAATATCTCGCCATCGCTTGATTAAGAGGAGATCAACCTCTTCAGTAGCCCGGATAACGCGGAGGGCCGGATAATCGAAGGCCGGATAACCGGGGTTCTACTGTACTCTCAATTTTCTTATGCGTGAACTTCAATATGTGAATGTGTGCACTTAAATACGTGAATGTGTGTACTGACAACGAATCGACGGATTGAAAAAGTAGAAAGTAAACCTACTTTGTCCGTCGAAGTTCATCCATCCGTTGGTTATGGGCCGCCTCCCATAAGGTTGTGTGTATTTTATCGAGCTGTCAATTAACGTCGACGGAACAGCGGATCGACGGATTCTATGGGTTGGGCACTTTAAGTAACTCACGTTACCGAGTTCCACCAAATGTTGAATCAACATTTCCAAGGCAGATTCCAAATTCTGGTCCGTGGTATTGTAGTATTATAATAGGGATCTTCTCTCATAAATTCAAATTAATATAATTGTCTGCCTCTTGAATGAGTTTCATTCAAAGGTTTTTTCCCTCACAAACACCTACATATGAATATATATTCATGAATGTATCTGCGAAAAATAGTTAAAAACATAAAAAAAAACAAACAAACAAACTAAAACAAAGACAAAACAATAAATAATAGGATAAAAGTTCTTTTGTTCTTTCGGAAATATTCTCATTGTATTCCTCGATGACGACCGAGACAACGTACAACGACGTTGCATATGTTTCGCGATCGTTTGCATCTCTTATTGTCGCGCATCACAAATCCTATCTCTCGTTGGCTGTACGACGACGACTCATCGCGATAGAAGAAGAGTCTTTGAAAATAAATAAAAAAAAAAAAACGAAAAGACAAAACACCATTGTCGATGAATGAAAGAAGGCATACAACACGAAGTTCAAAGAAAAAGCATACTTTTTGGACAATGAAAGTGATAGACAGTCGGCTTTTCATATTCTTCACCATGATAATCGTTTTGAATAGTCTTTGCGCGTACAAACGATTGCTATTGTCTTTTACAGAGGGCTTCCGGTGATAACTGTACAATAGACCTTTAAGAAAAGTCTGTTACATAACTCGATCATAAAATATAGCCAACTAGAATCAAAAGCTCAAAGTCTCCACATGCAGAATAGATGTAAATGACAAATTCTAAACTTATGTATCATATGTATCTAACTTTCCTAAACATCCTTATTTCGATTTTTTTTGTTTATCTTTCTGTCGATAGATACACCTGTTGGGAATATATCCGCATCCGTTTGTAAGCCTTGTGGTATTCCATTTTTTTTTTTATTTAGCAAAAGCAAAACAATCTGTGGGATTAAAATGTCCCGTTTTAATGTCGATATACGCATCAGTTGTAGAATTTCCATCGAGGAGTATAAAAGACAATAAATGCATCCAAACAGAGGGAACAAGATTTAGAGGAAAAGAAAACTCTCCTCATACATCATCTGTATATGTGTGGTGGTGGTGGTGGTGGTTGAGTGGTAAGATCACCTCCAACTTCTCCGTTTCGTCCGCCGTCGTCGTGCTTGCATCCGTCTTTGTTTTTCATTGAGAAAAATAGATGAGAGCTTAGCAACGTCCACCATTCCATTCCATTCCAAAAAAAAAAGCATCCATCCATCGACAACGATCGTTTGTTTTAGGATGAATGCGTCATATATGGTGTTGCACTAGAGTGCTCCTTCTTGCATTGAGTTGGTTTGAACGAGTATCTATAGTGATGCTGCTGTTTGCTATCTTGTTGGAAAGCAATCAATCCGTGTGTACAATCTTTTTTTGTTGTTGTGTTGTTGTATTCGATCCTATTGTAGTGGGATTGCATAATGGCTGTGTGCCTAAAGAAAAACAGACACTGAGTGACCCCAAACGCAAAAGGCCGCGCACCAAAGGGGAGTGTGATGACGAGTAGTAGTCGGCTGTTGTTGTTGTTGTTGCTGCTGCTGCTTTGGGAACGGAAATATGTGTATGATGATGATAGTGTTTCCAAACGCAATAAAAAAATGTGTGGAATTCTGCGCCGGGCATACTGAAATATCTCTTTATTGTCTAGTATTCTTCTTCTTCGCAGATGATCTTATTCGATTCATGATGGTACAACTGAGCGAAGATACAGAGTGTGAGAATGAGAGGTCTTTCTTTTTTATTGAAGTTATGATCGGCCGCAGTGTTAAGCTGAGTTTCTCGACCTAAAACGGATAAGGATCTAGACGATTAGCGCGTTCTGCACACTCGTTATTGAACGAAAATAGATCTCCAGCTAGTCTTCCCCTAGTCTCATCCAGTGGCTTATACGGAAAGTTTATAATGGAAAATACACTAGGTCTTCTTCTAGGTGTCTAAATCTGTGAAGAGGCAGTTCCCTTGCGCTCTCTTTATCTAGACCTGTTGGGGGATTTTGTCTATCTGACTAGCTTTCCTTAGTGGTAAAGGAGATTCGTGCTGGTTCGTGGATCGCCCTGATCGAACGAAATGTCGGGAATAGAACTCTCCTGATGACATCACAAATAACAGGTATTTTGTCAATTTTAACATGACATGACACAATTTTGACACTTCTGACTGATTGAGTGTTGTCTTTGCTTAATAAGGTTCGATGATACCTTCAACTAACGGTCATAATCGAGACTATAGATACACGCTGCACAAATAGCGTGCGATCCAGTCGTTAAATCAACAAGAAACACGTTGGTCTTGTGTAACTCTATGATGTTTAGTTTAACAATAATCTCCTTGAGACAAGTAATATGTACTATTGAATGCATGTGAACATGTAGATACATTTTCCAAACAACTCTCCATTCTCTAACTCCCTGTGTATCGCGCCCCATCAACTGTTTATTGCTACGGCCAGTGGCCAAAATGCCGGACGCAAACTAATATATGTAGATTCATACAAAAACATAAAAGAAGTACTATACGAGTACTAATAATAACAACATCAAGCAAGCATTATCTTGTGCGAAACTGGATAAAAACCTGTCATTCTTCTCTTTATTCGATGTAATCACTTGTAGGCTTGCTTTGCAGCTTTTCAAATGTCTTTCTTTCTTTTCTTTCTTTCTGCAATGTCTATAGATGTATAGAGTGGCTCTTCCACTATACTACACTAACCGATAGATACACGGATGGACGGACAGACGGACGAACGGACGGAGCTGCGAACACATAGTTATGCCATATGCGAGCGAATAGGAAAAAGTATCTGCAATATCTGTAACAAGCACAACAAGGAGGTGGTTGCTGATGGTGATGGTGAGGCTGAGGCTTCTTAAGTCAATTGTTTAGTCCATCAGCAAGGTGCAATTCTCTTATACATGTGAAAGATACTCTCAACAAAAAAAAAAACCGGAGCAAAACCAAACAAAACAAAAAGTGTTAGATACGTGTACTTGAACTGTTTAGAAAGAATCTTTTGCTCTCTGAATGGACGGGGGATGGAAGTAAATCATTTCCCTGGAACTGGAACTTGGCGAATGATTATTAACTCTACGAGTATGAGAGTACCATGTCGAGATGGCTTTCTTCTTTGGCTGGGGCTGCTGCCTGAATGCTTGCCAGACGGGATGTGTGTGCGCGTGTGAGAAAAATTATGATGATCTGGAAATATGTTTGTTTATGTAGACACGAGTAAGTGTTTCTATCTATATATTTTTGGTCAACAGCCTTTAGATACCATCAGAATAAAGTGCTTAAGTTGTTTTTGAATCCTACAAATGCATTTAGCGCAAAAGGTAAATGTGTGTCGCCGCATTTAAGCCTCCCCGCAAAATTGCGTAATTGAATATTAGCTCTGCGAGCACGCTCACGCATCTTCCAGTTGTGCTGCTCCAAAATGGGATGTGTATCTGTATGTGAGGCTGAGTTTTTTGCCCTCTCTCCTGGTTTATCAGGTTGGGTAAGTAGCCCTTAATAATATTACTGTCTGGTGCAGATGATGAGAGAGTGCCTATTACTTATTCGCCTACCACCTGGTGTTCCTGTCGGTCAGAGTACATTCTTCTTATAATTTAGCCTTTTTTACAATTGTGAATACACATCTAGTAAATTTTTGCATTCTTCGGATAGAGTGTATGTTTCAAATTGGCCGGACTATGAGAGGATACTATTTGTAGTCAGGCATTCCCCGGGCTTTTCCTTCATGAATGTGATCTGAGAGATTTCTATCTTATCTACGGTTGCCATGTGTTTTTGAACGCGGAAAAACTCCTGTGAATTATAACCGAACTCACAAATCGCATACGTTGCTGAACACTGAAAATAACTGAGTTTTAGATTGGTTCTTGGCTCTTTTATTACATTATAGCGGAACATAAGTAGTCCGGTTGCTTAATTTTTCAACGCACGTTCACGTACACTTAGCGTTTACTGTGGACGACACTTAAGCTTAGGTTTAATATTGCAACCATTGCTTTCGATGCTCGCTTCGTTCTTCATGGTTGTTTTGGCTCCATTGAAGAAATATCTGTGCTTTTTGATGATTGAAACAAGACCATTATATGTGTATCCGAGAAATGGTACAACCATCTATTTGGAAGCCAAACTAAACGTGGCTAATATTTTTTTCGGAATTTTCACGCAGGTTTAGTCGTTAAGGCGTTCGCCCAAAGAGACAAGAGATGCTGGCAGGTCTGGCCGGCTCCGAGCAGCCGTTCTGCTGAGAATATCACTGCTGCAGCTGGAGAATTGTTGCAAGAGAATTGCGGAGAATTTCCCGACGTTTAGCGGCTCGCCTAGAAGAGTATGGGACCACACCAGATGCTGCCAGGTCTGGACGTCTGCTCTGCTGAGAGTACCGCAGAAGTATCGACCCGATGACGACGTGCCACAGTGCCAAGCAATTGTGCATCAATCGACGAATAACTTATGGTTCCAACAGGAACTGCACAAGGTACCACCGAAATCTTGAGAGCTGCATTTCCGGTTCGCCCAATCTCTGGTTTCGGCGATTTGCACTGGCCAGCAAGATCGGCTTATTAAACTTTTTTTTTGTGGGATTTTTTTTTTAAGCTACGAGTCTATGTCAACAGAATCTTGAGGACCTATCGTCGGAAGTTCTGGCAAGAGCTATGCCATAACAATGACACCTAGTACTTGCGCAAGCGATCAACTTATAGATCATTTGATCTTTTCTCTTCTCTAGGAAGTTTATTCAAAAATCCATCTGAAAGCAATTGCTGTCCATGGTACCAACGGAAAAAAAAAAAAAAAAACTCAGCTCAACCTCAATTCACTTGTCCGAGTGTCGTGTTACTATTTCTTCTCTGCGGGGTTGCTGCTGTATGCTACTACTACGCTACCAGTTTCCACCGTGCGTCGTCGTCGTCGTCGTCGTCGTCAGTTACCTGTTTCTATTCACCTGTTTTATTAAATTCGCGTCTTGTGTTTTTATTTCGATTTGTACAATTTGCAAAACTTGATGTTTGGGCGTTAGTGAGCGCTGGCGCACACAAAACCATTGGCACCCACGACGCACGAGAGCACTGCACTGCATCCCAAAAAGGCTGCTATATATAGATTTTTTTGAAAATTCGATCTCAACCACATGGCACTCATATAAGAAAACACATAACACACATTGACACTCAATTATAGAGTCGGAGTGATCGCGGCTAAATAAATCAGTTTATGATCCTCTCGTTGTCGATTGATCTTTCACTTTGCTGCTGTATTGGGTTCGTGGGTCTCTCTAAACAAGGAAACGATGCAAAAAAGGACAAACCAGTCATTGTTGTGTGTTTATCTGTATCTCGTCGTGTTTTTTTTCTTTTCCTTGTTTCTTGAATCTGTGGGTTATTGTCATTTAGTGAATACAGACAATACTCTCGATTGTTTGTGAAATCGAAAGGTTTTTTTTTTTTTTTTAATGAAATGTATCTCAATTCAGTTCTCGTTTCTCTCTATTAATCAAGAAGAAATAACAAAAAAACAAAATTCAATCTTCGAAAATGTTTGGTTTTATAGCAAAGCAAAGGAATTGGATGGTTTTAGTTTTATACACAAAAGATACGTGAATGTTTGATGAATGATGAGTGAACATTACCAAAGTGCATTCAATTAGCTCCCTACAGAGTTGCATCAAGTATTTCAGAGACTTGGCTGTTTTCTTCTTGCTCACTTCAGGGCCGATCTGGTCGTATCTTTCAACAGTAATATAATAAAAATGCATTTTTGGCGGGCCACTATTACACACACACACGCACACACATTAGAACTTATAGATACTACATCCCGTTGCCTGTCACTCCTCGGCAGTCTTCTCCATTAGTACTCTTGGATCATCATGATCATGATGACGATGATTATGGTGATCGGTGGTGCGTTGTATGTTTCTATGTAGGTTTCTATGCGTAGCGTTAATTAAGTGCAGCAGTAGCTGCATGCAGCAGTCAGTCAGTGGAAAAAGATATAGTGTTTGTTTTGCTTTCCAAGTTCATTGTGTTTGAATGTTTATTTTCTTGTAGTTTACATGATGTTCTTTGGCGTTTTGTTTGCCTTTGGGAGAATTATTACGGAAAAAAAAAAATAGGTAAAGACAAGTGTAAAGTGGATTAAATTAATGCGGAGGCTGGAGGGAGAGAGATAGCTTATTTTAATCCATGTAATTGATCACTTTAGGGATACCAGGGCGAGGTTAAGCAGATGTCACTTTTGACAGATTCAAGAAAGTGAATATCTTCATATATATATACCTATGTACATATAAGCTTAAGAAAGTCGAAAAGAGGGCATGTCAATGGTCGGATTTTAAGAATATTTACACTTACTAATGTTTGCTTAATTTTTCAATAACCTCGTATACAAAAATTCATCCATTTAGCACAAGATTTAAGGCCCAAAATCTGCCGGACATGACTCAATCGATGCTGATCATTTATATCTACATATGTACACATTTCTTTTTGTTTCAAATTATTGTCAAACTTAATATATCCTAAAGATAAGGTATGTATATAAAATAAACTTTAGCAATACAGAAAACATTTTTTCGCCAACTTTTTCGACTTTTTGTCAGATTGCAAAATTATCGAAATTTTAACAATTTGTTAAGGTACAGCTAGTCAGTCTGTTTTTGGGGCTTAAATTTTGAGCTAGGTCGATGAAATTTTGTATACGAGGTCCTTGCGAAAGTAAGCAATACAAGTGTAAAAAATTTCAAAATCCGCCCACTGACACGCCCACTTTTCGAAAAAGTTCGTGGTATACATTTCGGCACATACAGAAGGGACCTACAGTTTTATGCCGCATCCGAAGGGCAGGGGAGTTTTTGAGAAGCTTTCTCATGACAGTAAATACTCTTGGATGTTAGTCAGACGCTCGCAAGAGGTGGGGCCGTGAAAAAAACTTTGGTGGTATTTTCCTGGATTCGAACTCGGAACCCCTTGCGCAGTAGTCCAACGCACTAACCACTGCACCACGGCACCCACAGTATGGTAGATTATGGCGATTTTATTGGCAGAGACCTCAGAATAAGGCCAAATTTATCAAGCGTAGGCAATAGTTTCCTCGCCACGACGCAGGTTTCTATGGAGGTCCACCTAAGTGCTGCTTCTCTCGTGAGAGAGATCTTAAGGGTGAAGCTTGAAGGTAAAAGATGTGGATACGCCACGTGGGTGAATTGAATTGATGCTGAGCCATTTCTTGTAAGTTCGCCAGGCCTCTCATTTACCTTATGCTGCGTATCAAGAACCCCTTGATTTCAGCACATCGCAAGCAGCGATCTTATAGCAGCCTGGCTGTCAATAAATACTCTTTGAAAGTATTGCTTTCACCGTTGATTTACGGACTGCTCTTTTCACTGCAAGTCATGTACAATTGTGTTCATAAGAAACCGAATCATCAATGGAAGCGCTGACCGTTGATGCAGGAAGACCTAACGCTGGTTCGGATAATGCGAAACTCTCCGTTGCGCCTTATCTAGCAACCTCATCGGGTACCAGTGTGAGACCTGCCAAATGACTGATGGGGGTCAATAAATTGAATCATGCGACACAATTCAGAGATCTTTTTCATCCACCAACTTATTTGGATGAGGTTAAAGTTTAAGCAAGGACTTATGCTCCGCTTTACTTTATTGTCACTACAAACACAGATATTACGACCCTGGTAGACAGATGCATGCAGTCTTGTGTTATCGTCCTCCACAAATACATCAGCTCGTTCGGTTTTGTAACCATCTCTGAGAATACGACAACACTCAGACGCTGTAGACGCAGTAGCCAATCCTGAATACCAAGGAAGTCGATCCCAAAGCTGCGCCGTAACTGAAACATCGGAGTCATAGCAGCAAACGGCATATACATAAGAGCAGAGTTATAGGATAGGTGCCTTGCAAGATCATTAAAGCTCTAGTGCTCCAGTGGATCATACCAAAGTCTGTGTATGGGTTTTAGCCAACAACCCATGATATAAGTATCAAGAGAATGGAGATTCAGTAGAGCCCGGAGTACTCGGAAAGGTTTTCGTGCACCCGACACTCAACATGTCTAGTAGCAGCAGGACTGCCTTAGGTTTTACAATGGTTGGGTATATCCAGAGTGTGATCTTGGGAGAGGGGCCCAGGTTTTCGCAATGATTTGGCTGTTCAATCCCCAATTATTTTGCATACTTTCTGAAAATTTAAGCGGGGTGTCTCCGACAGATTGTGTAATAAGCTAATGAAACTCCCTTTTGATTGGTGAATAGTAGCAATTCAATCTTTTTGTTTCGAATCTTTAGCACCCCGTTGATGTGCTCGCTAAGGGAAGGAAGCCACAACTATGTCTTAGCTGCTGCTAATAGTCTCTTCCTTAATGTCATGGTACTCTGGTACCTACAACCCCATCAACAAGTCACCCCTTCGCCAGTTCTTCCGATTGCTGCGGGGATAGCTCTCTTATAAGGCCAGTGATGCAATAAGTTTTAGAATAGACAATACTGCAACCATCACTATGAATTCGTCCAAAACTCATCAAATCCTAACCTAGTTTCTTCTAAAATTCATTCTCAGAACACAAAGATACAGAAACAACAAAAAAAAAGATACTAAAAAACCGCTTATACATATGTCAATCCAAATAAATCATTCCTTCTCCAGAGTCACATTTCATTTCGGCTTTGTTGTCTGTTTTTTTTTTTTGCTTTTTTCTAAACAACCAAAATAGAAAATTAAACAAAGCACACTATCAACAACAATAGACGAAAGCAAAAAAAAAATACACACTGGTGCGCTGCGCCCCCGTCTTCAAAATTAGTGAGAAGAAAAGCCATCTGAGATTCACAAGAAGAAGAAAACAAATTAAAAATGAAAATTAATCAAAAACAACAACAAGTCCATCGAATAAATTAGGCAAATTGAAAAAGTATGTGAAGATATGAGCAAATAAAACCATACACAACAATTATTACTAACAACGCACAGTGGCTGCTGGCAGTGGCGGCTTACTGCAATCTAAGAGCAGGGTTCTCCACAATCCGGTCTCTTTTTTTTTTTTTTTTTTTTTTTTTTTGTGGTGGCAACAGTGCGTGCTCTGACTCTGTGTATCTTATTTTTTTTTTTTTTGTGTTGCCCCCCTTTTTGAAAGAAGATAGATGTCTATCTCACCACACCACTACCGCCGCAACCAATTTCCTTTTATCGGCTGCGCGTATTTGTTTTGTTTACGATTTGCTTTGGTTTTTCTTTCCTGTTACACTTCAGTACGGGCGTTTCTCGTCTTTCGAAAATTACATTTCGAAAAAAAAAAAAAAACGGAAGGTGTCAGATAGGGGTGTGTTAGGATTGCATCTCGCGCGCGGGTTATAAATGGTAAGAAAAGAATGTGTGATTTGATTCGTACTCTCTCGCGGGCACACATTTTCAAAAATCGAAAAAAAAAAAAAAAAATTGTTTCTCCTAGCGAACTCAATTTCGAACATCGAATGACGAAAAACAGATGGAAATGGTTTTTTCCGGAGGAAGAAAATAAAACCACAACAAAAGAATAATAAAAAAAAAAAAACATACACAACACATGTTTAGTAGTAACAAAAAAAAAAAAAAAAAAAATTAAATTGGAGTGGGGGAATGATAAAATGCGATATTCACGCTTTAGATACAATTTACACACAAATTGTGATTTTTTTTTTTTTTTAATTTTTTTTTCTGGCTCACTCGTCAGAAATTATTTGCTGCTGCTTTGATCCTAATAATTAAGATAAGTCAAAAGAGTACGCAATCTCTTTTGCTTGAAGTAGTTTTGATTGTTTGTACGAGATTTCGCATATATTTTCGTTCAATGATGTATTTATCTGTGGATGCAATCAAGAGACTTTTTTACTTAATTATCTATTAATAAATCAAATTTCGCGCTAAAAGTATATATTTTATCTTTTTTTTAGTGCGAATAAATAGGCGTTAAGAATGGAAGAATTGATTTAGATTGCAAACCAGACCAAAATTCGGGTCTGGCATCATCTTGGTCAAACTTCATATTAAGTGTCTGAGTATCTGCGGACTAATCCATTGAAGTAATATTTGACTTTTTGTTTTAGTCCAATAATTAACGATACTTTAAGCCAATTTGACGAGAAAAGGATTTGCTGAAAAAAAATTTTCAACGATTTTGCTTCGATCTTAAATTTAGGGTTGTTTGGCAAAGTCCTATAAGATGGTGTACAAAAATTTTGCCCAAAAGTATATATAACGGTACTTTACTTTGAGCCAAATTTGTAACTGATTTTTTATACATTTCATGCTAACCAATTTAAAATGGATCTAAAAAATTATTCCAACGCTCTAAAATGGTGAAAATTGTAAATTTCTGTGAGAATAGCGGTAGAGCCCAAATATCAGAGTCAATTTGCTTGAAAACGCCTCAAACGAATTTGTTTAAATTTTATATTTACGGTAGTCCTATAAAAATACGCCCCCTTTTTTGGCCAAAGTGGTCTAAACGATGCTTTACTAATTGTATAAAGGTGCAAGCATGGACGGCTCGGTCTTGCAGTTTATTTGTACTGATTGGAGTGTAAAAAGAGGACCGACAACTTAGTGTTGGATCCGTCTATTATGGCTTATGAGCAAAATCCTGTCCAAGCTTGAGATAGCGATCAGTGAGATAGTGGAATGTACCAAATCAAACTAAACTAAGCCCATATCCTTCTTATCCTGCAGTGCTAGGAACCTACATATGTGTGGTGCTACATATAAAAAGTTTTGCCGTCCGATCCGGTGTGAAAGTAGACAAGCATCGTGTGCGTGGTCTAGGTGTATAAGATAAGATGTCATAGTCCAACGAATACCCTCCTGCACGGAGTATATCACAGCGATGCCCGTGTAGCTCCTTGACGTACTCCACTTTCGGCTGTCTTGTTGGATTCTAAGCATTCTTATACTCTTGTGACCAGCGTGATTTCTTTTGAGATAATAATCGAAGTAAAATGAGTTCCCTGAGGTACTCCTCAATTTTCTGTAAATATTATTTTTTTTTTTAATTTATTTAATTTCTTTTTTTCTTTTTGTTTCAGGTGAGTGTAATGCTATTTGTTTTTTGTCCACATCATGTTCCATACATGGCAGATGTTTTTTCGTAAGCAACCACGTATTTTGAATTATTATTTCTCTGTTATAGAGGAATGTATCTATAGGCATGTGGTAGTTTTGTGTGTCTTTTGCTTATAACAAGTTAACTAATCCATGTTACATATATTAAATTAAGAAAAATTGGTCATGGTAGTGGATTTAAATCTGTCAGATATTTTGTCACATATTTTTGGAGATACAAAGAGTGCGTTTGAAATTGAAAGGTTGTTTTCCATTAAACTTTTTCTATCTTTAAATTTGAATGAAATAAACTGTGAGGAAGAAATCATTGACATTTTTAGTGTTCCGGACCTTAAAAGGTAAGACGGAACACTTATGGGTTTGATACGGTGTCTGTCTGTCCGTCTGTCTGTCTGTCCGTCAGTCTGTCGCAGCCCTGTAACTTTTGAACCGATAGACATAGAGAGCTGTGCGCTATGTATACATTATATGGAAGACTGCACAAGATGGCGGCAATGAATTTCATTTTGGCAGCCCTTTTTTGGGCACCTTGTATGAAGGGAAAAAAAAAATTATTTTGTTCCCCATCATGTGGCATATCAAATTAAAGAGAATTTTACAAGGGCTCCATATATGTAAGAAATATTTTTTTCTGGCAAAATTTGTTGAACAAAAAAGCTCGCCAAACATTTGAAAAATGTTGTCCCCCCCCCCTAGCGGCCAGACTATAAATGGTAAAAATATGAAAAAAATTGAAGATACGTAGAATTTAGTGTAGATTGTAAAAACAATACGAAAATTCCTGTATTTTATATATTTTCTGAGAAAAATTAAAAAAATGGGGCATCTAGTTACCCCACTGTATCTCCCCCAGTTTTTATGTTATCCAAATAATTTTTACAGCAGATCATTTTGATACTACGATTTACTCAAGGTATAAGTTTCATCTAAATCCGCTAAGTAGTTCCCGAGTTACAGATTTTAGAAGAGCGCATGGACTTCCCTATATTCTCTTCTCTTGCTGCTACTGCATTCGATTTCGATTTTTGAAAAAAACTAAGTCATTTGCACGAATGGATCGTATATGTTAGCTCTATGCTGCTTTTGAAAACTAAATAAGTTTAAAAAACTAAATTTTTTTTTTTTTTTTCAAAAATATTTTTTTCTTAAATTTTTAAAACTCTAAATGCTGTATTCCTTCGCATGTCAAGTATTGCCAGTGTTTTGCTTTACTTAAACCATTTAACAAGCAAAGTACCGTTACATGCATTTTTATCCAAAAGCTTGGTACGCCATGTTTTATTTTGAAAGTGTAAGTTAAAATGGACTGGAATGTCAGCTCAGTATTACTAGGACATTATTCATATCAAAACCAGTGTTAGGTGTACCTATGCAGGATATGAATAAATTGCCTTCTATTTAATGACAATATAAAATGTCCGGAACACTATTGCACGAGGCCCTCCTCGCACTTGCCAAATTTTTGATTTTGTTTTTGATGGTCCATGTATGCAATTATGTATACTTTGCCTTATGTCGCGCATCCGAAACGTTCAAAAGTTAGGCAAAATTTGACCAGTGGCATTGATTATGTTGGCTATAACTTTACATGTTAATTAATATAAAAATGATTTCCGATTTGACAGATGCACCTCTAAAAAAAATGGCCGCAATCACCTGTCAAAGTTCATGAATCCCAATTGGAAAACCCTGTCACGAGAGACCTTATGCCGCTGAAAAAAACCTCTACATTGCCCATGAATTTTCTATTCACATCATTCTTCTCAGCTACAAGAATGTTAAACAGATCTTACAATCTCCTTTCATCCATTAAAATGCGCTCCATTCTAATATAGGCCCAACTATCTCAAAGATGAAATAACAATGAACAAAGTTTCACTCGAGAACTGACATTAGTGTGGCATCTTTTTTTTTAAGAAAATAGATGCCACGTATTCAGCATTCGGAGCATTAAATTACAACCGCCAAACAAAATAACAGACATTACTTTATTTTTATTGTTCCATGGTCTCGTTTCCTTTGCATTGTCTCTCACAGTGTGTACGAGTATGTATCACTTTTATAAATGAGATGTTAAGACACATGCGTACCAGATGTGCCTCACATGCGAGTGTCACATGAGATTTTTTAAAGAGGATCGTGTTTTTATTTTCTTATATCTGCTCTCACTCTCTACACAAAGACAATTGTCCTTGTTACATATCTTAAGACGGTCGGCGGCATCGTTGACTGTGATGCTAATTTCGAGAATCCATGATCTCAATTGACATTATATCGCACCAAAGCGTGCAGTTATGATACGCATAGTCTCCTCTTCGCCAAAGGATGTCTTGCAAACAAACAAACCCAACCAGATTCAGTTGAGATTGGAACAAGACAGAAAACAATGTTTTTCGGTTGATTTGACGCGCGAACATTGTGTCTGTTTGAAGTTTTATTTGGCTGATGATAGTAAATAGCACTTGGGAGCGAAAAAGAGAAAAGCATCACAATAAGATCGCTAGAGTATGACACACTTTATATGCACACTTCCTGTTGAGATTGTTCCATGGTGTTTTGAATTATTTTGGTTGAGATGCCCCTCTACATGTTTGCGCCACTTACCGCGAGGTTGTCCTTTACAGCATCGTCCGTCCTTAAGCTCTATCCGCTCTATATGACCCAACCATCTCAATCGCTGCATGCGAACTCTTCCGTCTAAGACGATGTATAGTTTGGCATTGTATGTTCTTCTCCCAGTCGCGGCGACTTTTTCTCTCAAGGTGACCAGGGGCATCCTCATCAGATTTTGTCAAAATCCATGCCTCACCGCCATACAGTAGGGCTTGGAGATGGATTAGTGTCTTAGTCCGAGATTGGGCTTCGTTACCCAATTGCCTTCTTAACCTATAGAAACATCGATTGGAAAGAGCAGTTCATCATTTGATCTCCCCACGGGTGTCATTCGCAGAGCTCACCATTGAGCTTAAGTATATATAACTATCAGGCCGTAAGCAGCCTAGAGGGCCATTCGACTTCGTGTTGACATTCGGTTGTCACTCCTTTCTGAATCGCTCTTTCATAATGGTAGCCATGGTTTCACTTATAGCTTCCTAAACTTCTTGTGTGCTGAGCATTAGTCTGATTATGTTTTCGAGGGTTTACGGTACGTGGTCCGTACTTTGGGGATCTATCTCTGCCACTCTTCTAGGTTTGTGTAGTACTTCCTTAGCACTTCGACTCGTTGCTATTGGCGTAGTTGTCCCGTTGGCACTTGATTTCTTAAACAAGGAGGTCTATTGGTATCGCTGGGGATCTATGAGGTTATCCGCATACTCTAAAACTGCCTCTGCCTCTGCCTTTCTACTGTATGATTTCGTGCTCATTGTAAGCCATAGAGCATCATCGATGTCGCCGAGAGTATAGTCGTTTCTTCTGTTTATGTCTTCCAATATTTGACTAGATCATTGCCAGGGTAGCCGTTGTTCTAACTGCCTTATCCGCTGCTAGTCGTGGAACTTCTTACTAGTCTTCATTGCAGTCATGCTTTATTTCTTCAAAAAAGTTTGAGCACTACAACAATTGCCAAATTGTCAGCGAACGAAGTCAATTATTTTCTTAAGGCTCCAAAGTTGTGGACATGCTACGGAGCCCTAAGGGACACCGCCTGTGGAGGGATCGTTGTGCAGTGTTCTTTTTCTAAACATGGCGATCGTGATGCGATAAAGCGATGCGATAAAACGATGTGATAAAGCTGCGATGAGATAAAGTAATGCAAGAGGCGATTATATTCTTATGTAGGTAAAAACAGTGAAGCTATGCACGATGGGCCTCGTGCAGCAGTAACAAACATACTTGTCGTAAGCATCACAAAAGCTTCTCGCGTGGAGTCACTTAAAAAATTTATCAGAAGAGTTTGCTTGTGAGAAGCTGGGCATCACGCCCTATAAAGCGTTTCGATAAAGCTATGTGATGCATATTCTTATGTCCGTTTGAAGAGCAAAGCAACAGTCACTGTCGATTTAAATCTGAATCCTAAGGAGGAAGACCCTGTTGTTTTCAAAGTATTTCATTAGCCTTCTGCGGAATGAAATAACTTAACATTCTGTACACATTTTTGTGACTCATCACAAGAAAATAACCTCATTTGTGTGCACAAAATTTTAAATTTCAGTAGAGCACTTTTCGCAGAGAAATAAATATTTCCATTTCCTACCAAAAATCGACAACATCAAATAACATATGAGGGCGACCTTTTGTTTAACGACACGCATCTCATTTAAATACAAATTTCCTAACTCTCAAGCTGTCTCATAGTTAAACCCAAAAACTCCCTCCTCCCTCACCAAAAACGATATAAAATAAAAATTAAGGAAAAAAAAAAAAAAAAAACACAAAACAACAAAACCAATTTGACGAAGAGATCGCTCTTCAGAGATTTATGTGATGCTCTGATTTGTGAGTGTATCTTTTGGGGGATAAGCGATACAAGTTTCACCCGAATCACAAAAAAAAAAAAACACAACGGAAGAAGAAAAACACACAAGAAAATTTAAATAAAACAATAAAAAACGGCTTATCGTCGAATTTTGAATTTTTATCAGAAGCTAACTTCGTTGGAATTCGACGTTCATTGCCAAAAATTGTGAGCGCTCGGGCTCCCATACGCAAGAGGCCACCATCAACAAATTGATCTAGATATTAGAGGAGGGGCATTAATTAATCCAAATAAGTATACCTAAAGGTGTGATTGATTTGTTTTTTTCTTTATTTTTATTATAATGCGCGACAATAAAGTAGGTAAACACATTATTGACTTGAGAGATTGTCATAATTTGTTGTGTGTGAAACTTTCTATTGACATGGGTAATTTTTTTTTTTTTTTTAATGCTCAAATGAAATAGCCTTTTAAAAAAAAGCCAGATCACGAAAGTAGGTAGATTGATTTGAGTTTAAAAAAAATAAAAATCAGGTCTTTGGGTTTGTCATTTAGAAATACAATAGCAGGAAACAAAGTAGTTGCTACGGAAAAACATTAAAGTTTCGTTAGAAGGAACAATATAAGGGATGAGTATCTCCCAATAAGGCAATACATTTTACTGTATCGTTCAACTTATCCCTCTTTTTCTTTGCATTTGCTTTCCAACGCAGTTTAAGGTCGAGAGTCGTGCCTGGATGGTGCGTTTCTTGACGTAAAGCTAACATGGACTGACCTCTAGTCATCTTATCTAATATTCCACTTTTTCGTCAGCATTGTCATCTGCAAAAATTGTCTGTAATCGTAGAAAATAAGAGACATAGCAAATCGTAGAAAATAAGAGACCTAGTGCATAGCCTTGTGGTATGCCAGCTTTGATTTCTCTTAATGTTGAACACTCTCTGGGAAATTTCTTACTGGCATGCTTGACTACAAGCATCTCTAAGTGTTTACGGCTTTTTTACTTATGGGATTGATACGCGATGTCCATCTCCTCTCTCTATCAGGACGTGTTGATGATTTTCCTTCAGATTCTCATGTTGACCACGTTTCAGTCATTTGCATCTAAACGAAAGAAAACAAAAATTTAACTACGTGGTCCACAATTAAAGGTGAACCTAATTCTTTAATAAAAATATCTAATTGAACTATCATTTACAGTCAAGGACTTTCTGTAGAAATAAACCAAGAAAAATGTCCTTACGTACACGAAAAACTAAATTGTAAGTTGCAGACATTTAATTGGATACAAATCGAAAGGAAGAACTGAATAATCAAAGAAGCAAACAAAACAAAAAATACGGATGGAAAGACACTCTGCATAAGGAGTGTACATACATACGAGTGTGTTTATCCTTCCAAGAGTAATCACCAAATATAACAGCAAAGGCATCGCGGGGTATAGTGAAATTCGAGACAAGGAACAATACGAGAAACAAGAAATGTAAAAGACATAACAGGAGCCACAAGAAAAAAAGAACATCCAACAAATGCGAGAGGAATGAAGTAAGATGCCTAATCTACAATTATCCACTTATCCACTTAGTGAGAGGGAGGAGGCTCAATATGGGAGATTGTATTGTGCTGCACCTGGCCGAAAAGAAAAAAAAAAAAATAATAATAAATAAATATTGGTAGCGGTTGGCGCCTTAACATTAAGTGATTTTTATTTTTAGTCACGTTCTCCTTCTTATACATATGAATGTAGTTAGCGGCTTCTAGTAGCCTGCGGGAGGTTTAGTTAAATTCGTATCTCCTCAAATCAATCGGAGACGAGTTGTTTTTATGCTTTAGAATGCTGTTTGAAAGGACGTTTAAAGCTCCACAGGATCTAAATGATAATGAGTGGGGGAAATTTTCACCTGTTCCTTCAGCTTTGTCAGCGGCAACACTCTTAGACCAGTCATAGGTTCATTCTGATACCATGAAAATTGGCCTTCATACATAGATTGGTTGTCAAAATTTGCGCTCCAAAAACCGGTGAAATGTAAACCATTCGAGCCACTTTTTGGACGTATTCCAAGCGTCGGGAATATTCTTTGAGTTTATTGCACGTTACATGGAAATAAATGGTGGTTCTACTGACGCCAAAATGCTGATCTGACGTACGACACCTATGGGTTCTCGGTAACGCTCTCTCTTACTACTTGAACGTTGATAGTCTCACCATTAGGCTGAGTTGTTGGATTCCAGATTGAATAGTGCATTGTTGAAAGCGCCCTCTATGCTCATGAATTTATCCATATTGATACGCGTAAGTCTGTGCAGCTTAATGAAGCTTTGAGGAGCTTTTCACTGACTTTTGGCTATAAAAAATGCTTCCTAACCTAACAGTCTATAATCCAAAGATGGAGATTATAAAAGCAACATCCATCACAGATTCCCTCTTAACAAAAACCAAGAAGCATTGTACTGCAAAATCATTTAATTTTTCCCATCAGCATTAGAGGTATGCATATGACAGTCGGAGTAGACAACTATAACACCGCCTTTTTTTGTTTTTTTTTGCATTGACGCATTTTCATCTTTTTCGCATGACGCAGCATCAGCGGCATCGGCAGTGCTACGGCGGCGGCGAATAACCTCAAAAAACTGGTCTAAGCGCATCGTCATTATGATCATCATGATCATTGCGTTCCATCTGCATCTGTTTGTATAAAAAAGAAAAAGAGTCATTTAAGCATCATCATTATCCATCTCTAACGTGCATAACGAACAACGTATGCATGTATGCATGACTATAACATGCGTGCTATTCGAGTACTTGTTGCCCATGTTCAGAGAGCGCGAGTTGCACAATTGTATTCCGATTCATATGTTGGATAGACGTGTGGTAACTAATTATACACCCCACAACCCCCGTCTGTGTAGGTTAGACTGTATTGTAATAGTTTCTTTCAGACATTTAGTACTTTTTTAAAGTCTTTTTACTTACAAGTCTAAGCAGTTAGACATTGTTGCCTTAGGAAACAGTTTATGCAAAATTTATAAAAGTCGTCATTGCGATGGATTTGAAATCTGCCATGATCTATTTTGACAGCTGTCAAATGTTATAATATAAATGTCACAGTTTATCTTAGACATTGTCGCCTTTTCAACTTTATTGTGAGCTAAGTTGTGAGCCTTAGTTGCTACGTGTCATACTTAAGTCTCTATTTCTCCTCAAGCTAAATTTTGTACTAGATTTTGGACTGAAATTGGGTTTCTCTTTTGTATATCCTTCAAAACAAACACAGGCAAGTTTCAAACCTAGCCGTAGGTACCAAAAAGATAGCGAAATGTCCTCTCTACTATTTCTAAGTACAGCCCCTTTATATGTGTTTCTTTGGTTCACTCCTGTCGTCATTGTGTTGATCTGTTGTTGGTTTGGACTCAGGTTTTGCATGCGTGAGCTGGGAACTGAATGTGTGTTGTTTGCGTTTGATGCTTGGACAATGTTGCCGAACAGGTTGAGAGGTTGATAGTCGCATTTAAAAACAAAAACAAAAGCAAATCGTGCATAAGAAAAAGACAAGGACCCATACAACTGACTGCCTGCCACTTGGAGAGAAACTCCAGGAACAAAATGTTATTAAATATTTAAATTGCTCCTTTGCCTATAGGTAGTCGTAGTAGTGGCTCTGGATGACAAAAAGGATTTTACTGAGTAGGTTGACTAGCTATAAATATTATTATTTATTTTCCTAGTGTTTCTCTGTGGGATCTGTTGGTATTGGCGATTAGTGTGCGTCAAGTTGGGGTTACATTCTTGCTTGGGGTTTCAAATTATTGAAAATTCTTTTAGATCTTCCTGGAAGTGGAAATTTCTTTTCCGAATTTATTCAACTCAGTTGAATTCTACTCGGTTAGAACAATCGGTTAGGCAGCACGCAGATACTTCTCCAGTTTTCGCTTTGCGTTAGATTGCCTACGGAAGACGCCCGGCTTTCCATGTTCTCCCGACAAGTGGGAGCAGTAGCTCAGCCCATACAGATGTCGCAGCTGGAAAAAGCTCCGAGAGTATGCCATCAAGTCCTGCCTTATTAGTTTTCAGTGTTTTAATAATCTTATTCTTACCAGGATTTGTGGTACAAATTCTTTCTACGGACACCTCAATCAAGTTGTTAGCTGCTTAGTCTAAGTCGCATGAATTCAAGCTCCGATTGAAGTAACCTGGCGTTCTCTGGGAGTCATGTTCCAGAAACCCATCTTTGGTACGATATCCATTCGTCGTCAGTGTGCTATCAGTCCTTATCCGAGGCATTGTGTCGGTTTCCCCAGCGGGCTAGTTTCGGTGAAGCGAATTGCTAGCTCAGGTGAAAACATAGTTTGATATAGAGAGCACAATAAATATTGCCCTAGTTACAATGACACAATTTTCCCTCTCGTTTTCCATTCCTTAACAAATCCCAAACATTTCCGCAAGATATTAAAGTCAACAACTTCTGAAAAAACCGTCATATACCATAGCGAATGCTCTGCTGTGTTCACCCCTGAACGGGCATCTATGATTTCTGATGCTTTTTCACATTGTACCTGACGTTGGATGACATGGATGTCAACCCCTTTTCTTAATGCACAAGGATTAAAAGTCCAAACAGAATTGTGTATTTTTTTTACAAACCACATATTTACCCATCCATCGAACAACCCTTCTGGTTAACTACATTGTTCCAATGAACCCTCCACTAGCACTTTGACTAATAGCTCAACAGTGGCATTGAAAATTACCGGACAGCCGTTTAAGTGTAAAATTTTAATGTTAATACGTAATATGAATAAATAATTGATTTCAATAAATGCAATTTATAATTGAATATTGGTTTGAATCTTCGATAAATAGTTGTCGAAATTTAATTGAATTTTCGATTTGTCAGCAGTTGAACGAGTTGATCAACTAGGTGTATACGAGACTATTCACAGTTGAATAAGTTGTTCAACTAGGTGTACGAGGCTATTTAACAATTGAATGAGTTGATCAACCAGGTGTATGAGACTATTGAACAGTTTAATGAGTTGATCAACTAGGTGTACGACACATTTCAACAGTTGAATGAGTTGTTCAACTAAGTGTACGAGGCTATTTAACAATTGGATGAGTTGATAAACTAGATGTACGGGGCTCTGAACGCGTTCAACACGATCATGTTAAATTTTTAATCGAGTTGCGCCGCTCAACACAGGCAAAGTGAGTCTATGCACTAGTGTACTAGATTATAAATTTGTTCGAGTTGAATAAACCGTTGAATGGAGTTGGTTGGAAGTTGGTCAGATGCCCGATCGTGAAAATTTGTACTTAGGTAGTGTTTTTTCTGAACCCCATATACATAAACCCAATGCATTACCAACTAAACCCCTGTGGGTGCCCAATCAATTTTTTCCATCAACATTTTGTTGGAATGCTGAAAATTTAAGGTTTATAAGCTTTTTGGTATTAAAATTTAGTCTCTATCAAAAATATGACACACTTTCTGCTGCGATAGTCTGACGTTATTACGCTAAAACACTGTACGAGTGCATTAGCTTCACATCGAAATAAAGTTCCAAATGCATTGTTAAAGGCTTCAAAGATTTCGAAATAAAACCAAGGTGTTAAATCCACTCGGACATGTGCATGTATATTCCAAGAATTTTTGCTGTTACTACTTTGTTATATCTGTTTTAGAAAAAGTATCAAAATGTTGAAAAAGTAGAAAATGTTCAAAGAAAAGACGAGTGTATCTTTTTTTGTGTGGTACAAGCCTTAAAAGCTCTGAAGGATAGGGGTATGCAAAAGGTGGATTATGTTGAATTTGGTCTCATAACAAAATGTCTGAGTGTATCTTAATTCTGTAAACTGTTTTACTACATCTGTGGAGGGATATTGAGTCCTTCCCCCAAAATATACATATTTTTTTCCCAACTCAAGTTGAAAATAATTGTGTCAGTCTGTTACATTTTCACGGCTAAACCGCTAAGTCGATTAAGATGAAATTTCTAATGGAAGCAGTTTGAATCCTAGAAAAGGCAATAGGCTGTCTTTCCACGCGAACGCTTTCATGGGTAACAACTAGTGCTCTCTTTTTCTTAGTAATGAATTAGACCTGCCTCCATCCATTGTATAGCCAGAGAAGCAAAGCTTTTTTTATTTTGTTGACACTTTTCCGACTTTCGGAAAAAGCCGAGCACACACCCTCGTGGGGAGTTTACAGGACCTCCCCTATTAGCGCAGTATCTGCTGCCTCTCTGCAGGTATTGGAATTTCGTCATGGATACCATAAACGAGGATACGATGAGACACAACGTGCGATTTATCTTAGCATTGTCTGGCAATTTGATTTCCCGTGAACACAGTGGGTCCTATTACCCAACCCATAGCGGGAGTATTCAATGATTTTTTCCATTAATCAATACATAGGAAGTGGTTAAGGGGCTAAGCCGTGGCAAGGGTGCAATGCTTTAGTGAATATTGCATTGGACTACTGTCATGAAAGCTTTTTCATGCCCCTACCTCTTGTGCACTTCTCTCAGTGTGGGCTCCTCGCCACACTCAGGTCAGTGTTGACCTATTGTAGTCCATTTGATATATGAACTTCCACGTGGAGTGCTGGAGAGTTCCTCTACATCATTAAAGAATTGCCTCCAAATGAATGGGATTTCCACCTAAAATCTGCCATTCTCGTGGCTTTTTTTCACGCTTCAAGCTTGAGGTTTAATGGCGGGATGTACACTTCTTGCCAGTTCGCCAGCCCTCTCCTTTTCCGGTATTCCTTCGTGTCCAGGGACCCACCTGAGCTCAATCCGAAATCCCTAACTACCTATTTCTTGCAACGAGATGGTCAATGAACAACCCCAAGTAAGGCATAATTTATTAAAAGAAACACAAATTGGGTAGATAGTGACGCTGTTAAATCTGCAGATATGAATTTGTAAAATCTTGTAGAACCTACAGCTATGTACTGTAGTAACTACAGCAGGAGCTGTAGAAATTACAACAAGTTGTAGATTCGGCATCTATTACGAAAACGGAAAAAGTAGATACCATTTGAGAATATTCGCATGGTAATTTTTAAAGGCCATGGCGTTGTGGTAGTGTATACAGTCGCCGAGTGAGAGGTTCCAAGTTCAACCCCCAGCCAGATCCAAACATTTTTCACATTTTGTAAGTAAATTAAATTATATAATTCGGTTTAAACACACACTAAGTATTTCTTGGACAAGAACCATTTAATTGGATTGTAAAAGCTATTTCCACCCGTTTCTCGCACCATACCAAATTGTTGTTGTTTCTACAGCTGTTCGACGGCAAAGTGCTGTGAAATCTACAATTTTAGCTGTTATTTTCACAACTAGATTGTTAAATTTACAACGAGAATTGTCGGGTCGATTCTGATTCAATGAATGCAGTAGAATCTACAGCGTTTTGTTCTATTTTTACAGCACCTTTTTTTGGGTGTGCATTTACTCTATTGAAGGCCGAAATGTCGTTGTCGGTTTTTGATTAACGCCCCAACAAGTTCAAGGACTTTTCCTCTGAGCATTGAAACATTCCATGTAACTTATTCCAAATCAATGTTGTTGTAAAAATTCAAATCAAATTCATTCATCCATTCATGCCTTCATTCATCGATTGGATTCGGCATCATCATCGTTATCATGTCGTGGACCTGGGCCGAAAAAAAATCACAAAAAAAAAAAGGAACGGAAAACAAACATTCTTTATCCTGATTCCATTCTTGTTCACAGCAAAGACAGAGGGAGAGCGAAAAAATATCTAACATGGTTGATAGTTTGTTCTTGTTGTCTTGGTACTCCTTGCACGGCGCGCGCGCGCGCGCTTCTTACAGACACACACGTTTCACAATCTCAGAGATGTTAAATGCGGTGAACAACCTGTCGCTGATTCAAATCTCGTATTCCACCTCTTGGTCCCCCGCCTACACACGCAGCCCAAGAGAGCGAGAGAGAGAGCGGAATCCGTGTTCCTTCGTTTTATTTGTTTCTGTTTTTTTTTTTTTATTTATTTTGAACTCCTTTCCTCTTTTGTAGCACATGTTCGCGATGCTTTGCTGATGGTAGAGATTCAGGCTTAGAGATGGCAAACGATATGATGATCAAAAATTAATTAATTAAGTTCGCGACTCGCAGAGGGAAGTTGATGTAAATTTTTACTTCTTTTCTGGTTCTTCTCTGTTTTGTGTACCTATGTATGTATGTATGTGCGTCTTGAAATCGCGTGGTGTCCCTGTAGTCCTGTCTCGTGAAACTCTGTATTAATCTTTTAGTTGTCTTCAGTGAAACACAAGTAAAAAATTTTGTTTTATAATATTCCCCTTACCACCAACTTGTTTTTTGTTTTTTGTTCCTTCTTCTTTTGGTCTGTACATATCTTACATTTTTATATATTGCTAGTGAAAAAACTTTTTCAAAGAGCTTTGCGAGATGCAGTTTTAATAGTAGCGCCATCTATCTGTAACAGAACAAAATACTTTTGTGATCTCGCCCTTAGGCAGAGCTAAATGGCTTTCGAACTCTAGTCCAACTTGAGGGCCAACCATAATCAACATTGGGAAGCATAAGTTAATGTCATAACTGACCGAAATGTTTCCACTGACCATAATACTTTTGCCCGCATAGCCACCCGTCAACACAATCTACAGTTTTTTTTTTTCTGTCGTTGTTGAAAACAGTAATCATTCGAACATTTCCAAATATAAAATATAAGCAAATATAATTTAAATATAAGTTGGTAATTTCTACCAACTGTCAATTGGGTCTTAAGATCGTTTGTATTCGTGGGTTTATACTCACTTTAGACTTTAGACTATTAATCGGCATGATAAAGCTTCTCAGAAAAACCTACAAAAAGATTGACAGATTGAAAGTGTTACGAAAGCGGCATTATTGGCGATACTTAACATATGGTATCAGAGATGGCGCTACAGTTGATTGAGAGGGTTCTTATTTCACAATCTAAGCTATGTCTGTGGAAAGCAAAGCAGATTGATGTATCGAGCGAGAAGGATCCAGCTAAGATTAAGACAAACAACTCCATCTATATACGTCACAAAGAAACACAATGAAATGTTCAAATTAGATTATTATTCATCCGAATTATTTATTTGTCCCGGTGCCCCTGTGTGGATTTTTACTCCTCCAATTATTGTTTGTTAATCCCCCACATCACCATCATCATAATCCTGGACAATCTCTGTTGCTCTGCGGGCAGGTTTTTGTCTCCTTTCGCGTGTTTGCTGACCTAGCATGCCAACATGCAATGCTTTTACTACACACACACACACCAAAGGCAAGATGACAAAAAAAAAAAAAAAAGAAACAAAGCCAAAGGGAACCCTCTTCCTATACAACCTACATACATCTCGGAGAATTTTCATGGTGCGCCACGCCAACCCTGCCGGTGTGTGCTCTCGTCTGACGCTTCACTTTGCGCACGCTCTTTGTGGTACCTGTCGAGAGATTAAAGCGTAAATTAAAAGAGATAATAACAATAAAAGGAGTGCATGCATGCATGCACATCTCTCAAACGGGAGGCGGTGTGGTAGTGGCTGCACATTTTGAATTGTTTGAGCGAAGAGGCGCTGCAGGAGTATTGCAGGGCGCTCAAAGGAGATACATAAATTCAGCATAGGTTACATACGATGATGACGACGACGGCGACGATCGAGTCGTCGGAGTGTATTTTTGGGATTAAAGCTGCTGATGACGATCGTAATGAGATGGAGAATGCGTGCGATGGCGAAAATGCACTCGGCCAGCAAACGGAGGCGAGGGAGGAATATACTGTTGAATAATAGTGATGCGCGCGGTACCCGGGCGGCCGGCGGCGGCATTCTCCTAATGGCTGCGTGAGGGAGTTGGATCGAGGGGATACTTATTTTAATTTGATCGTTTTCATTCTTTCATCGTGTTGTTTGTTTGTTTGTCGTGTTTTTTTTTTTATTTAAATGGTGTTGCGCTTTTTTTTCGAAGGATACTGCATCCAATCGGCAGTTAAATTGCGTGAGTGCTGCTCTTAAGGCTTTTTATCTTTTTTCTACGTTGACGTGTTCCAAAAAAATATTCCAAAAAGTAGTCTTAGGTCTCCTTTGAATTATTTTCCAAATGTATTTTGCATTACATGTTAGATAAAGGACAAAGAAACTGATTGTCTAGTTTTAAACATCGGGAATTTTCTGTACCTCTAATTGGGAAACTGGTACACTCCCTTGGGAGTAAGTACAAGTTCTAATCCAGAAAAAAATCTTAAAGGAACACTGAGAGCACTTGAAGCAATAGCTTCCAAATTCAAACTTGTATCTGCTGATAGAAAAGAACGACATGATCAAAGGCTCTTGCACTTAAAACCCATTTTAAAAGACTGTGAAGATGCTACCATTAAGGGTACGTACTACAGATCGACATGTCGCATTTTGCACAGAGGAAGACTGCCTGACGTACTATTCGGACTTCAAAGTGGAGTTCCTCAAGGCTGAATTCTTTTGCCAATATTGTTTTTTTTTTTCATCATCATCGAATATAACGTTGTAAGTCGGCCACAGGTTCTAAGTAACTTTAGCCTTTAGAACCAAAATGCTATTTGGGGTTCTGACCATCAATAAGCTCCTTTGTTGTGTTATGGGGAGTCCTATTATTGAAGATACTTACTGGCTTAAAGAAAGCTCTACTGACGTGTGTCTCGCGTCTCACATTACCTTGCTGTTCTGCTTGTGGATACCTTTCTAGAAGCCTGCTGAAAGCCATGTGGATTGACAAAGGTGCTGTCAATTAAAGAAGGGATACCAAAGAGTTGGTGTAGTGGACCTAGAACTCAAGTGGTATTAGGTATTCTCCATGGGTCGTGTCCAAACTAACTGGGGAGAATTGTATGTGATTTTTTTATTTTGTTTTCCATACGTTCTTAATTCACGGTATTTTTTCGCGTTCGTGTCGAAAAATACCAAGTAGCTTAACAACTGACTGCCAAAAGCACAGTGGACTCTACTTTTGCATCGAGGGGTTGTAAAACATGCTGAGTATTCGCTTTTATATAAAATTTGCTAGTCAGTGTCTATATCTAGGGAATTTCAAGACGCAGTAAGCTTAAATGAATACATATAGTCCCTTTCGCCCTCTAGCCAGTGTAGGCAGTATCAAATCATCTTTACTCAATTTCGGGTAAAATTTTGAGGTTAGAAAGCTTTCCTGGAGAATATTTTTCATGGTTGTAGTGAACGTAAAAATGTCTAATTACTTGATTGCAACAAAAGGTCCAGACCAAGTGCTAGTATAATAGAAGAGAAAAGAGTATTGAATGTTTGAAATGCAACCACATCAGAACCATCTAAAATATGTTTATTTATTTACTGGCTATGTGTTTGATTTCAAACAAAAGCTTGACTGTTTGATTCCCTTGACCCTTGTATAGTCAATTGTAGCTCGTCATCTATTCAGTGAGGAACACAAGAGTACATTATACTATCCAACATAATTGCAAAAAAAAAAAAAAAAAAGCCAGCCGTTTGTCCTATTGTTTTCTGGTCCGTTTTTAGAAAGATGAATAGACCCCGCTAATAGAGTCCTTTTATGTCCATTATTTTTTCCTGTAGAAGAATTTCCCTTTGATGGTACTTGCTGCCCGTTTGGCTGGCTACACAACCAAATGCAGCTCCCATATACATACATACATACATCAACCGAGACTTGGTCCAGAGTTGAAACGATTCTTGGTGTACTAAGAATCATTCCACCATGCTTTTAGTCAAAAGAGAGAATGCAAAGCCTTTTAACGGTTTTCCAAATCATTTATTTAAGAGCCGAGAACTACCTCACTCTCACCCACTTAGACGTCCGTCTCACATTCAAAGGACATTATTGTACACATGTTTTTTTTTTCAATTTTTTTTTGGGATAATAGTGGAGAGGACTAGAATAACAAACATAATCCTTGTTTGGTCAAAGGGGTCAGGACGATAATGGGATGAACTGCCTACTAGTCCATTGATGTCCGTCCTTGTCGATTATATTATAATATATCCTTGTGTTGTTGGAATAATAGTAAATAACAACAGTTGAAGCACAAGCAATAGAAAATAATCATAATCAAAGAGGAACTAACACAAAGTCGTCCTGTTTATTTCAATAAAAGAGCAGGATGTAATGTCCTTTTCAGGCCACTTCCACTTGAGTGAGAAACGTCGGGGTTGTGTGTTATTTTAGAACTGGGGTTCGTGGAGCAATCCTCTATAGAAATTAACCCTCAATTTTCTTTTGCCTTTAAAGTGAGTCCTCTACCTCTCCAGCTTTTTTGTCCTGTTTTTTTTTTCTATTTTTTGCAAATATTTTTTTTTGGTCTTGTCCACTTGTGGACTTTTTGCCGTAAATAAAAAATGTAATGAATAAAATCGGATAAAAGTTAGGTCCCAGTTGTTCATCGTCAGTCGTAGAGATGGTAATGAAAGGCGAAATCCCTTTTCTGTTTTTTTATTATCCGTTTGTGTCATGATTTAAAATTCAAAGTGAATCAAAGAGTGGACACAATACTGTTCTTATCATCAAATAAACATAAGAAAACATGACCAGAAATCGATCTGGGGCAAAGGACACTGGGTGTCGTTTGTTTATTAAAATTTGATTTGCAGTTTGGATATCGATACGGCTTAGGCACAATGGCCATTCGATTTAACACTCGAGTCCTAGAAGTGACCGTAAATACGGTTTCATAATTCAACCATGGCTCTCTGGTGGGCAATTCCTTTGACGATACGCATACGAGTCGTATGTCGTATAGGATATAGCCGCCGCATATCCTGTAGATAAGAAGGGGATTATTGGTTGTTTGCCCTTGTCACCCCTTATTTTCTACGAGAAGCAATGGACCCACGCATATGCTTTTGAGAAGTCATTCGGAAGCAAATTATGGACAATCGAAGACAAGGGCGAAATGCTTTGTGAAAAAACGGCAGGGCAGGGGTGTGGGACGGATTGACAAATGGGTTTGATCGCTCTGTTGCTTTGTGTTTTTTTTTTGGCACAATGAAATTCCCAAGACTCAAATAAAAGCGGGTGGGCAGGGTAGGCTTCTTCTGTATCCTTTTGCATGGGGTTAAGTCCGATATGGTTTCGAATTCCTGTTCCTTTTTTTTATTAGAATAGACCGACAGATAGATACAACAGCTTTACGAGAACCGCTTCTATGAGTGCAAAAGCCTTGACTTGATGAACCTTAGATGGTCTTTCCCAGGTCTTGTCTAGGTTTCAGATTAATGCAAATCGAAAAGCTTGACTTAACAGCTGTCGGTGTCCAAAGCGAGATCCTCCCGCGATATTCATCTCGAAACTTTGTCTCTCTTTGAAAAACTGCCTTTGAGGTGGCCATCCTGACAAGAGTCAAGATACGCTTAGACAAAAGAGAGGTCCATTTGATGAAACGAAGGAGTCAATGTTTACTCGAGAAACTTTACCGATTTCCGGGGAATGCTAGGAAGCGTGACTAACTCAGGCAACCTTTACTGGGGTGACTGATTCAAACGAACCACTGTACTCTCTTGCAATAGTTACTGGTTGATAATGTGGCAATGATGATTGTGTAGGTATAGGGTGCACGAGAGTATTAGAGTCAAGCTCTTAGATCCGTGGAGTTGGTAGAATCTCTAGGTGACTGATTCAATCAAATTGTAGTCCCTGGTTTGGTTAGGTTAGTCCCTTTTTACTTAGGCACACTGGCCGATGACTGATTCAATCTAGCCTAGAAAAGTAACCAGTTAGAGATTAGCCGTCTCTTTCTCAAAGTAGCTAGCGCTGAGAGATTGCTCTCCTCTTCCTTCTTGTCGGAGAATATAAATACCTTTTAATGTCTGGGAATCATGCTTCAAGTCTTGGAATACTTCATCCTTTCCTGGGTACTTCAATTGTTACCTGAGTGGACAGTTCCCAGTTAAATAATTTTCGGGTAGTTGGCTTGCTCTCGTTTTATTGCAGTTGCCTTACGAGGTTTTGGTTGTCCCAGTATTCAGCGAGAAGTTCGTTTTCCCAGTGTGTTAGAGTGGATGGGAATTGTTGTCCTGTCCCACTGACTGCTTCGGTGTAATCCACCCTCTTAGCTTGAACATTTGCTTTGCTAAATCAAAAGTAAATTGAATGTCAATCGAAATCATTTGTTTCGCGCAAAAACAAAAAGGTGACGAATCTAAGGAACCAAAAAAGTCTGAGAAATTCCCCAATTTATCGATCTTGTCATTTTGAATCAACCGATCAATCCATTGATTCCTGTTTCTTGTATGTATCCATGCAGTTTTTTTCTGTGTGTTAAGTCCCAATCAAATCGATCAATCAAAATACAAATGATCAATGTCAAGACATGAGAGAGAGAGAGCACACAAAAAGGGGGATAATCGCACAGATTGATCACCACACAAAGCAGACAAAAAAAAACAAAAACAAAAACAACGACGAACAGGAGAACAAGTGAAAATAAAGAAATGAAACACCATCGAAAGCATAAATAAATTATCGACGCACGCTCGAGCTGCTGCTTGCTGAGGTCCTAATCCTTCAATTGATGGGTCATAAATTGCTTATCGGAATGGGATGATCTTCAACGTCATGGATACGTCTGATCGGTGGTCGTCGGTAGATCTCGATGATCCGCGCAGCGGCTGAAGATGGCGCTATGTGTGAGTTAGTTTGTGCGTGAATGCCCCGTCAGATTGATATGCGATCGTTTTGCCACCATCCTTGCTGAAATGGATGTTTGTCGAGGCGAGATTTATTTATTTTTTTGTGTGTCTTGCCATTCGATCTTGCGCGACCTTTTTTTTTTAATCAAAAGAAAACAAATTTTTCCACATTTCGGATGACACACGCTTGGCGCATATCCTTTTTTCACATTTAATTGAAATGTCTGTGGTTGCTGGTGGGTAGGACAAGACAGAGAATATCGATTTGATTGATATCTTTAAAACGACTTAATCGGGTTTTTGAGAAATCAATTGTATGTATTGTGTCCACCTCTTTCTACAGGAAATATGGCAAAAGCAAATTATTTACATTTAAAGACGGAAACGGAAAACCAATGATTTATTTATTTACATCGATAAATGTTCTATGCTGTGTGTTCCGTAAAAGCGGCATGTGGGGTGGAATAACGACGACGACGACGACGACGACAAGGAGGAGGAGGAAGCGCCCCCTGACCTACCCAACAACTCTTTTAACATTCAACAACAACAAACGGAAATAGGAAACGATGAGTGCTTTTCAATTCTTCCCGTTCATCGCGTTGCCATTTACGCAACAAAACTCTGAGGAGAAAGATGAAGGAAAACGACGCCCTTTCTCGAGACGGCACTCGGCCATGCTGAAGCTGAAGCTCCAGCAATTGCCATTTATTTATTTATATGTACTTCTTATTTTTTTGGTTTTCTTTTTTGATTTTGCATGTTACTTTAGGTTTCGTAAACTAGAAGGGGTTGTGTTGGTTAGCCAAAGTATTTGAAATGATAAATAGACTAAGACGTTTTCGAGGACTTTTTCGAGTTCCATTTTCTTTGTTTTCTTTTATTTTCGTTGGTTTTTGTTTGAAGACGGAAGTCATTACAAATAAATTTTCGGTTGATAAGGGTCGCTATCACGGGGGTAGAAGAAAAAGTGCATGGGGGTAACGATGAGAAGGGGTGAGGTCTAATGCTTTATTTTTGTTTAATCGTAATGTGACATGGAAATTATTATATGTAGAGGAATGCAAATGACATTGACGGCTTCTAAAACATGACAATTGTAAAAAGTATTATTGATATCTTGTCACCCATTATTAGTGTTGGCTGCCTAGATTTTGAGTACTCTCTTGTATGTTCCTTAAAGGATTCCTAATACTTAGCCAACAAATTAATAATATTTTCAACGAAGTGGACTCTACCTATGTACTTGTGACATGAGGAATCAAGTTTTTTGAAACACTGGAAATTGGGCACGTTAAGACGAAAGTCTACAAGAGGATAAAAACGGAATTGCTATCATCCTTACGTTAGCATTTTGACCAATGACTGTTTGATGTCTTTCAAATTGGCGAAACAAGGCGAGGAATTTTAAAATATGCGAACAGGGAGACAACCTCATCAAAAACAATCAAAAGGAACGGAAAAGAAACGGAGTTTATAAAGCCTGCCATAGAGGGCTGGTGTGCGACCCCAGGAATTCTTGAATACCAATAAAATCCAAATTGGCTACCAGGGTTTAAATGACGCCTCGGGCTAAAGTGCGATCGCCCAGTAAAGCCTTGACAGAATACTGTATCTGTCGGGAAGAAAAGAAATACTTTCTATGAGCCGCAGTTGCATTCCTCTCCTCCTTGCACGTACGTTCAATACAGGTCACGCTACGAATACACATGAGTTCACCCTCAAGGCCAACTTGAGGTATATCTCCACTGAATAAACGTGGCGGCTATCCAAGTCAAACAGCTCAAAAGATACAAAATTATGACAGAATATAGCCCATATACCTACAGTCGTATTGACAGGCTTATAATAGTTTTGAAAATTTTTTAACAGCAATACTGTTACGGTGAATTTAAGACAGCGACAGTGTCTTAAAAAGCATATATATATATATATAAGTGTGATACACTATCCTTTTAGCTCCTACTTCCACCAATTTGAGATGAGGATGCACTTAGACTAAGAATATGCTCATGGTGCTGCCGATATGCAAAGTGGATACCATTTACTCTTTAGTATGAAGCAGCCAATCTTAGTCGTACAGGCGTTGCTGAGATCATTTAGATCGTTGAATAGGTATTCACTTAATGTAGCCTCCTCTTCTTTTTCATTTCTACAGCTTGCGCAGAAGTCATAGTAGGGAATGCCTACACCCAAAAAAAATGTGCTGTAAAAATAGAACAAAACGCTGTAGATTCTACTGCATTCCTTGTCAGAATCGACCCGACAATTTTCGTTGTAAATTTTACAGAGGTTTGGTTGTAAATTTAACAATCTAGTTGTGAAAATAACAGCTAAAATTGTAGATTTCACAGCACTTTGCCGTCGAACAGCTGTAGAAACAACAACAATTTGGTATGGTGCGAGAAATGGGTGGAAATAGCTTTTACAATCCAATTAGATGGTTTTTGTCCAAGAAATACTTAGTGTGTGTTTAAACCGAATTATATAATTTAATTTACTTACAAAATGTGAAAAATGTTTGGATCTGGCTGGGGTTGAACTTGGAACCTCTCACTCGGCGACTGCATACACTACCAAAACGCCATGGCCTCTGAAAATTACCATGCGAATATTCTCAAATGGTATCTACTTTTTACGTTTTCGTAATAGATGCCGAATCTACAACTTGTTGTAATTTCTACAGCTCCTGCTGTAGTTACTACTGTAAATAGCTGTATTTTGATGTAGATTTTACAAATTCATATCTGTAGATTTTACAGTTGGGGATTGTAGTTGTTTTAACAACTTTGTTGTAAAATTGAATGAATTCGCTGTAAAATCTACAAAGAATTGTTAATTTAACCAGATCCGCTGTTAAATACACAAATCTACAAGGAATTGTTAAATCTACTGCCTTCAATTGTAAAACTTACAGCCCTTTTTTTTTTTTGGGTGTACAGACGAATAGACATATTATGTATTTGGGAACATTTGAAGTTTGTTTTATTGTCAAATAAATCAAACTTAAAACGGATTTAAAAACATCTTTTAAAATTTCTTGAGTAGTGTAATCGCAATCCATTCAAAACCATTTTGTTACATTTTGGACCTTATGTTTGTCCAAAAAACTTGATTAAATCTGGGACAAATGATCAACGACAACTTTCACTGACACCTTTGGGGGATTGCTCAGAAATCGAGGGTTCAAAATTGCTCTTAGAAGAATTAAATATCTTAAAATTTAATGACAAACTAAATGCATTTGTGACCGAAAATTATTCATAAATATTTCATCAATAAAACGAAAATAATCCAACATTTATGTAGTTATCACGCACACAAAAATCATTCATTCAACAATAAATTTAAACAAAAAATAAAAAATAAAAAATTATGGCGAACGCTAGAACAATGTTTGAATTTCCGTTTCTCTCTGTTGGATTGCACCAAAAAAAAAAAAAAAGAAGAAAATAATACAAAAGGTGTGAAATTCAAATAAATATTCTGATTTGCATATACATACAACGCCCTCTATATATAGTATATTCAATTGAAATGAAAATGTTTATCGAATCGTTAATCTGTCAACGGTATTGGTAATAAATAACAATGATGAAGTATATTCTTGATCCTAGACTCGTACTTTTGTCTTGTGTGTGTGCGTGTGCGTGTTTACTATTGAATTGGACACTTTTAGCTAGAGATTTGTGTTTTGTTACGGTTTAGCTGAAAAATTTGACAGCAAATGCTGTCAAACGGAATCAGCTCATTACTCGAATGTCGACTCTTCTGCACACGGTGTCTGTCTGTCGTTCTTATGTCTTCGTTTTGGTTTTTTGTTTCTATTGTTCTTCTTTTTGTCGTTTGAATCATTTGATTTTTAAAAATAAACTAATACCCTCTCTCTCTCTCTCTGACCTGCTTTCGTATGTTTAAATTTGAAGAATTTTTTTTTTTAAATGACAACATAAATCACTTTTAGGCGAATGGCAATTTTCTTTCTGCTCGAAATGTCAAGTGTCATGTTGGGAACAATGTAAAAGTTGACAGAATGATCAAATGACCCTTTTTGACTCGAGGCGTTTGCTCTTTTAAATTGTTTTCTTAGTTTTATGTCAGTCATATGTTTTGGAACGAGAAGATATTTTTAGAATAATTTTTATTTGAAACAGTAGAGCCCACTTACTGACTTGTCAGGGTTGGCATGGGGATATGTGAATGTAGTATGCATGTACTATTCAAGGGAGCTGGGGGTGGCAGAGAGCGTATGCCTGCTTGATCAGAATCTCAGCATTGAGAATGCATTAAGCGTGCGGTGGCTAATGTCATAATTGAACGAAAACTGCACTTGCGCGCTGTCAAAATCTAACCGCATTAAGGAAATGTGTTTTGAGTCCTGTCGTCTCCGTCTAGCTCTTACAAGATGTCGTCATTCGCAGCTAAGCGCTCTATGATAATTGAATTAAGGCTCTAAGGCCTGTACCACAAAATTAAAGTACTACAAGTACAAGTGAAATTTGACAGCTGTCAGTGGTCACGGCTCAGTCCAAGAGTTCTCATTCGTCAGACAGATAGGACAGGATTCCATTTATTCTTCATGCCTGCAACTTCTTATGCAGCACACCAAGTCACTCTGGGTGAAGGCGAATTGCATAGCGGCTAGTAATTACACCAAAAATTACTGAGTTGAGCGTCTATTCTTCCGAAAGACCATCTATAGCGCTTTGCCTGTAACGTACCCAGCGTCTCTTTGCTCGATCGGGGGTGGCTTCATCTTCTATCTTCTTACCTAAGGAACTGGTTGGGGCTACTTCAGTAGGTTCAGCGTCATCATTTTTATTTCTTTCGATATTCATGTGCTTTGGTACCCAACTGAGGGTCACCGTTTTGGGTCTGGGTGTAACAAGCCTGAACCTTATTACAGCAGAGTACAGAGTCTAGCTGTTTCTATAGGCAGTGATCGTATGTCCAACGATATAACTCGTACGTGTAATTTCAAAAGCCTGTATAATGACTCTGACTTGGACTTGTAAGACGCTGCAGTCGTTGTTTATTCGTTACTCGGACTCCCGTACCGATGTTCATCTTAGAACCGTCGGTGTAGATCGTCGACTCCATTTTCTTCTTGGTTTTCCAGTTGTTCCAGAAAATTCTGTCACGATTTCTACATTATGTATCTCCTTTCGAATTCTTGCTTAGGGCTCATGTAATCAGTTTTCGTCAATAGCCCCTCATCGGCACAGGATGGAGGTATTGGCGTAAGGGTTCAATGCCCACAATCGGCTTTTCGTCAGTCTTTCAGCTGTTTTAGCCGCCAGAATACTGCAGTAAATGCAAAGCATGGTTTCCTTTGCCGCTGTCGGTGTCGTCCTCATTGATTCTATAATTCCGATGCAAGCTGCCGCTGGAATTGACTTACTTACTAATGTCCTGTATCGCCTTGTGGGTCCTAGGGCTTCTACAACGTTAACGCGTCATCGTGTGCGGTTTCTGGAAATGTGCCTAAGTTCTCCCCAATTGTTTCCCAGTTGCCGTGCTTCCTTCTCAACTGTTCTGCACTACGTACTCCTAGGATATCCCCGCGTACCCTGCGATATCCCAAAATTACCTCTGGATTTTGGTGAGGTTTGAATGGTGTTACTGCTTCTCGTGTATACTATCGACCGACAGTATTTGGGGGTCTGAAGGTAGCAATTGACTTCTTCCTAGTAAAAATAACAATCTCCGTCTTTGAAGGGTTTACTGCTGAGCCAATATTTCCTAGTACTTGCAACTTAACCTTGCCATCGTGCAATTTTCTTTGCCATCTGATCATGTATCTCCCTAACTATTGACAAAACAATGTCTCAAACTTATAAAGACTGCAGCTCTTTTTCCTTTTGTGTGGCACTTAAAATAGTATCACTCGAGTCGGTCCTATTCGATAATGTTGTATGACTCCTTGATCTCTCTACCTCTTCCTGTCTATGAATGCAAATACCATTCCTCTTCCTTTCATCGATTTGTATAGAAATTTTGAAAGAACACAAAAGCTCTTCGGGGAATTGTGGAAAACCATCTTTACGTGAACTTCCATCGCATTATCTTTTCAATAAAACTTACAACTTGATATTCTAATTTCCATTACTCTACCTTCGAAAATGGAATCCCCATCCTTGTTGAATGTTAAATTCCATTGCACATAATATTCGTATAGTAGTTGTTTCTTTTACCAAAAACAGAAAACAAAACATAAGACACAATTTCTATCAGGTTTCCCCAATCACTATCCCGAAAAGTTTCTCTGTTATTTTGTGTATCTGTTCTGTACCTACGAGTACGTTTCCTTCATCTAATGTGATTTGTTAATTTATTTTCTCAAATGTCGTCTCTGTACATATTCTCAGAATCCATCTTGGCAAGATACAGAGAAGAAAATTTTCTCATTTCCTTTTTTGGGATGGAAACTTAAGTGAAAGGATATGTGCGACATATTCACATGTACATATGTATGTATAAACTATAGAAAATCTTCTTCTTGAGGGATGTGGAAAATTTCTTCGTTTTCTTAATGAAGCACAAACTCAAGGTATCTTCCACACTTATAATTTTAGGTTATATCCTTTTAGGAAAGGGTTTTCACATTTTCCTCTTCTTCTTTGCCTTTTACTATTCTCATGTGGGTATATGCATACATTTGTATATGTGGAGGCTCAACTTGGGCTAAGTGAGAGGGTGTATGTGTATATATGTGTGTGTTGTTTTAATTTCCTTTAGAAGATTAGAAAATCTATATTATCCTGGCAGGACAGTCATGAAAAAAAAAAAAAAAACTTTGTAATAAAAAAAACTACAATCCATTTGAGTATAGTTTTGTTTTTTTCTTTGGTTTTTTCGTTTCATATTAGCAGCATGTCATCAAAAAGAAAGTCACCCCCTAATAAATTCGAAGGCGGAGGAGGAGGTGGTGGTGGAGGAGGCAGTAGTAGTCCTCCAACAGTTTCGGCACCATTTTCAAATGAATTCGTTGCCCAACACCAACTGCATCAGCAACAGGATCATCTTAGTCATATATTTAACACACTTAGCAATGCTGATCCACAGTCTAATAATATTCTGCCATATTTCCATCATATAAACCAACAGAATTCATTAACCGCTGCTGCAGCGGTTGCTGTTGCTGTTGCTGCACAACAACAACAACAACAACAACAACAGAGAGGATACTTTGATGGCGATGATAATGATGCGATTAATATGTCCCGAAGTATAACACTAAGTAATCGTTCGCCAATTCACGAAAGACAACGGCAACCCTTAAATAACTCCAACAACTATCCACCAAAGAGTAACAACAGCGCCGGCAACACTGACATCAACAAAAAATGTCCATCACTGCTGGGGCATGATGACACCACCACAGCTTATTCCCCTTTGATGGTGAATTGCGCCCATAACAAGACCGAATTTGAACGTGGTGAACAGAGTAGTAACAGTCCCATAGGTGGCGCCACCGATGTTGTTGGCTTAAATGAATTCGAATCAGCAGCAGCGCCAGACGATTGCGATGGCATTGGACTGATAAAAGTGAAAACTCCAAATAGCTGTGCCAGCGAATGGAGCAAGAGAGATAGTCATCAACAGACAGATGAAGAGGACGACGATGACTTGGTCACAGCTGCCGGTGGTAGTGATGAAATAGAGGGCATCCCTGATGCTACTATGTATATAGACGAGAACGTTGATACAAATGCAGACAATGATGAGGAAACGCACGCTGAGAAGGCAGAGTCAGAAACAAGAGAACTGTCTCTGAAAAGTGAGGTGAGTATCATTTTATTTTTTTTTTGAAAAGTCTGTCTAGGACTAGGACCCCTTTACTTTGAGCCAATCCGCTTTAATTGTTTGGAATGGTTTCTAAGCGGGATTCAAATAATTTTTGAATCATAAGGCGAAAGGGCGGCATTTACTGCTAATTTTCGTGGTCAACCGCTGCGTGGCGAAATAAATTTGTTGAAGCTTATTTCGAAGGCTAAGGCTTGCTAGATCTCTGTCATATGGAACTCGACAGTTTTGATGCAAATAATATTTTTATGGCTTGGGTTGTCCTATCTTTTGCCAGAATTCGCTTAAGTTACTTATATAGGTGGCGCTACAGTCAGCATTCACATTCACGTTTTTTTTCGTTTAATTTCAGTTTAAAACCGAACCTGAGGACTGTTCATCGTCACCACCAAAAAAACGCTCGAAAGGCAGTAAACATTTAGCGGGAAATTTCACAACTATCATAAATAACAACAATAATGATAGCAAAAACAATAACAACAATAATTGTAGTAATATTAATAATAATAGTAAATTATATTTATTAAATAATATAAGTGAACATTTTAACGAAAATGCCGAAAACCAACAAATGACATCATTCGACGATTCAACAAATTATAATCAAAAATCTTCATCAACATCAACAATTACAACTGCAATAAATAGTCAAAGGCAACAAAAACAAAATGAATTGGATGACAGCGATATAGAACAACAACAGCAACAAAATTTACTTAACGCATCATCTAGTAGTAATAACAATAATAACAGCCCTAGTAATTTTTTAATTAAAACCGAAAGCAATAGTAATTTTATTAAACAACAACAACAACAGCAACACTGTAATAGTATTAGTAGTGGTGGTAATTTAAACAGCAATAATTTAGACAATAGTAGTTTATACAACAATAACTATTACAATACGAATAGTAATAATAATAATAGCTACAACAAAAACAACATAAATAGCGGTAATAATAGTGCCGCCGGTGGTGTATTTAACGATGCGTGCAGTGGTGGTCCCTCAAAACGTACAATGGACGATGTTGTTAAACGTTTAACAAATAAAATGCGTAGTAATTCAGTGACAGATATGCGGCAAAGTGGTAGCAGTTCACCGACGACGTCAGTTAACTTAAGGTGAGTTAGATACATATTTATTTATATTATCCCGATTAAAGAAAAAAAAAAAAACTGTGACACATGTAAAATTATAAATTCGTCCTTTTTTTTATACTCGCTCATGTCTACAAAAGTGAACGAACATTTAACGAATCAACACTGCACTTAGATCTATTGTGCTTGTTTTGAATATCATATTTTGCAGGCCAATGGCTCCTATTTACATTTGTTTTACTGTTAGTTGGCGAAGATGTATGAAAGGCGATAGAAAATGTCATAATTTAATGAAAATTCTGCTGGCAAAAGTTGAGCGCACTCAAGTGCCCAACCCATAGAATCCGTCGATCCGCTGTTCCGTCGACGTTAACTGACAGCACGATAAGATACACACAACCTTATGGGAAGCGGTCCATAACCAACGGATGGATGAACTTCGACGGACAAAGTAGGTTTACTTTCTACTTTTTCAATCCGTCGATCCGTTGTCAGTACACACATTCACGTATTTAAGTTCACACATTCACATATTGAAGTTCACGCATAAGAAAATTGAGAGTACGCATTTTCATTGGTGGAAGCAGAAAGAGAATTAAAGAAACTGTCATCGCCTTTGACAATCAGCTGACGGTTGTGACGAAATCTATGGGACTGTTCTATCCGGCAATACGTCAACTTCAACGTCAACGTAAAACGGATCAACGTCGGTCGGGGCCTTAATAATCTTATTTAGGAAAGGCGACTACATGTCAGATTGTTTCCGTCTTTCACAAGTTCCGTACACTCTTTGTTTTGTTTGCGTCAATTGTAGATACGTCTTGATGGGATGAGTGGTCGCTGATGTTAAGGCTGAAGTCAGGGGCTTCTTTCCATAAGTTAGATTTTTCTAGTACTCTGTGCGATTATTGTTGTAAGAAGTGGCAGCAGTGTGGGCTAGGGTCTAGTCTAAGATTGTCTTCGGGATAACCAGACGAGGTTCAGAATGGCCCGTCAAACTTGAAACTGTCTTACAATGGCTCTAGTTCCTTCTTTGTAATATCTCATCCGTCTTTGTATTTGAGCTCTGAAATTCTAATTTATTTCTGAACCTCAGTAAAAAAAAAGAAACATTCCCAAACTCAAGTGTTTGTAACTTGGGGAAATGAAGGCGCAATTTAAAATGAATATATCCTGACAGTTTTTCCGTTCGACCGCTATAATAAACCGGAAGTTGCCTAATTTAGGTTGCTTTCTAGTTGTAAACGAATAATGTCATCTGCCCCATACACACCGCATAGAGCGCACAGGAATCAATAACAAATAACCAGCGACCATCAGTACCAACATTCAAATACAAAACACAACCTGGTAGTATCCTCTGCCTCTTCTCTCTCTCTTTCGTTCTGCTGCCATCTTCATCCCGAAAAATATTCATAATAAAGCTCGAAGCGCGTTCCGAGGCTGAGGCTCCTTACATCAATACCATTTTACCATCATCGGAACAGGGTAAAGCACGAATCATTGAAGCAAATTGTATAAAACCCCTGAAAATCCTCCCTCAATCCCTCAGATTAAATATTAATGCCAGGGAAAAGGTTAATGATTCCCCGATATTGTAATGAAACGGTACTAACTTGCCGTCGTCATAATCATCATCATCATCATCATCATCGTCGTCGGCGTCGTTATCAACTCTATACGGCCAGAGGAGCTGCTGGATATTTCCTCTGACATGGATGGTGATGCTGATGGTTATGGAAGGGAGAGGATAATGACGATAGCAAACCGAATTGTTGTCGGTAGTGGTTGGCAGTTACAAAATTATGAAATTTTAATGGAGATCGAATGATGGTGCGGTGGTTGTACATACGGATTTATTTCATGCTATCTGCAGTTTGTTAACTTGCCAAATTCGAGATAGATACTGATTTGTAAAAAAAATATACATTTGATACACCAATTGGCACTTGTAGGTAGGTGTGTCTTATTTGATCTTGAACAAATGAATGACCTTCATCCTTCGAAGAGTTGGGTGGGAAGCAATAAAAAAACAAATAATAAGTATGAAAACAGATCGTCTATATTCGAATTGTATGTCGATAAACTTTCACACTGTATTCGCTAAATTAAGACCCCAAATGCTGATGACGTTGAGAGAGCGAGTGATTTATTTTTAGTATTAGGAAGTTAATACCAGCAGAAAAATGATAACAATGAAACTGATGGCACTTTTGTGATTTATTTTTAACCACGCCAGGCATAAAAATACTAGTGACGAAGAAGAACCACCGCCAAAGACGCAGCAATTGTGTCTTAATCATTTGCGATAAGACGCTTCCGAAAGCGTTGCTTCTGCTGCAGACAACGTCAAATGGTTTAGTGTGTGGGCTGTATGAGCTATATTTGGAGAGTCATGGTGGATTAACAGCAGCTACAACATTATAAGTACGCGTTGCGCATGATATTCATTTTATCCTTTTCCCGATGGAAGCTACAGCTTTATGACGCACCCAAAGGGCTTTCTCATAGTCAGTGATAGGTTAGATTAGTGTCCAGAATCTTCTTTCCGCTTCAGACCTGGAGAGACCTTGCTCAACCTCTCTGTCTGCAAGCCATTGCTCTTTGATTTCAACAGAGATCTCCTCATCAGAGCTGGCTCCCGATGGTGCACCACGGGTAGCATGTCAGCATCAGAACTGGTATCAGTGTGCCACGAGTGGGTTTAAGGGTCCACCGCGACAGAGCCGCTCTGCTGGGGATAAGGCTTTTATACTACAGACCTCACCAGCGCATCTGCGAGAGCTCGAACCTGGGCCTCAACCAACAGACCTTAGCCTTAGCTCGATCTTAAGCTTCAAGAGTTGTCGACGTCAGCGACTGTCATCTATCGTCATCCTTCGCAAACGTACAAGTTTGGCAGGGATGTCCGAACTAGTATAGTTCGTCTCTGTAGATGGTGTTATCTACACGATAAAACGTTTCATGGATCCTTTATCTATCTGTTTGTCTTGACAATGACCAACGAAACGCTTTGAACTCAAACACCTGCTTTGACATGATTTGAATTTGTCTTTGAAATGAAAGGCGCCAGATGAAGTCAGTACTGTCGACCTCATAAGTGCAAAGTAATTGTATTCGAGATTAAGGGTCACACTGTTCCAAATTTTGGATCAAAACTTTAATTATTTATTGTATGTTTAATAAAAAAATATACATTACAATTTATACTATAATTTACTACACTATGAGCGTTCATCTATTTTAAGATAGTCGTCTATTTGATCCGCGCTCATCCGTGACATGTAGAGGGGTTCATACTGGTTTCATACGTAATCATGCGCGTAATTCCTATTTTTTTTTTGTTGTCTAAGAATATACATTTGCGAACAATGCTATGTTTAGTGCGAAATACTAACTTTGGACGCGGTACAGATAAGAATGTCTCTTCTTGCGGCAAATCCAAATAGGTCATTAGTTTGTGGGAAAGATTACCAAAAAAAAAAAAAAAATAAAAAATCATGAATTGTATAATGGGTTGTTGATTTGTGTTTTGTTTTATATTTTACAGTGAAAATATGTCACCATCGCCAAATTCACTTTTGGCCAGTCTTGAGTATAACCCTGGAGTTGGTACTGTGCACGATAAGGAGCGAAAACTGACGGAAATGATACGCCAACTGCAGATAATAAGAGAACGCTTATTAACACAGGTGAGTTAAGTTGTAGAAATTAACACAATTTTTTTTAATGAAGATAAAAGTGAATTTATCCAAGTAACTAGTTGTAATTTCACGAGTGAGTCGTACGTACTTGCACACAAGCTGATTGCAGTGGACAATTGATTTGGGATAAGACAAAACTACAAATTAAACTCTAGGGACCTAGAGGCTTTGGCCCGACTTAAAAAAAATTAGTTTAATCTGATCTGCCACTTTTTAGTCCATTCTTAGATGGTTACTGTTTATAATACGTAATTTGAAGATTTTTTGTTGCTATTTCCAGAGTTGAACCCACAACCAGCACGGCATTGTCATGGTTCAACCACTTTCAGGCAGATCGCTAGTTAATAAGAGATACCATTAGGCCTAGCACACAGCCTTGTGGTATGCCAGCTTTGATTATACCCTATCCTAAGGGTATATTAAGTTTGACACATAGTTTGTAACATAGAGAAATATTAAAGATAGACCCAACAAAGTATATATATAAATGATCAGCATCAATAGCCGAGCTGATTAAGCCATGTCCGTCTGTCCGTCCTTCCGTCTGCCTGTCACCAGTTTTTGGGCCTTAAATTTTGAGCTAGGTTGATGAAATTTTGTATACGAGGTCTTTGTAAAAGTAAGCAATACAAGTGTAAAAAATTTTAAAATCCGCCCACTGACACGCCCACTTTTTACAAAAATTAACTTTTTTCACTATTTTCATATGAAACTCGAAAAAACTTACTTGGGCAAATATGTAGATATCCACTTAACCTACAAATCGTCAATACATTGTACATGACCACGCCCACTTTTTAGGGGCGTTTACTTCAAAAATTAGTTTTCGAGTAAAAATATTAGTTTATAGGGCAAAATAGAAAATTTTGTGAATACATTTTCCACCGCCCACTGACACGACCAAATAAAATAGGGATAGGGTATCATACGATTCGCTCCAGGCGGATTGTAGCATTTTTCACTGGTTTTTCTTCATTTTGAGTACTCTGTTTCTTGTTTAAGATTTCCCCCCTTTCAGGCAGATCGCTAGTATAGTACTGGATCTGGCACACTGCCTTGTGGTACGCCAGCTTTGATTTCTCTTCATTTTAGGTACTCCGTATCTTGTTTAATTCTGAAAATCAATCTGATAGTGGGCAGTTGCTAATGTAATTCGTTTGTAGATCAGTCCTTTGTGCCGAGACTTTATCGAAAGCTTGTGTTATGTTAAGGGATATTGTAGAGCACACATTTATATCTAAACCGTCTAAAGGCTCTAAACGTTAACGTATATCGGATCGTTTTAGTTAACTTTTGCCTCCATACGTAGAGAGCGGTTTCACTCGTACGTGGGCCAACACTTTAAACCTTATTTAACACAACACCTAGTGAATACTAACTATGTATATTTTGTCTTTACTTTACCTGTTACAATTAACCCTCACTGAAAGCATCTGCCATCGTATATCCTTGTATTCCTAAAAAAAAAAAAAACGATATTTTTCCTTTCTTCCCGTGTATTGTGGAGGTAATTTGCATAAGAAAAGCTTTGACATTGTCGCACGTACACATTTTACCCCCTTGTCAGTAAACAAGAAGAATATCAAAAAAAAAAAAAAAAAAATCTCAAAAAGGGACATAGTAATACATAAAATATAGATGAGTGGTTTTATTTGGGTTTAAGGGAACAACATTGATAGAGATTGCCTTCGTATGCAAGTAAGTAGGTAACAACGACGATAACAGTCATGAACGTGACTCCTGTAAATAGTAAATTTTTGGCCTTTTCCTTTTGGATTGAAAGAAAGGCGACAATATTGGCTACAATCGGAATGATCAACGTTTAATTTTTTGTATTCCTTAACCTTATTCAGATTTAAATTTTTGTAGTAGTTTTTTTTTTTGCTGAATACTGACCGTTTCGATAAGCCGTGAAAAATGAAACGTTCATACTCAGTTTTCAATATAAAATTCAAATGGTAGATGGCGCTGAGTCCGACTATCAGGGCAAAACAATTAATAATTGTTGTCTAGGAAGAATCTAGTACAATTTTGTAAGGCGCCGCTTTGTCTCTGGCTGGCTCTCTACATTTCACTTTCGGAACACTTTCTGGGCTTCGGTCAATTCCAATACATATTTCTAGTTCGACGTTTGGAAGTTTATTTGTGTCAAAAATGCTTGTAAGTTTTGACATCCTCGCTACTGTTGACAGTTTGCAATGTTTCTGCATGCTTCTCGTTTATTTTTGTGTCGCCTGTGTTGTTTGTTGTATATTGTAATTGTGCAGGTGATCTTATTTGATCTGTCCATATATAGTTCCGCTTCTAAACGTTGGCATTCATCTCTATAATGTTATAATTCAACTCGGCTTTTAAGCCTTTCATTCACTTGTAACAAACGTTTTGTTCGTTTGTTAATCTATTCATAACGTTGACATTTGAGCTATCTAGTGCCAGCAATCTGCGAGTTTCTTTTGTCATTTACTAAAGAAATTATGAAATTATTTCAAATTAAACTTGATACATATTTTAGGCGCGCGAATGTACATAGATTGCGTTCCACATCTGAGCAACGTGAATAAAATTTGACAGTTCTCAAGAAGCATTCACTTATTCGCGGAAAATCAGGGAATTGTCTTTTTTTTTTTTTTTGCAGAAATAATTTAAAATTAAATTTTTTTCATAAATTAAAAAACGTAGTCAGATTGTATCCTGCGTCTGTCAATTCATGTGCTAACAATGGTTTGTGGCAGTTCGCTGAGCTTGTGAATACATCTTAAGTAATCAAAAATATATATATACATAAATAAAAATACCCTATCAACATGTGAATGCAACTAATTTAAACTGCTCCTAGTGTGTATTGCACTACTAAATTTAATAATTAAACAATGCAAAAATAATTCTTCTGCTGCTCAGTCAAACATAAGTATATAGCCTCCCACGCTTATTATAGACACAATATAAAACCGTTTCCCACACCCAAAGCACACATTATATATAAGTGTATGTATGTATATGCCCCCAGCCCCAATCAGGATTCATAAGCGTATCTCCAACCAAAAAAAAAAAAAAAATAAAAAATAAAATCTCTGGGAAAATCGGAGGAGCCAATCGTTTTTGGGTTTTCGTATTTATAAGCTTGTATGCCATTGTCTATCACCATTTCTGGTTGGTTGGTTGGAATTTTCTTTCACCACATGGCTGCAGGCACCACACACAGTCCTAATCTCTTATTCTATATCCTTTAAATCCACCCCCTCGCAGCGCCTTCAAAACATACCTCACTCTGTACAGTATTTTACGGACGACGACGAACAACAACGAAAAAGTTAGATGTTTTACTGGGTAACCCTTTTCATCCTTTTCTTTGCTTTTGTCGCTTATCCTTGCTCTCATTTTACAACACGAAAATTGGCAGCATATCATCACTTATACACGGCATCAGTCCCATTGTAGAGAGACCATGTCGTTGGAGGATTTATCCTCATCACCAGTAGGTATCGTATCATTTTCTCATCGTCATCGTCGTTGTCGTGGGTACCCTTCCTATAAATAGGGAAAAGAGAAAGAAAAACTAAAATAAATGTAATATGCATCTTGCTTCTTTCCTTCTCATTCACTCTTTTAGGGACTATGATCTATCTATCTAGCTTACAGATGGCAGTTCTATTCAATATTCATACTCGTACATATCCTTGCTGATGATGAGCTGTAGACTAAAATCTCCTTTTCTTTCAATGGAATGTGGTACTGCTTTATTTTGTTTGTTTCCTTCTGTGTTTCGGGGGAACAACACCTACATCTATACATCAATACATCGAATAAAGAACAAGGAGCCTTAAGATGTCTGAATCAAGATGCTGAACACTCTAGCTTTGTTCAAAACTGCTTTGCTTTTACTTGCGTTGTTAGTTCTTGTGATCGATGACTTTAAAACAAAAGTGTAGACGCCATAGCAAAGCAAAGCAAAGTAGTCGTAGACACCTAATTGACAGCTATCAAACGTTTTTCAATTTTCGGATTTCCGTGTTTCTTTATTATTTTCGAACGGAAATTATATCTCCTTATCGTACAATAAAGTTTCGCGAGATCATAAGGAGATATTTAGTTCCAAAAATCACCTAGGTCTCGTTTATGGAGACAATGGTCTTGAGGCTTTAAACAGGATAGAATTTGCATAGCGTGGGGCCTTTCAAAATTATAGCTAGAATAAATAGAGGGGACCTAGATAGCTGCCTTGTGGAACACCAATTGTGGCCGTTAGGACGTTAAACGTCCACTGGTGTTCAACATCTTCAACTTCCATTTCAGCCGTGTTTGGTAGAGGGTGTTAGATAAGTTTAGAAAGTTTAGGTATACGGAATAGACATAATCTTATTCGTCCTTAATGGAGAGGTTATGATCCGTAATAGTAGTATGGCAACCTGGCAAATTTACTGTATCCCTGGTGGTTCACCTGTGGGGTATGCCGGTATTGCCCGATAGGCTTCGCTGTTTCGGATCACATTGTTTTTGCATTTGTGTGATCGAGTTGTTTTTTCGTCTGTGTAGCGATTTTTTAGGAACTCTCATTTGATTATGAAAATAGGATTATTCTGTTAGTTATTTTATATAAAGACCTCTTTGTTTCTTCACATTTCTTATTCTATCAACCTTTGTTAGTCCTGATGTGATGTAGGGGATGCCCAGTCCTTGGGCATGCCTTCCTATGACACAGTGTCCGGTGAGGGTGTTTACGATTTTGGAGAGGGTTTCTCTCTTATGTTTTAGAAGTCCGATGGATCTGGTTTCGTTTAGCGTGGGCCAAAGCAGCCTTGCAGTGTTACAGTGGCCGAGCTGTTGCCACCGATGGTTGGCTTCTCTCACCGCGTCGGCATGGACAAGGTAGGATGGCACTGAATCGCATTGTAGACAACAACCATTAAGGAACAAATCGTACTCTCAGCGTAAAACAAAGAATGGTTGTTGTCTACAATTGGAGTCTACGCCATCTATGATACAACTTTCTCCACACTTTATGTTCACTTTTGGTTGCTAACTAATTTATCTTCACTTTTCGTTTTGTGTTTGCTTTGTGTGGAAAAATACGAATAATGAATAGCAAAGGACTGAGGACTTTGATTGGCAACTCTTTGTTGAACCAAGGCATGCTTTTCATATCTATTAGTAGAAAAGTACTTTTCACTGACTCCTGCGTGGTATTCTATCCTTGTCTTTGCTTAATCCTATATTTCCATGATCACACTTATAGGTGACTTAGCGCTGTTTTTGATCTACCTGTGACGAAGGCACAACTAATACTCACTCAGCGATCTTCATCTTTGCTTTTCCTTCCCTGATCAGGCTTATAAATTGGAGCTGATATCCCGACATCTCGCCTTCCTGACTCCTTCGAAAATACTTCATAACGGTTAGGAGCGGCTCTTTGAAAGTATAACTGGCAAAATCTCTTGGATTGAAAGTCCTTCACGATGCTGTCGCCATCTATGGAGAGTTTTATCATCCTCCACGCTGTTCTTGAGCTTTGGTGAGAGAATCTCCAGCGGCTAGTCTGCGGAAGCTCCTGAAAGCTTGGTTCCGATCCCGATAGACCCAATTGAGTATTGAGCCATAACTTTCCGCGTGTCACCAGATTTTGAGTCTTAAATTAAGAGTAGAAGAAATTTTGTATACAAGATCCTTGGAAAAGCATCCTGTTTCATATACAAACTTACTAGCACCACATCAATTTTGAAGTAAAAGTTATATTCCCAAATCCGTTCAAAGTTTTTGTGTACGTTTGATTTTCAAAACCACCTACAGAAAGATCCTTAAACAAAACGGATTCCTTTTGACATTTACATCTCCATTTAGTTCTTTCAATCGTTCTACATAGGTACATATAGGTGCAGATAAACTATACATACCACGAGAGAAAGGTACCCTACCCTACCCAAATCGAGGACAGCCCATATTAACAGGGATATAATACATATAAAAAATAAAGGAAAACGCTATGCAGACATCCGTTAGTTAGTCTTTGTTAGTTTCCTTTCTATTATTTCCATAGTCCATCCAACAGCTCTGTTCTATTCCTATACTTGGGTTTCTATTCTAAACGCACACCACACTGACTCTACTGTAGTGTACAGGTTTGTATTCTTTCAATACACAAAAAACCCCCCCGTGTGCAGTGCATTCGTGTTTCGTGGAAAAAGGACACAAAAAGCTTTTCTTTTTGCATTCTATAGATAAATGATTTTTCTTTTTATTTCTTTTTGTGTTGTGATTTTCTTTTCATAGTTTGCTTTAACTATGGAAAAAGGAAAAAAAAATGCAGTAAAAAAAAACAAGAAAGGATACTCCTCATATTTTTCTACATTCTGTGTGTATACATGAACTCTACGTATACAGACAACTGGTACTGGTACCTACTAACAAAAGCGCGGAGAGAGAGAGAGAGAGAGCGAAGAAGAAAAGAAAAGCTACATTTTTTTTTTCGCTTTTTTCTATTTGTTCTTACTTTTGTTTTCTTTATTTTAGTTGCAAAAAGGATATGTATAAATTTTTCTCTTCTTTATTTTTATTTCTTTTATATTTCGTTGCCCTCGTTGTTATATAGATATTTACAGATCCGCACACACACATACAGATCCAACCAGGATAGAGCGATATAGAGGGAGAGGAAAATTCTTTGTGTATTTATTCATCACAAAAGCGTTTCACTGGATTGTATCGGGTCGGGTGGTGGTAGGGTGGAGTAGGTGCTAGAGGGTGGGTAAGATGGTTGGGGCTTTGTAGGATCCCAAGGATTACTGTTGTGTATGGAATCTTTTATTTTATATATGTACTAGCCTTCTGTGTGCAGTCCTTTCTTTCTTCTTTAGGATGGCGATTTTTTTTTTTTTTTTTTTCATATACTACTACATATTTTATTTTATTCTTTTTTTTGTTTTATGCTTTGCTATGCCGGATGGTTTCCTATTTTGATGGCGAATGAGAAGATTGTTGTCCGAATTTTATTTTTATACGCAGACACATATACCCACTTATATAACAAGAATCGTTAGCAGAATAGTCACGTTTAGGATGTTACATTGTTTTACTGTTCGTTTCGGCATACATTTTGTGTTTAAGCTATAAAGATGCTCAGAGTGAGGTCTTCAACTTGAAGTTAGATTGATTATATAATGAAATATCAACAGACATCAATATACGTATGTTTGATGAACAAAAACACTTAGAAGCAAGGTTCTTAAGAATTTGGCTATCAGAAGACTGGGCTTCGTTTCGTTGAACCCTTCATCCACAGTCCACTTACTGCTTAGTAGTCATTCAGTTCTTTTGTTTATGCAATTCGTTAGTTTTTATTGAAATCATTTTATGGATAGTAATCTGATGTGTCTGGTCGATAAGCCCATGTTTTTCTTTGGTACTAACATATGTACCTACCTAGGTAGTACATCTAGAATTATTGATAGAACTGACTGAACTGCATTCGTTTTTCTTTCGGGTTAAAGTGGCGAGAGTGCTTTCAGGTGCATTGATTAGCTGCACAAAGGCTCTTCAAATTGTTTTTTTTTTTTTGTGATTTACTCCTTTTGTAAACTAGTTTCTATTCTATGTTCTCTGCCTAAGGGGTGGTCCTTTGTTTGTAAAAACACACAGACTTCATCAAACATTGATCAGAAGTAGGTATAGTAGATTTCACTTAAAGTGTACTCTTAGCCCGTACGTACTTTTTTGTTAAACAAAATATCATTATTAAAGATTTTGGTCAAAAATGTGGTACGTCATTTACATGACTTTATCAAAATAATTTAAATAAGAAATTTGAAGTAAATCGTTTTAGCCTTGGCTGAAAATTCCAAATCTTTAGAAAAGTACCGTTATAAGCAATTTTGGTCAAACATTTTTGAAGCTATTTTATATAGTATTTGCAATTTTTAATCAAATTTGAAAAGTTACATAAAATCGGTTCATCCAGATTCAAGAAAATTGTCCCCAAGTACCGTTACAACAGCTTTTGGCCAAAATTTTGTACCTCATCTTATTGCACTAGTCTCAGTGCGGAATTTAAATGAAATCATTTCAGCTTTTTGCCAAATTTCATACAAGTAAAGTAATATTATTAACAATTTTTTTTTTTCTGGGGATTACCCAACAGTTTCTACATATGAAGTTTGATCAAAATCGCTCTGCTTTATACGAATCCAATACTTAGCCTATGTTATAGAGGGTTCAAGTAAAAAATCATTTTAATCGAATAATGCTCTCTTGTGCTAAAACGTAATTCACGTCTACTTCTTCATGTGGACTATTCGGTTCAATGATAAAATGTATGTACCTTCAAATGTAGATACATATGTTTGTACAGTATGGAAAAAATACTGTAACTTACAACCGAACGAAAAAACAAAAAAAAATTTCCCAAGTACACCAATATGGATAGTTGCCAACGCCTCCGCGTTAAATAACCGTGTTCTGAAATTGTTTGTAAAAATGTCCATTGTTGACATGTCACAAATGTCAGTGGCGACATTTTCAGCAGATCTTGCGCTTAGTCGACGGGTGTTGACAGATTGTTCATTGAACTCGAATTCACATTGGGAATTATCCTATCGGAAGGACGATTATTTCGAAATGTTGTTGATTTGACAAGACAGACTAAATAAATGACAGCCAATCTCCTCTCAAAGTTCGGAAATCACTATTGGAAATCCCTTAATGCACATAGGTGGCTCTGCAATATTGTAAGGTATGTCATCCAAAATTGGTTAAATACGTGACAGTATATTTCGTTTTCTGCGATAAATAAAATCAGTAGTCTTCTGTGAGGACAGTAAAAACGGTAGCACTGATTATACCCTATCCTAAGGGTATATTAAGTTTGACACATAGTTTGTAACATAGAGAAATATTAAAGATAGACCCAACAAAGTATATATATAAATGATCAGCATCAATAGCCGATTCGATTAAGCCATGTCCGTCCGTTCGTCCGTTCGTCCGTCCGTCCGTATGTCACCAGTTTTTGGGCCTTAAATTTTGAGCTAGGTTGATGTAATTTTGAATACGAGATCTTTGTAAAAGTAAGCAATACAAGTGTAAAAATTTTTAAAATCCGCCCACTGACACGCCCACTTTTCACAAAAATTAACTTTTTTCACTATTTTCATATGAAACTCGAAAAAACTTACTTGGGCAAGTATGTGGATATCTACTTAATCTACAAATCGTCCATACATTGTATATAGCCACGCCCACTTTTTAGGGGCGAGTAAAAATATTAGTTTATAGGGCAAAATAGAAAATTTTGTGAATACATTTTCCACCGCCCACTGAAACGACCAAATAAGATAGGGATAGGGTATCATACGATTCGCTCCCGGCGGATTGTAGCATTTTTCACTGGTTTTAATCTCAAAAACTGTACATTTTTCCCAACGAAGTATTTATTTGTTTTTTTTTCCTCTATTTTGGAAAAGCAACATCAATCAGTCATAACTGCTCTATTAAATACAAATAATGGACAATATACATATATTTATTATATAGATAAAAAAAAAAGAAATAAAATCTTTTATATCACTAAAAATACAGTTTGTTGTTTTTTTTTATAAATTCATATTCGATTGCTTTATACGTTTATTTTGACCGGTACAAATAAAAAAAAAAATTTAAATGTTCAAATCGGCATCTGCTACATCAATACGTATGAGTGGTTGGACTGTCTTTTATGGCGTCAGGATTGCCTCCCCATTCAATACAAAGAATGTCCTTTTTTTTACACACATTCGTGCATATGTGTATGTGTCAATTAAATTCCCAAAGTAACATATGCTTCTAGATATAAATCAATAAATATATTTGTACATATGAATATTGGAGAACTCAAACAGGAAAACAATACGCAGAAAATTATTTCCCATATGTGTGTTTTTTTTTAAATATTATTATTTCGAGGAAGATTTTTTTTTTTTTTTAACTTGTTAATGCCCATACCATCATTGGTGAATTATTTATTAATCATATTGAATGGCTGTTGTATGTCCTTTTTATGGGCTTTTTTTTGCATACGACCACATCCCCCAATCGGTCGCCACAGAGAAGTAATGCGAAGCGGTTTTTTCGTCGACCCGTTGTTAAATAATAAATAATTGCAATTACATTTTTTAATTGATATTTATTTTCATTTATTTTCTTTATAATTTATTTTGTTGGATGGAGATATGGCGGTGGGAGTTTTGCAATATTGTTGTTATTTGTGATGCTTGGGCAGGGGCAGGGGCAGGGGGAAAGGATAAATTTGTAATGAGCGGTAATTGCAATAAACTTCGATATATTATAGGTTATTTTAGGTTGAAAGGATGAATAAGGGCGTTTTTTTGTTAACAATTAATTAATGAGGTATTCATGTAGTTTTCAATGACTGAATCAAGCTTTTCACTCCAAGTGAAGTTTTATTTGAAGATTTAAACAGTCCTTTAAATGCGACCAGTAATTGGCTAAAGCGGGATAACAGAAAATGTGCAGAAACTAAATTCAAAATTCTGATTTAAATTACTACACTTTTTTTTTTTAATAAAAATCTAGTACAATTTTCTATAATCTCAGCTCAGCCTCTTCTCAAAGCCTAGCTCGCAATGATTTGGGTTTTTGAGGACGGATTTTGAAAATTGAATGAATGTGAATGCATTTAGAAAAGTGTTTGTGACATTTAGCATAGACAAACTAATATAGACGGTCGTCTTCGGCCGATTTGACCGTTGGTTCCCACAAGAGCAAAAGTACCACGAATTTTGAATGTATTCTGACATTTCCGTCAAAATCAAATCGGTGAAGCGCACATTCTCAATCCGCGGTACATTTCATGGGCGCAGCCATTTTCCTGTACATTTTGTTGTTGTTAATTGAATGACAGTCTGCTGAAAATGTGGTGATAGGAAATGTAAACTTTGCGTACTTTACAAAATTTTCGGGTGACGACTGTCTATATTAGTTTTTTTATGGTCAATTAGTAGATTGGAAACATTATTGACACTTGTATAGCTTACTATTCCAAGGACATAGATAAAAATTTAAGGCACAAAAACTTGTGACGCACGGACGGACATGGCTTAATTGACTCGGCTAGTGCTGCTTTCTTTAAAATTTCTCCATTTTGCAAACTTTGTTTCGAACTGAATATACCCTTTGGATACATATTTCTGTGCCAAAATTTACACGATCAGTTTTATCGAATAGTATTTGTGCAGTGCCACAAAAGTATTGCTGCCATTAGGTGGCGATTGATGGATCATAGGGTCAAAAATAATAACCGTCATTGGCCTTACTCTTACAGAGAGTAAGCAGAGTTGAAGCCAGGTTCAAATCGGGTTGAAATATATATAATCGCACATCGGGTTCAAAGGGGATAGACTCATTGGGAGTTAGCTTCATTCAGAGCTTCGTATGTAGGACGTGGAGCTCACTTCTCCCATTCATTTAAATTTATCACCAAGTTCAGTGAATTTTTCGAAGAATTTATTCGTTATTTCATATCATACATCATTCATTTTGAATCTTTATGAAACATTCGTTTCTTAATAGGCTGGAGTAGGTGCATGTTCATAATTACATTTCTCATATCTTTCCTTTGGTCATAAGCCAATAACTTTTTCTCTGTAATTTTTAAAAAATGTATTTTTTGTGTCCTTTATTAAAAAAAAAGAATAACTCGCAGCTATCATTGACATTTTATTTGGTCACACAATATTGAATTTTCGTCGTCCTTTCTCTCTTTTATTTTTATTCATGTCGATGGCTACTCGCATATACATGTCTCTGTATTTTTTAATCTTCCTGTGATCCTGTGCGTATACACTCTCATTATTCATTCATCCGCTACAGTGTATCATTTTGATTACAATCACTTGTATGTTATGTAGTATACAAAAAAAAAAAAAAGAAATTTCCATATTATACACTCCTCGTTCTGTTCCTACTCGAAAACACACCACACAGTGAACAAAAGCGGGACCTTCTCGCTCTGCGCTCTCTCTCTCTCTCCAGATTATGGACAAAAACTGTACGTCCTGAATGTATTTTATTAATAAATTGACATTGCTATAAGAACCTCAAAAGGGATAAAGGTCCTTTCTTTTACAAAAAAAAAAAAAAAAACTTTTATTCCATCCCCCATTTTGCATGTGTCCTTTAGACTATACACAACCAACACCATTGTGTGAGAGCACTCGAAAGGAGCAGGGTGCGGAATATTAAATAAAAGATGTTTTTGAATAAATAATCCAAAATCCTTAATGACGTCCCGACGTGATGATGATGTTCAAGCGAAGCCACCGTGTCGTGTGATGACGTTGACGATGAACGATGGGATATCATCATCATCATCCACTACCCATAGTGTGATGCTTATCAATGTTCTAAGCTTCTATTTTTTTTTTGTTAACAGAGACCTTCCTTTCCTTTATTCAAGCAAACCGAAGGATTTGATTGTTATCGATGAATTTTACGGTTTCGCTGGGTAATTGTTAGCATAGCAACTTTAGAGGACGATAATGAGAAGCTAGGGCCTTAAATTGGTATGTTTTTCTAGAACATCGTTGAATTGTACTTTGAATTCCAATGTTCAAAAAATGTGTGTGCTCACTTTTCAGTACAATGAAACACTTAAAGAAGAAGAAGCAGCCTATCATTTTATCGAAGTCACGTGGAACCAGCGTTGCCAGATGATCAAATTATTTCCCCTAGATTGTGTATAATCTACGAGGTTTTTATAAGAAAAGTAAAAGTGCAAATCTGTTCTGTGTTGTCGTTGTCCTGCTTTGAAATACCCTTAGACTTGACAAACCACTCCCATTAGAAAAAATATAACTTAACAATAAAATGTATCATAATGAGCATTATCCCTTTAAGTATCCCTTAATCTGGCAGTTTTGTTCAGAAAGAAGACTTTAAATTAAATTAACTGTATCTAATATATATACGACTATAAAAAAAAAGCAAACAAACCTTATGCTGCTAGTTCGTGGATGAAAGATTTCAACTATTAACCAGTCTTCAGGGACCTTTTCTGTTTAATCTAAACTCCTTGCTTCACAGCTCATCATTTTGTCGTTCCTCTTCTACTTTCCGAAAATGTTCCGTCTCTGAATTATTTCTCATTCGATTCGATGGAACTTTTAATTGGTATTCACAGACGTAAGCAGAACTCTCAACAGTCAAATTAAGAGAGTCTCAAAGGACATACATACATTTATGATGGAAAATTTTGTAGTCAACGTTTTGTCCATCAATATCTAAGGTATGAATGGTTTTTCAAAGTAGAAATTATCATGTCGCAATGACAATGAAGACTTTTACCTGGATATGGATTTGGATTCCTTATGCACCTTACTTTTAGCCATTGATTTTGGAGAAAACCTCTATTGCTTCAAAAGTCCATTGTATAAAAAAAGGTTGGCCTTTCTTCAATGTCCTCCAAGAAACCATTACATTTGTCTGACGTGTAGCGACTTCCATTTGAGTTTGGCGTTGAACTGCAGTGAAATTAATTGAAACTTAATTTTTATGGATCCCAAAATAATTTCATTTTTAGAGACAAATCTACTACAATTTGCTTAATCTTAAATTTAGTCTCTTCTCTACGACTTGCTGTCACTTGTCAGAGGCCTGTCACTTGTCAAAGTCTTTTCTTACGTCAGTGGCAAGTTTCTAGCCGAACTATGCATATTTTGCGTACGCTAAAGTTGGTATACTGAGAGTGGCTTTTAGTAGCCTATGTCATAATGTATGACTACCTACTTACCATTTAGACGATGTATTAAAAAACCACGCTTTTAGTGTTGTGATTTATTTTAATGAAAGGTTTTGTCAATCTATGGAGAAGTGTTTCACTCTTTTATATATGTTCCACTAAAAGTATATAAAACAGAAGCTCGGAAAGCTTTTAGTGTACTTTAACACAAAAGCGAAAAAAATACGGTGAATTACAAGCGACTGCAAAAAACTTATACTACCTGAGTTATTCACCCACCTGCCAATTCTTCTTCTCTCTTTTAAATTAACCAATACGCGGGCCCTTTATATTAGTCATTAGCAGTTGGCTAATATAGCGGTTTTTTTGTTATCCTTCTCTTGTGAAATAGGACATTCTACTCATAAAATGTGTCCCTATTTACACGAAATCCTGTTGGATTTACAAATTTACAAGGAAAGTATTTCGAAAACAATTTGATTTTAGTTTCAATACTTTTTATGGCCGTCTGATTGAAAGCCATCATGATATACATACCTAATAAACGAAAGAGATTCACTGCTTTATTTCCTTCCTTTGTCATCCGCATGCAGGATTCAGCATCCCCAATATTATTCCTATTCAACCCCCCCGGAAGAAAAACGAAAACGAAAACGAAAAAAAAAAAATAAATAATAATATTCAATGAAACATACCCTCGGGTTTGTCCTATTGGCTAACGAGTAAAGAACAATAGCGCGCGCATAGACAATAGAATCGGGTCATGCTATCCAATCCGGAAAAAAAATAGAAAACCATAATACACCAACCACTCCTACTCCGCAGGAATAAGAAGCAGCCTTTGCTCTGGCAAGGATATAAGGCAGTGTATTTGTTTTTTAGGGTGGATGTATGTATGGTATACACACATAGCAAAACGGAAAGCCCTTGTAGTAAATGAATTACAAAAGGGCTCCCTAGACACCACCCGCCCCCCCGTACTAATGTACACTCCATATGCGGCGGGTAGACACAAGAGATATATTCTGCATTGGAACCTAATATGTGTTCATGTACTTTGTAGCATACCTACTCATACACTCGTTATATGGGGTGGTAGCTTCTTCATTCTGTAGCACATGCTGCATACACATGCCTTTTCATTTTAAGGAGCAATATCCTTAGAAAATTGGAGGCAACTTCGTATGGTTTCGAACGCACGCTCAGCTCTGCATGTGCTGACTGCTGCTGCTGCTGCTGCTTGGGCAAATACTTAGGATGCTCCATCCGTTTGGTAGTTGTGTTATCCTTGAAGGAGTTTTCAAGTAAATTGTTAACCAAAGGATAATACAATGTCTTCCCTGCTTGTGTTTAGTAGATAGGCACATGTGTGTGTGTGTGTGTGTATGTATGTGTATGTATTGCGAGAGTATTTCTCTTCTTATGCCATTTCCTTGGTATACTCCGATGGAGCTATGACAAGGATAATTCTAGAGTAAGTGGGCGTATGTGTGTGATTTTATATCTCTTTCTTTGTCGTATTCTCTGTTTCAGTTGTTTAACATATTTTTTTTTTTTTATTTATATACAAAGAAGTGAATATTAATCTTAAGCTTTGTTGTGTTTTTAACGAATGGAGGTTGCCGAAGAATATTCGTATTTCCTGTACAAAAAAGAAAAATCTCACGACTCTTGAGAAATATTTCAATTGGATCATTAGAGCCTCAAGGAGGCGACAACTATTTTTTGCTTGAATTATTTATATTAATGGTGTCCTCTATTAGGTGATGGAAATTTTAAAATAGCTACATGATTTTGATTTCAAGAAAAGAATGGCGAAAGGTCTGAAATTATAAAAATTAAACCAACCTGGGCAGTGCTTTGCTACTACTAAATGGCTGGTTCAGCAGGACTTGAAAGATTTCAGTGGGTGATAGTGCCGTGGTACAGTGGTTAGTACGTTGGACTACTGTACAAAGGGTTTCAAGTTCGAATCCAGAAAAATACCATCAAAAGTTTTTTCACGGCCCCAAATGATCTAGGCAATAAAGCCCAGGTTTCACGGGCTGCAGATCACCTGCTTCCGTGACCATGACGCGATAATACGCGCCATTGACTCGTTTTTATAGAAATATAGGATGATGGATCCACCAATCCATAGACCATACCCAAACGTTGTTTTGTCTGGTTATAATGGAAGCTGTTCAATCTCTTCGGTTTGCTCTTCAGCTCTAATCTGAGATATTAAAGCAAAAAATATGTCTCATTCTATCGAAAAAAGTGGATTTTCTTCAAGCTTTTCAAAAACCCAAATATCGAAACTGCTTGAATCATAATGAAGACCATTAGTTGTTCGAAGTACCCGAAAACATTTCTCGTAGAACGCTGATTTTTTGTAATACAGTTGTAGACACTGTGCTAAACCGGGTCTGTTTATGACCAAATGTCAGAAAATAATGAACAAAAATATAAAAATCCATAGACAAAAAAGTACCTCGAAATGAATCGCTAAAAATTCCACAGGAGTTCCTTTACACCACTAACGCTCTCCTCCGCTGCTGATTGACTTTTGAATACTTGGTTTAATCACATATTCCCCATGGTTGGTGTCCAAACTGTAGGGTTGAGATGTGCTGTGATCTTTTGAATTCGATTGTAGTTCACAATATATATTTTACTCCTTACAGTCTAAGCTAGAGATATCAAAACTAGGCAAACAAAATCAAAGAAACAATTTTCATATTTATACGGTATACTTATTATTATTATAGAGACAATCTTAACAAGAAATATAAGAACTAAACCAGCAAATTTATAACAGAGATGGGAGTCAGTCGGTTATCCTCTGCCAATTAACTATTGCCTTATGTGTGTATCTTATAAACTGATTCAAAACAAAAATCTAGTCAATTATTTCAATTCTATACGTCCAGTCTATACGGTCCTTTGTTAAAGCCAGTGCTAATCACGAAAGGAATATACACAGTTCGTAAGAACTGCCATGGATAACCAACCACTGAAACTCCAATGATTTGGGTGCATTTCCGATGAAATTTCGCTCGAAATTATCTAATCACGCACTGAGTCGGGTCCATCTAGTGTATTGTATGCATCATTTGAGCTTCAACTGAATTGAATCCTTTGAATTGAAAACATTGACTAACCTTATACTTCTGTGTTATCTTTTGTGAGAACATGTGCTTTTTGAAATTTTTAATCCTACGTAATTGGTAGCCATGACATAATTGTGTCTACTCAGAAACAGAGTAAGGCAACATATGTATGTGTTTTTGTATCCTATAAAATCAGAGTTCCTAAACTTTTTTCCTGATTCTATCTCTTGAGGAGTTTTTTGTTTTACATTTTACATTGATTTCGCTACAAAGATTTGATAAGTTATGTTTCGCGAGTCCAATACACAAATTGGCCACTCTTGTTGGCCCAAAGTATTGGCAACTCTCTACTACTCTCTCAACCGTTTGTCCAGCAGTGCAGATACATATGAGTTCGGCCCTCTAAGTCTCCCTTTAGATACAGTGCATAACGGTAGGCTATTTCTATACGTTCAAAAATGTACAAAACATATGAATAGCTTAGTACCATAACAATGATAGTTTTTTTCTAATTGTCATGTTTCAGCAGCTCTCAAAGCTACCAATGACATTTTGCTGTCAAAATATTCAGTGCATTTCATGCTTGCCGAACGCTCGAAAATTATTAAAAAAAATATTATCCAAATTGAAGATCAGTTTCAGCACAGAAGAAAAGTTTAAGTGTGAGTACACTCGTTTGGACTTTAAGACAGCAACCAGACAGAGATTGGTGAGAGAGAAAGAAAACATAGCCCAGTATCGAAACAGATCCAGAAACAGATCGGATTTGGTACCGATCCAGCGGATATCACCCGTCTTGAGCGACGCAACGCTCGAAATTGTGAGAAGAAATTTGGCGCCTGGATCATCTCACAATCATGCGACTTGATACGTCAAGTTCTTAGCCTCTTAGCCTCTTTGGACGAGCTCGAGGCCAACATTTGAAACTCTATGGGTGGACTAATACCGTCGATATTGAACCGACCGCTTGAAGCACTGCTAATGAAGCTGCAAACGACTGAAAGTGCATTCGAGGCATTACGGTTGATATAAACTTTGAAAGATCGTTCAAACAAATAACAATGCTGAAATGGGTTTTCGAGACCCAAAATTCAGGTCAGCGCATGCGATTCAAGATTCAAAAAGTCTTTTGGTACAGCGAGCCTCTGACGAGCCTCAAAGGACTTTTGACCTTCCGATACGGCATACTATTGTAGGTTACACGTATATGTAGTTATGGGGTACTAGACTGGCTATTTATGGCCTGCCAATATTTTTTTTTAAACAACTGAATAGCCCGAGGAAAAAATTTTAATTCGTAGTAGATTTTCATCTGTAAGTGTATGTATATTAGCTTTGTGGTAACCAATCGCTTCACCACAATACAAGCCAAATGAAGGGTTGAACATTCAAACATTGCAACAAAAGAAAGAAAAAAAACCAGAAACAGTATCATCCTCATATACATTACTCAATATCTCTTCATCAACAAATGCAAAGCGAAAACAAAACAAAAAAGGATAAAGAGCTGCCTTTTAATAATACACAAAGAGCATTGGATAATAGTCAAACAACAAGCTTACCCTCATCAATTTGCCTAATTTTTTGGTGTGTATCATCATCATCATCATCATCATCATCATCATCATCATCCCCATCATCATTATCATCTTCATCAGAGAGCAGAGCCATTATCGTCGTCAACTTCATCCCTATTAGCAGCATCATCTTTGCTTAATACACAACACAAAACAACAGCAGAGTTCCTTCCCATAGATATGGGAGGCGGAGGACTGAGACTGAGAAGTACAACCCAGCTAATTTGTTATTCTTGCTCCTTAAGGATGTGCCTATGTAATTTTGTAATTACCTATTTTGCATATTAATCGGGGGTTGTTATCGTGTTACAAGAGGGATGTACCAAGCCGTAAAATACTTCCCTTATTTAACTCCTTTTTTTTTTTTCATCCAAGTTCTTCTTTGTTTTTGATTCTTCTGATTATGACGAAACGAGATTTTTGTATCCCTTTGGTGGCAAATTGATCTTTACTTTGACGTTAGTTGTTCTCGTTTTTTGGTTATTTATTAATTTATGAATGCGAGTACTTAATCGACTCTTGGTAAAATTGTCTGCGACTAATTCAATTTTGTCGTTTATTTTATTTATTTTTTTTTTTTGTTTGTAATGAGGGTTAAAATAGAAATTATCCTTGTTTAAATATTAGTGTATTAAATTTACTCGCTTTTTGTTTCTTTTTAGGTAAGCGATTGGTTCTTTATGAACTATAATTAGTTGGTAAGTTTTAAGTCTTTAGAGTAGAAATATACAGGACGCCCCTGAGTAGGATTCCGACGTAAGTATTGTGGAAGACAAACTAGAAATGCATCTTTTGACAGCTCAAAGACTCAACAACTCGTTGTCTGGTTAAAGCATGTGACTTCCTATAAATAGACTGCGGCTTGAACCGGTTGGATTTGGCTTTATTTTGAAGCTACATTCAAGCCATTGTGTTCAGAATAGCAAATCATTTAAATGGCTTTGTCTTCGCGCTTCAAGCGGTCGCGTCCATAGAGTCTTGAATGTTGACGGTAACGGTATCTCCTTACTCATTTCGAAAGAAATAAGGTCCGATGCTGCCGCCATGCCATAAAGCCTGTCAAAGAGTCAATCTTTGTGGTTCCTCGCCCTCTCCTTGTTCGCTCTAATTACGGCACTTTCGCTTGTTGACATTGTCACTCTGCCAAAAATGTGAGATTATTTGATCAAACTCTCCGGATAATATTTCGCGAAATCACGGCTTTTGCGGCAGGCCTAAATAAGCCAGATTGACTCTCTGGCGATTCCTAATTCAGCTCATTGGTGCCAAATCGATATTTCTGGTTCTTCTTACTGGGCTATGGTTTCTTTATTTCTCACCAATTGCCTGTGTACCAACAACTGATCCCCAAATTTGATAATATTTTCTAATTTTCTCGCAAGTTCAGCAAAAATGAAACGATGCATGATAAAATGTCAACTCTTACTGAATATTCAGACAGCTAATTATAATTGATAGCTTTGACAGCCGCTGAAACATGACAATTGGAAAAGCTATCACTGCTATTTGGTCACAGTTTATTTTTTTTGTAAGTGTTGAGAAAGTTTGGAGATTTTGTGAAGATTTTCGAAGGTGAATACAAAAGAGCCCCTCAAAATGATATTACATCAGTTCACACCCTTAGGCCCAACATCGGACGAACTGTCAAGTACAGAGATTGAAGCCGAACAATACGTACATAGGTAGGTATGTTCCTCTGCCCCTGCTTTTTTTTTCCCAAAAGCCAGCACTCTGAATATTCATATCTGTACGTAAGCTGTCATGTTCTATTGTAGATTCCATTAAGTTTTTCTTAAATATCGCGCCAAGAAAACAAAAATCCAAGTCCTTGCACAATATAGGAAAAAAAATCTGCGTAATCCATTAATAATATGTACCAACCCCACTGTCATCCATCCGGTTGTCGTGTCGTCCTCCAGCTACAACGAAAACTACAGCTGGCACTCATAACAAGCGGCACATTCCATATTCTTGTCATTTATTCATCCGGGACTTTAACTGCGCCTCTCCTCCATGTCCGTATTCATTCATAATAATGATGATGATTGCTACTGCTCCTGCTGCATGTGTACGTGAGCGATTTTCTTTCATTGATGACCGCGCAAGAAACTCAATGAAAATATATATACATATGTAGATGCTTTTTTTCGAAAAAAGAAACAACAATTAAAATAAACAAGACAACGCACAGAGACCAGGCGAAGAGAGCACCACAAATATTGTGCTGCACATGATCTTGTTCTCTGCCTTTTCCCCAAAAAATTTTCACAAAAAGTAAAATACTTATGGATGGATGTATTTAATTTTAGAATTTCACAGAATGTGTTGGTGACTTACTCCGTCCTTATCTCGAAGACGACCTCCGTAGAGAGTGGGCGCGCTTCTTTATATTTGCACTCTGAGCACTCGGGGGGTGGTTGGGATGCGATGCACTCGCAGAAATGACTGTTTGAATTGTGGGCAATTAGTGACTTTATTTTGTCCCTGCACCAGCAACAGCAGCAGTAGTTGTCATCTCATAAAAACCACAAAGGAGAACAGATTGAAAAATATTATAGTTTTGACTTTTGTTTTCGCGAGAAGGAAACGCACGCACGCGGCACGCCCGCATCCCGGAGCTATTTTAAGAATTACATGCTAGTTTCATTTTTATTGTATGTACATGTGGCTTTTGAAGGATTGAAGCTAAGGTGCTTATAGTGTTCCGGATCTTAAAATGGAAGACACAATACAAGACGTCTAGGGTAAAAGTTTCATTGCCTTGCCAGAAGAAACTCACTGCTCACTTAGAACAACAATTCGGGTCCTTTTAGCCCTGAAAATGTCGCAGGAAGTCTATCAGCTCAACGTTGCCCAAGTCCCAAAAGAAATTACTACCAAGAGTTCTCATTCTTCAGATGGAGAGGGTATCCCAATCAAAACAGATTGTACTTATTCTTCGTTCTTGCAACTTCTACAATAGTCTCTATGAGTATACTCAGAGTTGATAATCTCTTCTTGCTAAAGGCCGGTCATAACTTAGTACATACATAACTTAGAACACATACTTACTTACTTGTTTACATACTTAAAGGGCGCCCGACCCTTGTAGAGTCTCTGGATGAGACACAGCTGCCTTCCATTCACTGCGGTCGCTGAGACACGCTGCTTCCAGTTGCGAAAACCAAACTTTCGGAAGATTCTCTTGGCTGGAGGATTTTGTTTGTCCATTCGCTCGATGTAGATCAGCCAATTGGTAGTCAGCATTTTTGGACTACATCCACATTCTGGTACAGCTCATAGAATTCGTGGTTGAAGCTTCTATTCTATTCGCCCTAAAGGCCCTTATATCCGACGAAGTATTTTTCGCTCGAAGGTGCCCAATATTTGTTACGTTGTAACGCATGTCTCTAGAAAGCAAAAGATCTTCTATCTTTTTCCGTAAGGAACTGAATGGGGCTACTACAATAGGTGCAGCGTCATCTTTTGCATTTCCTTGGAAATTCATATGGTCTGGTACCGCACTGAGAGTCACAGGATTGGCTCTGGTAAAGAATACCAACTCCAGTTTCTTCTTGGTTCTCTAGTTCTTCCAGAAAATTTTATTGAATCTTCTTTCGAATGCTACCATCGGGCTCCTCTGATCAGTTTCCGTCGTCGAAAGCAAGGTAATCTCAGACGAAGGTGTGGTCAAGTAGCTCAATTATGGTTCGAAGGAAGTGCTTCCTTTCAACGAGCATACAAGAAATCCAGATGTTAAGTAACTAATTTGTCTCCTTTTCCGTAGTATCTTCCACCAATCATATGTATGTGTATATCTCCCTCCAGATTTCCTTTGTGCTTAAACGCCCGCAAACTTTCATCCTTCATCTCAACCGGGTCAATTCAAAGCACCACCAAACTCAGAGTCCTTCCAATAGTCATATTATAACCAAACGAACAAATACTCGTGCAAAACCAAAAATACTTTGCATACTAATTCCAATTCAAAACTCCATCACTAAATGGACGTGTGGACCTTCCATCTGCGAATCGTTGTATCCTTGTATCCACAACCCCCTTATGTCATTCTTTCGCAGTGTGTGTAGTATAAGTTTGGTTTGAGTAGGAATCTATAATTAAACAGGAAGTCGTAGACGGAAATATTATTTGAAAGTTTTAAGAGCATCCATACCATCCCATCCCCTGACACTACTCGTATCTAATCACCCAATTGTATTAGTATTGTCATGGTATTTTGTCTGCCGACGTTACGCATAATAATCAGGAAAATCATCATCACCATTATGATCATAGGACGACGACAATATTCAGCTAATTCGCTTACCTTTAGGGGTTGTCGTTGTTCGTTCAGCAGCATAACCTCAAGGAAATAGTTTTGCCGTTATCATCCTTGCCAATGAATAATAAAAGGCACGTTTTCTCTCACAAAATATTATATTTTCTTCTTTCTTTCTTTCTTTTTCTGCCCTTTTGTATGGCTACACATTCATGTGCAGAAAAAAAAAAAAATAAATACAAAATCCAATCGATTCAGCAGAAAATTGCTTGCGCTGTCAATGCTGTTGCTGTCTTTTATCATGCCTCCCCTGAGAGGTAATGGAGATGACAGATTGACAACTTTTCCTTCTTTTCTTCTGTATAACTTTTTTTTTTTTTTTGCTGCAAGTGAAAATCTAAAACTAAAGGAACCTTTGCCTTAATTACTCTCTGCGCGTTGACACAGCCGACGACAAGACGCCTTCACCCCCTCATCCGAAACACACACTCACCCATCATAATAAGGACAACAAGTCCCCAAGGTACAATATCGTATCAATTTTATTCCTCTGCCTTGTTCCTTGTTATATGCCGCTGCCGTGGTTGGTTCGAAATTTGATTAGCAAATTTGATAAAAAAAAATATCGAAGGAATATTATATTTAAGATGGCAACACGCGCACCCCCATGAGGGAGAGTTAGAGGCACCACAGTGGGACCTATCTAATAATATTTAAGACAGATTTACACATTTGTCATGGTTCGGGATTCCTGCGGAATGGGGGGGGTCAGATTCAGTTCGGTCGGGGTACTGGGGTGTGGAATTTGAGAGAAATAATCAAATAATCAGCGATAAAATGAGGGTTGTTATGCCAGTAGCTAGATGCTATTTGGAAGTTCAACGTTCTGTGAACTGTGATTGGCTTAAAATCTCCAGAGAAAACTTGGGCCTTACTTTAATCTGAGCTTTAAATAATTTTTCCAGACGCTGCAGGAATGAGGAGGAACAGGAAACTATCCTCTTTCTTCTCGGCAACTGTGCTGCCCTATATTTAAAGAGAAACTGAAACCTCCACCTGAAGTCGTACTTCAGACATCTGCTTCTCTTTGTCAAGAGCTGCTGATACCCTCATTGGTTGTCAATTCCCTCTCTCTTTGTAGTCTACAATGGTCTCTAGTTCACTTACTAGTACTATAAGGTCGTTATTCAAACGTGCCCCGCAAAAGCCCTCGATGCGTTTGTAAGAGGACTTAGGAGTGACTTGCCGAGACTCCTTATCAACTCGACGACAATGAACAACCTTCTGATTTTTCGGATATTATTTTTTTTTTAGGATAAAAGACTTCGCTTACATACTTCGAGTGTAAAGCGAAGAGTGGTCAAATTTTAAAATTTTTAGTAGACACTGGACTGAATTTTAATGAACCTCTAATATTTTGTAGAGTATTTTGATGCATCAATGCTATCAATTAAAGGAATAATTACATTTATCTCTTTCCTCACCAGCTTGCGGCAAGATAATAGATTTTGTCATAATGATATGCCCAGTATCGCCATAACACAGGGCCGGCCCGAGTCAATTGAGCGCCCTGTTCAAGCCTTACCATAAGCGCCCCATTTTTCAGTCTTGGCGTGTGCGCAGATGTGTGCTGTCTAAATAAATAAATAAATATTAGCCCGTAAGCAGACCATAGAGGGCCAAGGGCTAGCTTCTTACAACTGTACATGTTGTGCGTGGTATACATTTCGGCACATACAGAAGGGACCTACAGTTTTACGCCGTATCCGAAGGGCATAGGGGTTTTGAGAAGCTTTCTCCTGACAGTGAATACTCTTGAATGTTTGTCAGACACTCGGAAGAGGTGGGGCCGCGAAAAAACTTTTGATGGTATTTTTCTGGATTCGAACTTAGAACCCCTTGCGCAGTAGTCCAACGCACTAACCACTGAGCCACGGCACCCACTGTGTGCTGTCTATGGGCCGCTTTATACATTCTCTTATCAAACAAATTTCCCAAATGAGTAAATTTCATAGTTTCATCTTAAAACAATAAATTCAATCCGTAAATCCTATGGAATCATTTTGAGTGAAAATGTGCAGATTATATGCAGAAATAAAATATTTCCTATGAAAATTTTTGAGTCATTATGCAAGAAATTATCCTGCACGGACCTGGTGGGATATTTTATTTCGGTTTTATTCGAACAAGTTTCTGGTGTGTGAGAATGGTCTTTTGTGTTTCGTTCAAACAGTCCAGTATTTAGAAATGAATTTTTTTTTTACAATGCGTCGCCCCAAGGACTTGACGCCCTATGCATTTGCACATTCTGCACATATGGTGGGTCCGGTCCTGGGACAACGCATTTATTTTATTACTTTTTCCACCAAAACTCAATTCAATGCGTCTAATTCAGGCAGCATTAATAATAAAAATGCGTAAAAAGCAAAGTTTTTTTTAAGGATTTCAACAGAAAAACAAAAAACTCAAAAGAGAAACAAAAGTCAAATGGCAATTCCCTCGTTTACTCAATTTCAATTATTTGCTTTTGAAAGCACAAATTGCCAAAAATCTTTGAGAAAAACTACGAAAAACTTTAGCGCTTTGCTCTGATTTCCTAATGGTAACTCTGTATTCTCAACTCACGTATTTTTTTTACAACAACAATTTCTACCAACTGTCCAAATGATGCAATGAGCAGCTGAGAGCGATCTCTCTAATGTTCGGTAATGTTTCCGAAAGTGCCCGAAAACTGAACGAATCGACGCTGGGACTATTGTGTGTTGGCTCATAAGATTATGTGTATTCGTGGGCTTACGTGTGCGTGTATATGCAGCCAAATGTTGATTATGTTTCTCTTTAAACGTAAAGTCAAAGGCAGCGTTCGGAGTGCTATTCATTCACTGGAAAAATTGCAGCATACTTTTTCTGTTGGTTCGTAAATGAATCTTCATCATAAATGCTGCTGAACACCTCGGAAAACTGAGCTATTCTCGTATCTCGTCAAGATTTTGTAAAGATTCAATTTAACTAACTGGAATTTTTTGTATCTTTTAGCACACACACATTCAAACAGATACAATTGGAACGTGTAAAGGGCCTATCTATCTGTCACCAAAAAAAAAATAATCCACAAATGGATTATTATGCACGATCTCACCATTGTCCCGGCACAGCATACAGACCCGCCCCAGTTCTCGAGATGCATCTTGTATAAATTTATATCAATAAATCCATTATGTAACGATGAATGATCCTTCTATTTGCTGTCGTTGGCCCTTGCCTTGCATTCCAAGTGAATCGATGCAAGATATAGCCCAAGATTATTGCCCAAGATGCCAATTGCATGCCACTATAATTTATTAAATTTAATTTATATACAAGCATCGTTTATTGTGTTGAATTCTTTGTTCCTTCTCAAAGCAGGACACAACAAGATATGTGTATTGTGTGTGGCTAATTAAAATAAACAAGATGCCAATGAAAAAAATTAATAAAAAAAAAAAAAAGCAGTATCTATGAACCCATAGAGAGGGAGGGAGTCCGTTCGCGTTATAATGGTTTTAATAATGATCGCGCAAGCAGCAAGGCAAGCTAATTATATCTTACGCACGCCACTACCACCATCGAGTACACGATCCTGGTGCCAAGTGCATTCGTGCAAAAGAAGTGAATGAAAATATCTATCTATACCTACTCCTAAATGTATTTTTATTCCTCCTTCTCTCCCTTTGGCAGTGAGCGGCAGAAAATATACTTCATTTCACTCCAAATCTCTTGCGGAAAATCAAATCAACGAATTTTCATTTTCATTGAGAAAAATGTATGCGTTCTGTGCCATAGAAGAAGAGGATACACGCAGATGACACTGAAAGTAAAAAAAAAAAAAAAAGTAAAAGATACTTGTTTTCGAAAAAAATAGAGAAAAAGGCAAAATTCTTGCATGATCATCATCGTCGTCGGTACGCAATCATAAATCACATCCTGAAACTATTTTTGCATCGTCATTTGGGTTTCATTTGCATTCGTCGCTCATCGCGAGAGGACAACAACGTTTTCCGGGGTTAAGCGAGCGATAACAATGTTAACACCATTGTCATCTGATTGTTTACTTAATTGTGGATAACGAGCGGAAATTTATCTTCATCCATTTTGCACTGTCATTGCGAAGAAGAATACACAATTGGGGGGTGGTGGTTGCCACATGGATTTCATGGATTTGATTCCGTGTCAATGCCTCTAGGACAAGACTTAGGACTTGTTTTTTTCTCTTTTCTAGTTTTTCGTCTCTGAGTGTGAAATTTGATTAATGATACGCGGATTATAGTAGGACCAGTTTTCCTGCTATCTATTCTGATCGAAACGGCTAAGAGAAAAAGTTCTGATATTTGTTGTCGACAGGGATGTTTTTTTTTTTTTTGTTATTCAATAGCATGATGCCGCAATTGAATCTTTGGCTTTATTTGAAATTTACCAAGAGAGATGTGCCACGTTGAAATGGAACGTTGCCATCCAAAGAGTTGTCCAGTTGTCCAGCAATACTAGTTTACGTAAAGTACAGGGTTTTTCATTAAAATTTTTATTTGAATTTGAGTGAGATATCATTGATTTATTTAAAAAGGCTTATGTATGGAATTTAACATCATTCAAATGGTAGACACAACTTCGCTGGGTGGCGCGCATCCAAAACGTTAAATTCTCCGAAATTCTGGCGCATAGTTTTGGGGTGAATTAGACAAATGGTAGTGATTGAGCTGGTGGTTTATTGGCATAGACCTGTGACTTAAGAAAACCCCCCATAAGAAAAAGGGCCAATTTGCACGCTTTGGGTGGCCAATTCACATCACCTTCTCCTGAGGTTGTCATGTTCGGAAATCGTTCACGCAAAATGTCCGTTTTGGGTGGGGGCTGTATGGCACAAAGTTCCGTCCAGTTGTCGTCGGGGTCCATATCATCCAATAAGGGACAGAAGAAGAATTTGTTACAATTAACCGATAGCGCTCGCCGTTGACGATGATGTAATTCTTAAACAAATATGAACCGATGATGCCGCCAGTTCTTAGTCCACACCAAACAGTGACTTTATCTGGTGGATCTTGTGCGGATTGTCATCTTTCCAAATTCAACAATTTTGCTTGTTGAAGAACCCTTTTATCCAGAAATATCGATCGTGAAATGGTCAAAGCCCGGAACAGAAGACCCATTTTGAATAGCTCTCTCTTATAGCTCTCCATTTTTATTTGGCAAGAAAGATTAAATAAATGGCAGCCAATTTGACAGATGTAGCTTCAGCGGTATGGATGCAACCACCTGTCTTGGGAGCTTTTTCCTCTCGGAGCAGGATGATACAGGAAAAATAGAGCTAAACAAATTACTGTGGCTTGTACACATACATAAATATGTGGGTTGCGTTCGAATAAGTTCAAGTACTCATCAAAATGACTCACAGTGGTCTAAGTCACTTTCAATAAACTAGGGTACCCATAAACCTATCTTTAACTATGCACTTGTGCTGTTGATCTTTGACTGCTACAGGCGAAATGAGCAATTTGATCGCCAGCCAGTTGATATAAACATTTGTCCACACTGCCTACTTCCAGATTTAGGTCCACCCTTCACTACGACATGACTGGTCGTAGAAGGACTCTTTTTCTTTCGCACATCATTCGTTAGGACGTAACAATACTTTGAAGAGTCCATTTCAACCTCTTTTGACATAGAAAATGTCCCTCCAGTCAGCCAGGCTGAATAAAAGTAGTCATTATTACCAACAGTACACTTGTCCTAAAGATTGGAAAAGTAAATGGCAGCACACTGCCATCGTGCCCTAGCATTAGAACAGATAATAATGATTCTCTAGTGCTATTACGATACTCACAATCTTCCTCTTCATTTCGAAACAACAAAATAATGCATGCAACTCTTAAAATCATATTTCTCATCTAAATGCCCCTAAATATCAGAGAGACAACAATCAGTGCCAAACAAAATAAAACCCTTCGCTTGGCTAGGAAAAGAATGCAAAAACGAATATCTCACAGCACTGCTACTGCATCTTTGCGCATCTATTTTGAAATACAAAAAATAAATTCGCTAAAATTATGACAGTTTCTGTGTTGCATGGAAATTGGTCGTGCTCGCGCTCTTCGTTGGTCTTTTCAGCAAGACGATGCACCATAACCATAAGATCCTCAAGATTCATTCATACATTTTTTTTGAAAGCGCGCACGATCAGTGCGATCAGTAGGTCCGGGAACGGAGGGGGTTGGATGCTGCAACAGGGGCTGTGGGTCCCAAAGTGATGATGATGACGAAGATGTAGTGACAATGTCGGTGGCGGTGGCGGTGGCGATGGTGGCGGCAATAAAAACGTTCAAATTAAATTAATTATAAATAATAATAACTGCATTATTTAAATGGGGATACTTTCCCGTTTTGCTTTTTGTTTTTTTCTACCTCGGGCAAAGGCATGGACAGATGTAGGTAGTACTAAAATTGTGTGCACATCTCTAGAGAGAGTCATGGCGAATGATGGGGGGATTTTGATTCCACTCCGTTTGTATCATTGACGCAAGTTCTCGTTTATTTTCAAAAAAAATTTGTTGGGCTTTTTTTTTTTGTTGTTATGGCTTAGATCAAGGGGACGGTGTATTCACTGATTTGTGCTTGTGTGTTACAATGTAAAGGAATTGTTTTTGACGACCTCGATTGGGAACAGTAAGCACCGGCTTGTGTGGGTGATAAAGATCAATTTGAAATCATTTGGCAACGGACTGCTACTGTCACAATAAATACTGAACTGCGGCGGTAGCAAATAGGATGCATGCAGTAATTAAAATTTACTACACTGCAGGTGCTGCTAAAGTTCAAGTATAAAAGGTGAACATTGAACGGAAATATGTATTTGGGAAATCACGTACGCAGTTTTTGTACTTATTCGGGCCATGGAGTCTCGAATGTCAGCCTTAAGCTAGTCGAAAGAAGTTCGGTTGTTAGTGTAGGCTAAGGACTTGACGTATCAAGTCTCAAGTCTTCACAACTTCGAGTGTTGCGTTGCTTGTGTGGCATGGAGCGCTATCTTGTTCTAACCACAGCTCGAATATATTGATTTCGTCGAGCTCTGGCGACAGAAAGTCGGTTGACATCACTCTTTTTCTCAGACCATTGACGGTAACGGTATCTCCTGGCTCATTTCGAAAGAAATAAGGTCCGATGATGCCGCCAAACAGTCAATCTTTGTGGTTGCTCGCTCCCTGTTCGCTTTAATTATGGCAATTTCGCTTATGATGGAAATGATGAGATTATAATTTCCGGGTAACATTTTCAGCGGCCGATTCTCGAAATCACGGCTTCAATTATTTCGGCAGGCCCAAAACTAACCGCAAAAATAGATCCGGCGATACCAATTCAGCTGATCGGTGCCAAATTCACATTTGTGGGTCTTCTTCGGTACTGGTGTCTATATTTTCTTCATTTCTCTCCAATCTCTGTCTGGTTGCTGTCTTTAGGTCCAAGAGAATGTACTCACGCTCAAAGTTTTTCTTCAATGCGACGAATTCCCTGCATAGCGAAGTAATGATGATGACTGATTTACTTACAACTAATCCCCAATTTCGATAATATTTTCTAATAATAATCGGACTTTCAGCAAAAATTAAATGATACATAATGAAATGGCAAGCCTTACTTAACATTTTGACAGCTAAATGTCATTGCTAGCTTTGATAGCTGCTTAAAAAAAATAATTGGAAAAACTATTATTGTTATCTGGTCACAGTTTATGAAAAATAGTGGGTTACTTTATCTCCACTGATCTTGTATCTCCCATTTCCCCCTTAGTCCTTCCCAGAGTTAAAGCTCTCTGTATACCAAATCCGTTTAGAAGTTTAGCCCTTGCTGACGATCTTAGAGCCATACGACGCATCACTATTGTGTGGACCTCAGGCTGAGCATGGTTTTCGGATAATTCTCCAAAAAATTCACCTCACAGCTGGCTTCGATTCAACACAAAAGCAACGAGTTCCTTTTAGTCCTTCTTCTTCTTTATATAGATTTGTTACATCGTGTGCCTCCTCCTTGGTGGATTCCCTAATCGTGTGGCGTCATCCGGGCAAACATCGTGACGTTTAGTTAAGAGGAATGGTGACTGTAGCAGGACCTACGGAGAGGTCCCTGGGGACAGTCAATCATCACATAATCTACCATCGATAGGCACCGATTTTTTGTGAATAATCATGTTGCCTTCCGGACAATACAATATACCGCAGCTTGTACGTGAATAAATAGTGAATGTAATTGACTATTGTTGGCCATTTTGAACGCGTAATTTAAATCTTCTTAGCCTGTAAAGCTTTCACTTGACAGCTGTCAAGGGATGGCATCTAAAATTAGAAAGATTCTCTAAAATTCATATGAAATTAATCCCCATAAGAGCACAGCAAGATACTAATCCATCGATCCAGATACTAGATACAACACAGACACGCTCTTTTACAAACAAAAGACTAGCAACCAACCCGAACCCACCCTCCCAATCCTCTCAGCTATAATATAACAAATATTGTGACACTAAGTATCCTTTTATGCTTTCCTTTCATTTATACTATTTGTTTTGGACGATATTTTACACTCCCATTGTTTGGCTTTACGTCTGTATGTGTGGCTTAATATTGTGCATAAAAACAAAAAAAAATACTATTTAAGACTCTACTGTATCTTCGAGTATAATTTGTGTACAAAATTTCATGTAATTTTGCTCGGCATTCAAATGGGGAAAAACGTTAACCAGAATTGGGCAAAAGCCATGAATGCAATGAAGTACGAGTATAGTATATATTCGCATCCTTTCAGGATAAATGTGTGGAAAGAAGAAAATTCTCTAAATCAAAGCCACTCTTTTGGTTGAAGTTTTCATTAGAATATGCCACCCCCCGGTTGGGTTAGGCGGGGGAAGGAATACGGGGTTGAATGTCTAATGAAAATTTACACTAGTAGACACAAGGACCTAGATGTTTTAAGTAGAAATAGTTTTACGTAAGTTTTCCTCGAGATGCCATGACATCTTAACACACACACACACATGAACATACACCCATAAATATATATAAATATAGTATTCTAAGAGGGAAAAACTTAGTTTGTTGGAAAGAAAAGCTGGCAAAGGGACATTATGTGTTTGCTTTGTTACAACATTCACTCAAAAGTCAAATACGAGAGCACACTACCACCATCGTCTTGTGTTTTCTGTTGCGAACTCGATTTCTTTATGAAAAAAAAACAGGATCTCCTATGACTGTGGGTGTGCATCTTATTGCCTCGGTATCAAAATATATTCAAAAGTTTGTCAAAAGAAAAGCATCTATTTCACTACTATCAATACGAGGACTTTGGAAAAGAAAGTAGGTAAGCAAGTCAAAAACAAAAGAAGGAAAAAAGGATATTTTGCCGACGACTCCTTTGCTTTTTGATGTTTTTCTTTTTTTTTTTTTTTTGTGGCAACGAACGACGTATGCTAATTCATTGTACAGTAAAGGGAGAGAAAGAAAACTTTTAAAGATATTGGTTTTAACTTTATGCACAAAGATAAAGGGACATGTACATTCGGACATACGTACGTGTAGTTCACCGTTGAAGACATTTGCAAAAAGAAAGAAACTGAATAAGGATTGTACCTTTTTTAGTCCTTCAGTTTATTTTTATTTTTTTTCGTCCTTCGAAGCAATCCAAGTGTGGGCTTTAGTGGGGAGTTCCTGAAAGTAATATCCCCTGCAATCTGTAACGAGGCAACAGGACAATCACAGAAGGCGTTGTTCGCCATATTATCACCTTCGACTTCACAGGTAGAGTGCCGCGTAAGAACAAGAAGAAAATGCATATTTTAGAGTACTAATCCGTAAAAATGTAACATAGGTCCTATTTCCACTTGTATTCATAAGAAACCTAATGGAAGTCCTTATTAAAGATGTGGTAAGAACCAACGCAAGTTTAGGGCCCAAGAAATTCCCCTATAAATCTTCTCTATCTACTGAATCGTGTGTGGTTTCTCTTTCCCAGTTGCCATGGTTTCTTTTCAACTGTTCTGCGCCACGTACTCACAGGATCGCCGCGTATCCTTCCATCCTCAGGTTTTCATGGTTTACGACTTATCCCGTCATGGATACATATCGTTCGTTGTTTTTCCCCAATTTTGATCATCTTGGTTCCAGACTTCTTTTTCTTTTTCTTCCTTAGGCGAGGTTATGAATTGGTTAAAAGGATCAGAATCCTTCCACTTTCCTGTATTTCTACTAGAGCTCAGCGGTTTCACTTCAGGAAATATTAGTCGTAGTAGTTTCACAAGTCGTTGTCTCGAGGTATTGTGCTTGAAAGCTCTGATTCTTTCTTTTTTCTAGAAGGCTAATAACTTCGTACTGCAAATAAACACCCAGATTAAAAGAATAAAAAACAAAAATACAACTCGCTTGTTTTAGAAACACTTCTTCCTTATGAGTCACCCTGTACACGTATTATTTTTGTTTTATTGAAATCAATGTGTAACTCTTACGACGTAAGCACTTAATAGCAACAAGTGTAGTAACTTATCTTTAAACAAATCACGTTGTTGAAACTATTACATACTATTGCAATTAATAAATCTCGCCAGAATAGTATATTGTTTGTAAAAACTACAAGTGTCAAAAGGCTATCGATGGGCTTGATAGTGTGCGAAATAATGCATCGCTTTTCAACTAAGTAACTTGTCACATGGGCAGTCAGTTTTCTCCCGCACAAGAGTGCGATGTAATAATAAAAAGGTCGAAAAGGTCGAAAACACTTCTAGAGTGATCACTTTTTATTTATAGAACAACAAAGAGAGTGTCTGATATACGAGTTTTTTTTAAATAGCTTTGCTTAGTAGTCGAGTTAAATGGAATGGGAATCTTACGTATCAAACCATATGATACCCTATCCCTATTTACTTATGTGTAACCCAGACCGAACGCGAATACTGTGAATTACAAACGAATGCAAAAATGTCATACTTTACACCTTTTCCCAGTATTTTAGAAAACAATAACGGAGTTTAAAAGAAAATAATCAATAAGTAGAATTCCCTCGGACTTTTTTAAATTTCCGTAAAAAAAATTCAAGAAAAGTCTCCCTAAAAAGTACTCCTTATCATATACAATGTATGGAATATTTGTAGAAAATTAGAGGTAGGAATGGCTCTTGGAGAACATAACAGGGATCCTTCTCTTGTTTAAATTCGAAAAGCCTAGATATTCACTCTTCGTTTATGGATCCGTTGCAGCGATTTCAGGCTAAAGTCACCGCTGTTCGTCCAGCTGGCTCCTATTTTATACAGTTATCCAGCACTATAAGATCCAGGGAAGTCGAGGACTATCACTTCCTTAAAGGATAGCTGGTCACTATCAACAGCTGCTCTCGAAATACAACCAGTGTGGAATCCAAACCATTATTGTATTAAAAGTGTGACAGCTAATGTCATAATTGAACGAAATTTCTGCTGTCAAAATCTAAGACATAATTCCATACAGAAAACCTGACAGTATGTCATATTATTTTTGTTTGGCTCCCATACGATATATTCATACTATGTTTATATGACCGGATTGAGAGTTTAAATTGAAAAAGAATTGAGTTTAAATCCACGTTTCCGCTGTTACCAGATTGAGGGGATCGAGTTAAAACCGATTCGAAAGAGGATTGAATTTGAAACTGTCCAAATATTTCTATCCTTATCCCTTATTTTTACCTTCTTTATCCGTCAAATTTAATCTTTTGATCTGGAAAATATGGAAAAAATCAAGTCGATCGCTAAAAATTTCAGTCAACCCTGTTTCAATCCAATCTTCGTTTATATGGCATTCAACCCATATTAAACCCGTTTTCAATCCGCCATATAAACGTGGTAATAGCCACCCTAACCGTGCAAATGTAAACACTCTCTACGTATGGCAGCCAAAGTGAACGAAAATTCGACGAAACTTCAGTATATAAAGCAGTACAAAAATACACAGCGAATCTCGAAAAGTTTAAAGCATTAGAACTGATCTTAGCACTGTGTCCACTTGCGGACATTCAATAGCAAGGAGCAATAAACTGCAATCTGTTCACGCTCTTGAGATAGAAAATGAGAGATCGAGATAGCCAGCATATTCAAGTGGGATAATTAATTAAACTTCTATTCTTATAGTTTTTTCTCAGAGATATATCGTTTTTGAGTCACGACCGCCTGCTTTTTTTTTTTTTTCTTCTTACCAATGACATGTGGCAATGCGCCTCCTCCTTCTTAATATACACAAAAAAAAAAACATCCTACTATATACCTAAGAACATATTTTCATTATTATTTCAAGACCTGCCATATTTTTTTATATCAGATTTGTTGTTCCACTGAACGATTTATTAAGTAATTTATCAAGTCCAAAATTTCCTCCTCATTTCCAAAAATTCAATTTAAAATAATAAAACAAAAGTATGTCACCCCTTAGCTCTTAATGTGTGAGTGAGTATATCCAAAAGGAGGGGCACTCGGATCCTCATCTTCTTCTTTTTTCTTAAAAAAAAAAAAACATAAATAAATAAATAAAAATCTAAGTAAAAATAGATAACAAATGTGAATTTTATAATTTTTTTGGTTTAAAAACTTTAAGGCAAGCGGCAGGTGGGTGGTGTTTTTGTTTTGTTTTTTTTTTTCTCCTGTCCAATGTGGAATATGATTTGTGGAGGCTATTAAATGAAGTCCACTTAAGTTGTGCGGCGGCGGCGGCGGCGGTGCCTCAAGAACGAAAACGAAAAATCCACTTTTATTGTTAATTTTTTGATAAATTATGAGTGGAATTAATTTTTTAAATAATTGGTGAAATTTCTATGCTCGTGGATTTAATGTGAATTATAAATTCTTTAAGTATGAATTGTAATAAAAAAAAATAATTAAATGGCTGGAGTCGTATGATGCTTTGCTATAATTTTTTTTTGAAAGTGAACTTTACTATAATTTTTTCTTGCACCTATAATATAGGGCAAGTATTGGATTCGTGCAAAAATTCGAACTCGAGATAACAATGAATTCTGACATTACGATGATAAAGAAGCTCGAAGAAGTGGGTCTGCCGATTCTGTCTGTCTGTCTGTCTGTCTGCCTGTGTGTCTGTACGCTGGACTACAGCCTAAACGGCTAGGCCGATTAGCTTCAAACTTCATATCTGAGCTCTGTAGAGTCACAATTCGAGGCAAAATCGTAATTTCTGTTCTAGCCCTGTTATTAACGGTACTTTACTTATGGCCAATTTCACAAAAAGACGATTTTCTCGAAAACGGCTCTAACAATTTTGATTAAATTTCATATTCGAATTAGTCTAGACAAATGCTATAAGATGGCGTACCACGTTTTTGGTTAAAAATACGTATAACGGTACTTTTCTAACTAACTGATTTTAGAACTGTGGCTATTTCTCGGCTAAAACTCAATTGATTTTCATCAAAATCGAAATGTGGGCAAGATTAAATGTTTAATAAAATGTGGTATTTAAACTCATGCAAAATTTTTAAAAATATTTTTTCAAAAATTTATTCATTTCGAACTAACAGCATATGTATATGTGGGTTCAAGTACGTACGATCCAGTCGTGCACTTTATTTTTAATGTGCTTCCGCACTTAGGATTGGTCATTTACATTTGAGATGGAGAAATAAATTAAGGAATAGGGAGAGAATAAATTGCAACAGAAAGAGGAGGTTAAGCGGTTAAGGCTGCCCATTTAGGGAAGAGAAGGGTGGTATTGGGTTTTAACATTTACTCTTCATGGTTGGTATACAAAATAATTTTTGCATTCGTTTGTAATTCGCAATATTTTTGAGCGTTGGATTAGGTTGGATAGGATTATACTAGACATCATAGTAAACATTCAGCATAACTATTTTATGCGATTGATTGCCCTCCAGAATTTGTGAAATGAAAGCAATGTGAAGCAATTTCCTGTATTTCCTTGTGAGACCTAAGACTTCTACGTCCACGTGACGATCGTAGCGTATTCTATCATCCTGGGTAAAGGGGTTCCATTGCATAGCGTAGTTAACTATGGAGCTGTAACCATCGAATTCTTTCGTTATCTTCCTTTTTGCACATTTTGATAATAGCAAATGGTATCAACTCCCTGTTGATACCCTCGAATCTCAAAAAGTGACTATTGGAATTTAACACACTGCTCGATGATCATCCGAATTCATGATTTATTTCTGGATTACTTTAGCTATTGTCATAGCTACAGCAGGGAGCAAGCACTCCATTGAATTGCCTTTCTTGAAAGTCGGTTAGCCCTCGCATTCGACAATCACTCTCGTTCTGCTTCTAATTAACTGGATCTGCTTATTATTGGGATCTTGTAGATGGAAATGGATCTCTTCTTTTTCTTAAATGATACTACAGTTCAGGGTGAACCCGGACTTTAACCAACAAGCCTCTCCTCTTAGTTCGGTCTTAAGCTAAATGCCTAAGTTGGTTGAGGTCCCCTTGAATTTATGGGGCACCTGCGGCGCGGGGGTTCTCTACTATGTCGTCCCCCCGAGTTTGATTAGACGACTTTGCGGGCTGGATGGTTATTGTCCAATTGCTCTAAATGTCCTAGCCATCTCAGAAGTCCAGTACGGAGTATTTGACTAGGTTGGATAAAGAGATGATTAATATCGATATTGACTTCTTGGGTTTCCGAAGGTCGTTGTGCTTATTTCGTTTGCTGGGGTCTCCAAAAAAATGTTCACACCATGTACATATTTCTTATACAGTCGTGGACTAGTGTTATACTTTTTCTATTTCAAAAATAAATAGCTGTACGATGTAATCAATTAAATAATAAATAAAAAAAAAAAAAACGAAAAGGACTGTCCTGACCTATGCAGTGTATAAGGCCCTTGTCGAATTATGTAATCGTTTCTTCACGCCTCATGGGGATTTGAACCATCAATCCCACATACACTGATGAATACCTTCAAGTGAGTAAAATATTAATTAAATCCAACACAAAACATCCAGACACCTTTGCCTTGAATAACAAAAATCTTTCTAAAGGATTCTGTTTAACGTCCCTCATAAAAAAAAACACAAAAGAAGAAGGCGAAATAAAATGATGACGATTTTATTGAATATTCATTCTCATGTTGTAACCTGTAACCGCTAACAGGATGAGTAGTATTCGTCACTCACAAACTCACAAACTCACAAACTCACAAGTTCACAACCAACCTTCGTCCTTGTTTCAGTCTAACGAAAAACTCAACTCCCCAAAGGACAAGTGGCCGCGACAAGTGCATACAAAATGCTGCTACGCTTTTATTGTTGTTCTTGTTACCAAGAACCGGTGTGTGTGTTGTGCCACACGACTTACAATAAAATGGAATAAAATCCCTCCTGGGAAAGGATTCCCTCAGAGTTTTTTTTTTTTTTTTTTTTGTTATCCTTTGTGTTTGCGGCGGGATTGTGTGTGTAAAATAATCTTATACCACGTCGTTGTGGTCGCTTTAATACACTACTATTAAGGGATAAAAGAAGGTGTGCAGAATGGTGTGTCTTATGTTAGGCAGAAGGGTGTTTCGTCGAGCTTATGACGTGGAATCAAGAACATGGTGACGACAGTTGAAACCTGGAGTGCCAACTTGACTTGATGTTACAATTTTTTTTTCTTTCATTCTTATCTTTGACAGTGATGACGATGACGAGGACGATGATGACTGAGATGACGACAAAGCGCGATGAATTCTCAAATATATGTATATGTAAAAAAAAAAAAATGTAAAAGAATAAAATATCCCTTTTCCCTCATACCTTAGAACAAGGACATAATACATACTGGCTCATGAGGGACTGGGAGGAAATAAGAAACAAAATAATGTGACACACGAATCATACATTTCTTATTCATGGGGGCATAACAAATGAAGGGTGACCTCTGTGTGTGGTTTTCAACAAGAATGATGTTATGAGTGTGTGTGGAGGATGTCTTTCTTCTGTCTCTCTAAATCATTTTCATAAATTTTCTATCGAAGGCACAAAAAAGAAATGTAGATATGGGATAGGAAACTTACATACATAGATACTAAAGGGAAGTGAAAGGGCTTGAACGAGATCGGAAATGTAATTGGAAATGAATTGTTGATGTTGGTTATGGTTGAAGGATGGTGTCAATTCAATTCAAAGGACGATTCATATGTGTATCTATATACATACATGTATATTTTCTTTAAATTTAAATTTGATAACACAAAGAAAGGGTTATGGCTATAAAGCAAAAACATTTGAGAAGACGTTTAAAATCTCTCTGCTGCTTCGTTGTCAGTCATTAATAAGTGGACAGCTGAATTTAAACGTGGTCGCACGTCCCTCGAAGACTTCACCCCTGTGAAGGTTGGCCAAAACTGCAACCACACCCGAAGCAATCGAAAAAGTCCACGTTATTATGTTGGACGCTAGGCAAGTTAAGTTAATGAGATAGCTGAGTCTATGAGGATACTGGAAGAAAGGATGCGAAATATCTTGCACTAAAGCTTAGGGTGAGAGAGCTCTGCGCAAGATAGGTACTGCAATTTCTGAATGCCGACGAAAAGCAAATGCGCGAACGATCCCGAAAACTTCTTGTGATTCGGTACACTGTAGACTGTCTAGTTGTCCTTGGGTCTTATGGTATCTGCAGCCGTTCCTTCTCTACTGCTTTGAGCCATCTACTTCTAGACTTGTCTGCATTTTCACATCCAGGTTAGCAGGTGCTATTGCATAACGCAGACTATGTTTTGTCGATTCCCCACTTTTGGTTGGAGCATTATTCCCAAAAATTTCGAAGTTCTTTCTGTTTTCTAATCGTGCATTATTTTAATTTTTAAGTGCCCCACCCATAGAATCCGTCGATCCGCTGTTCCGTCGACGTTAACTGACAGCTCGATAAAATACACACAACCTTATGGGAGGCGGCCCATAACCAACGGATGGATGAACTTCGACGGACAAAGTAGGTTTACTTTCTACTTTTTCAATCCGTCGATGCGTTGTCAGTACACACATTCACGTATTTAAGTGCACACATTCACATATTGAAGTTCACGCATAAGAAAATTGAGAGTACGCATTTTCATTGGTGGAAGCAGAGAGAGAATTAAAGAAACTGTCATCGCCTTTGACAATCAGCTGACGGTTGTGACGGATTCTATGGGATTGTTCTATCCGGCAATACGTCAACTTCAACGTCAACGTAAAACGGATTGACGTCGACGGATTCTATGGGTCGGGGCCTTTAGTGCGTCGTTCCGTCCCATAGAATCCATCACATTAATCAGCTGATTGTCAAAAGCGACGACAGTTTCTCTACATTCTCTTTCTCTCTTTCTCTCTCTCTCTCTCTCTCTCTCTCTCTATCTATCTATCTGCATTATGACGAATGAGTTTAACCAGAGTTGATGATCTCTTCTTGCTAAAGGCCGGCCATAAAGCTCTAGCGGTTACGCATATATCCAGATGAACCCAGCGTCTGTTTGCACGATCGATGACTTCATCTTCTACTTTTTTCTTTAAATAACTGACTGGAGCTGCTACAAAGAGAAGGGCACCCTTCTTCTTTCACTAAGAACTGGGAGAAACTTCCCAGAGACCAGGATAACCACATCGTCGGCATAGGCCGTCACGTTAAAGCCGTTTTCCTTCAATATTACTAGGATCTCATTCACTACAAGGGACCATATCAGCGGAGAAAGAACTCCGCTCTGCAGACTCTTCTCTGGATGGTTTTATATCTCGTGTCGAGAAGATTATCCTAGACTGGAGCCTTTGTGCAATTCACTTGCAAAGTCCGGTGTTTATGTGAGCTCTATGCAGGCTGTTCAGGATCGCGTCGAAGCGCACGTTGTTGAACGCCCCCAGAGTGTATTCGATGCTCGATACAATCCTGTGAAGAGCTGTGTCTACAGATCAAAGTTGAATTGACATCTGCCGCCATTTACGACTTTTGCACCACCTGGTTGGTGCATGCAGAAATGTGCATTTTTAACAAGGCAGACAAGGGTCATCTGTGGGTTGATTTTGGTCTTGTTTATTTATTCTTCTTATTTACAGAACATAGCCTGTTGCTGGACACGAATATCCATCTACTCATGGTGCAGTTCAAGGATCAGGGGGTTTATGTTTCTATTTATCTAGTAGATCTTAACTTAGTCAATCAATCATCAGTCATTTGCTAAAAACGAATTTCCAATTGAAAAACCTTTGTCATAATAAACAACAGAAATACATCTGCATCATAATTTAAAACTGGAAATGATCACTTAAATTTCAACCCTGAAACAAATCGACCCACTTAAGCACTCACAAAATTCGAACACTTTTTGTGTGAAAAAAACTACAGGATGCTCCCAAGACACACACATTTCACTTTGATGGTTTTTTTTTCAATATACACATGATATATGCCAATACATCCACTGTTTAGATATTGCAATGATCTAAGGCGAGGAAAAAGAGGCCGCCGCCGCAAAATATTACATAAATAAAGTCATAATCGATCGATGGAAGAGCCTCTGCTCCTTACACCTCAATTTGAATGCAATAAATTCGAGTATTTGATGATGTGTGCGACTTGTATTGATTTTTCCTCCAAATGTACTCCTCGCGATGGGTTTTTGTTCGAAAATTTATTGCAGCCTCATGGATCTCCCCCGAAAAATCCGCGCCTTCTAAAACCTACAACGCGCCGAAAGAGGAAGTGTGCGTGCGTGTGAGCAAATTATGTGGAAATGAAAACAAATTATAATTTTCCACGATCGTCTGAGTTTTTAGTGTTTTAATTGGATTCAGAACTATTGGAGCGTAGAACACACTCCTCACCTCCATCTACAAAGGGCTTTTGTTGATTGTTTTGATATATCTAGAAAGGAGAAGCGCACAGCACAGCTCTAGTTCTGATTGGAGATGTTGGAGGTGTGGTACTGCTGCTGCTGCTGGAGCTATCATCATATTGTTAAAATTTTGTAAAACGAAATAAAATGTTGGCAAAATATATTTGTTTCCGCTGCTACTGTTGGGATCAAACGAATAATATTCGTTAGATAATTAATTGAGTTTTCCTTTCGCACTCGGCTATAGACAAGCAGCGAAAGAAAGGAAAATAATGAATGCGGTCCGGGCATAAACAAAGCCGGTTGTCTGTTTTGTTTATTTAACCAGTCATCGGATTAATGAGATGTTTTCGGATTTATATAACTTAGTTTTTGATGTATGGACTTCCATTTCACATTATACTGTGTATTATTAGAAAATACATGCCTTCGATGCTGTATAGGGCTTGATATGGAAACAAATAAAAATTTGTTGGACAGTTGAATATCATCTTGACCGATATGATTATATAGTCTACACAAAAGTAGCACCATGACTGAATATTGAAAGAGTATTTTATCCAACAACACGTTCTAACCAAATCACTACTTCCTTCATTCTGGCTTAGGAAGCATTCAATCACAAACTGCCATCAATTGGGATTGCTATCCTCTTACTCAAAACTCAAGTGATCAATGGAATTCTGATTCGAGTCATCCATTCCATTTATTACTTCAACAATAAAGAAGTAAGGAAGTAAGGCTCGTGCTTACACGAGAAAATAGCAAATTTATAGAAACTCATCACAACTCACATAGAATGAGATGCAAATCGCTAAGCTGTCCTTGGAGGAGGGACTATAACATAGTTTTGGTTGATGTTATTTTCCTGATCTTAAAAATTATTTGTGATTCAATCGACTGTGCTCCTGAAGGCAGTCCAAATCATGCAGACTTTTGATTTTAATTAATTAATTTTTCATTTTCCTTTCTTGAACTTCCCTTGCCATTTAATGCAATCGATAACGAGTTTATTTTATCAATGTTACTGCTTTAATCAGTTCATTGGAACGTCTGGCAGTAGATGAACGGCATGTCGACGGTGCTTCTTGGCCACGATACTTTCGACGTTAAGTAACCACAACTGAACGACTTTTTTGACAGTACAATGTCATTTTTACTGTGCAAAATTTATAAAATATTTTATGTTATTCAATGTTTTTGCAACACTAGAAGTCAAGAACTGTGATATAGACTTTCAAAAAACACTATACTCTCCGTTTTACTTAGTCCCATTCAAAGCTCGTAGCTTTGTCCTTAGAAAAGTTTTCGAAGAAAAATCACAGATTTCAAAGTTCGACTTCTCCCTACAACTTGAAATAAATTGTAGATACAATAACTAGGGAGAAATAAATAACTCCCAAAAGCTTATTCTCTCAAAATAAACGAAAAAAATTACACAAATTAATTATCTTGTCCTTTAGATAAAAAAAAAACGTCTGTTTTCGTTTTTACACAAAAGACTACTACGAGGATCATAATTAAGGCACTTTTATTCTCCGTACATCTATTTATTTTTATAATTTTTTTTTTTGTATCTAGTCCACCTACAAAAGGTTAAAAAAAAGTAAGAGAAAACAAACTGTGTATGTATGTGTATATGTACTTTTCATGATGCTTTGTGTGGCAGCAGTAAATTTTATTCGTTTTTTTAGTCCTTGCGCTGGTTTTTGGGTCTTTATGTCCAACATGTTGGAAAAAAAAAAAAAAACGAAATCCATTTGTGTTTTTTGACGATGATGATGATGATCAAAGGATACCAGAGAATACCATGAATACAACAGAAGGACGACAACAAACGAAAACGAATACAAAACAAGTACAAAAAAGAAGAAAGAAAAGTAACAAAACGTAATCTCTTTGTACCTATCTGGTTTTTTAGTACTTTTTTTTTTTGTTTGCTTTTGTTTGTTTGAATGCGCCATTTTGAATTTACATAAAGGAAAAGCAATTAACAACTCTATGAACTAATTTTGATATGAGTTTCCATTTACTATAAAAAAAAAAAAAACATTTAACAAAGCTCTCTAACGCCAACGAGCCTTGCCATGTTTTTTCTCTTACGAAAGGCGTTTTTGTAATAAAAATTTTACATTTTTCAATTAAAATTTAGAGTCACTTTTAAGGTTCTACTTGAGTCTTGAAATCCATTTACAGCTCAGCGACCTTTCCTTCACAGCGAACTAAATCTGATAGTCAACTCGAACTTGCCGAAAACCGGCGGCCGGGGCCTAAATTGCTTATGGATAAATGTTAAGAAGCGTGTGACTTAAATATTAATTTGTCGACTTATTTCTTTCATTCCTTTTGAACAAAATAATTTCTGCAGGTTCTTATTCCAGTAACAACAACAAATTGTATGCAAAAAGGATCTACAAAATGGCCGCGCTCAGTATAGTCAAGTCGCTGGAATATAAACTGGCGGGTGTGAGCTCCCATTTGATTTAGCTTGAACGTTGGGTTTGGGAGCGTATCTGACGAGACGGAACACTTATGGGTTTGATACAGTGTCTGTCTGTACGTCAGTCTGTCACAAACTAAACTAAGACACTTAACAATTGTTCATGGTGTTCACATCGCGCTAATCGAAAGTTTGATATCCTCAGTATATGTATTTAGGATTCCTTGCATGGTGCACGATATATTGTACATTAGCCCGTCTGATCTGCCCTCAATTTATAAAACATTCATCCAGCCAAAGCTCAATTGCAATACCGCTTTTTACATTCCAGATTGGGCTTAGAATCAAGCGTTCATAGAGCTCCATAGTCTCATTTACATCCGAATAGAATCTTTCAGTGTTCGGACTTACCACTCAATCTTGAACTACTATTAAACGTCACCTCGTTTAACCAACTAACCCTTCCCATACTTTATGTATCTCTTGCATTAGCAGCCACGTATCTGTCTGGGTAAAGCAAAAACCCCACAAACTCTATTGGCTTTAATTGATTTATGCATACCTTCGTGTGCGGATGATGAAATTTGAATAAACCCTTCGCCAGAACAAAAGCAAACAGAACTTTCACAAATAAAAAAAAAACATCCACTTTAGCCGATAATGATACATCTGCCGTCCATCAGCCAATCGACCACGACCACCCTTAAACGGGGGTGGAAAAAAAAAATCGAATTGAAAATTGATAGGAAATTTGTATGAATGCATCCTAGAGAAGAGATTTCTCTTTTTTCGACGTTTTAAAATTGATTCGCGATAATTTTGTTGCGAAACGAGGAAAATTGTATTTTAAAATGCAGTTTGAGGGAAGATGGCCCTTTTTTTTTTTTTTTCTTTTATTTTGCAATCTAATAGGACGATTACATTTTTTATTTAAACATTGAATGGAATCTGTCTAAATCGATTAACCCGGGCAATTGGCCTGGCAAGAGAATATTCGAGGTTTATTATTGTTTTTTTTTTTTTTTTTGGTCCTTTTTTGTGATATTTATTTGATCTACATAGTATATGTTACGGAATTCCCTGTTACTAGATGGCATAAGTGCCTGGTGGTAAATCATTAAAAAAAAAACAACCAAAGATGAAGAATTTCAACTCAAGGACCTCCTCACTAGCATCAGAACCTTAACCGCCTGAAACTGTGGAATTGCGAACTTACGTACGCCACAGCCGAAGTTCTGAATTACTGAGTCCAATCAGGGTCTTAAAGGATGACCAGATAGAAATGATTGCTGTCAAAGTTACCTATGACATCTAGCTATGAAAATATTCAGTATGGTTTGTGAATTCATCATGCATTGTTTAACGCTTGCCAAGCGTGTAAAAATCATGAATTTAAATGAAGTTACTCGTTATCGATTGTTGTAATTCGGCCCCAGTATTTCACTTTTACTACCAAAACTCTGCTAAACAGGCAGTCACAGAAACGCACTTTAATACTGTCCCTAAAGCATTCTAGAATCATGTAAATCTCTTCAGATACAAGGCTAGACAATTACAGTTTTGTGGACATCCACATTTATTCCAGTACAACTGTTGACTTGGGGTATCTTAAATTATCTTCTCTACTCAAATACCTAATAAATACCAATTAAAGATAAATTATGTCCACATCACGATCATTAACCATAAAGCTATGGCATGTGTTTCGGGATAAACATAACAATATCGCTGAGCAATTTGAGAAATCTTCCTCAACAGAGAAATGTTAACTCCAATCTTTGGGGCCCATTGTTATAAGAGGAGAGAAGATGTGTCACATTCGGCGTTTTTAATTAATACGCCAACTGTGTGACATTTGTGTAACAAAAGCTCATCACACAACAAGCCAAGTCAAAGATTTTTTTCCCTTAACACGATGAATCCCTTTACCAATACTGGGGTCGTATACGTAACACGGTCTATAGATGGCATTTATGAGTATGATAAATCGCCCACGAACGCGAATAGGCTATGTTTGCATTCCTTTAGAGCGATGAAACGCCCGCGACGCGCGCGAGTATCCACTTAATGTGCGTTGATGTCACAATAATGAATGGGGAGCAAAAGTTTAGAAGCAAAACGTCATCAGAACGAAAAGTATTTTTGGCTTTTGATTGTTTTTTAAATGGACTAGCAGGATTGACACGAATGGATGTATGTAGCTAACCTCAACTGTTATAAGGCGTTCGATTGTGATTTTGATATATTTACGATGAGGTTTTTCTGTGATCAGGATTTAAAGGATGTAAATAAATTATATTATTGTCGGTGGAGTCAAGTACCTATTTGTGGGACCATCGTCTTACCTCGTTTCAAATATATATTATAGTGGAATTGAATAGAATTAGTGATTGCTAACGCACTGCTCGATGATGATTCGCAGGTTAATTGATGCGGTGAACACAGAAAGGTCCAAAAAGGAAAAATGCTTGCACCACCGGCAGCACGCAGATACATCTTCAGTTTTCTGACTTCAGTTGGTTGCGTTTCCTTTTGAAATTTTGACGATTTGGGGGTTACGATTTTAGGATGTGTCCACCGATTTGCTCTATGGTAGCGCTACTGTAGCGGCTCTAGCCTGCTACTCTTATCTCCATGTGATATGGCGCCACAGCACATTCTTGCTGCATTATGTCTTCCATGCAGTCGATTTACAACGTAGATGGTAAGCTTGTTCCATTTCCATTTCGGCTACTCGTCCGTTTTGGGTATCAGGAAGACTACAAACACTGGGCACTCTATGCGTTGCTTGTGAATTTATACAAATTGTTTCACTTGTCACTGTGCCATGGGAAGGCACCTTGAAAGATTCTACGTTTCCTACAAGAACGCATCCCAACGGATATATGAATACCCTTTTACAGATATGAAGGTCACAAGCGTTGGTTGAATTGGATCGTACATACTTGCACCTATGTATATGCTGGTAGTTGGAAATGAATGATTTTTTAATAAAAAAAAACAAGTTTTTAAGAAAATATTTTTAAAAATAGTTGTATAAGTTTAAATGCCATATATTGTTATACACTAAATCTTGCCCACATTTCGATTTTGAGGGAAATCCATTGAGTTTTAGCAGAGAATTGGCCATATTTTTAAAACCAGTTAATAAGAAAAGTACCGTTATACGTATTTTTAGTCAAAAACGTGGTAAACAATCTTATAGCATTTGTCTAGACTAACTCAAATATGAAATTTAATCAAAATTGTTAGAGCAGTTTTTGAGAAAATCGTCTTTGTGTGAAATTGGCCTTAAGTAAAGTACCGTTAATAGCGGGGCTAGAACAAAAATTCCGATTTTGCCTCGAATTGTGACTCTACAGAGCTCAGATATGAAGTTTGAAGCTAATCGGCCTAGCCGTTTAGGCTGTAGTCCAGCGTACATACACACAGAGAGACAGACAGACAGACAGAATCGGCAGACCGACTTTTTCGACCTTCTCTATAATCGTAATGTCAGAATTCATTGTTATCTCGAGTTAGATTTTTTTTTCACGAATCCAATACTTGCCCTCGTATTATAGGTGCAAGTAAAAAGGGTTGGCGTCTCAATAACTGGGAAACAAATTTCTGTAATTTTTCTATTCGTTTGTAATTAACAGTATGGTTTATTGTGAATGCTGGATGCTACTACTACATCGTGATCACGAGTTGGTGGTCCGAGAAGAAATAACCGATCAACCGGTCTGTATGTCTGTACGAATAATGCAGCTCCAACAACCATAGATTCCATCTGGTCTAAGTGCATCGTCCTCGAAGGCCGTTTTCAAACCACCACTTTGTATCTTTTTCCTCCTGCCAAGCATCTAAATTCGATTATTCCATTCTCCGCGTTCTATTGCTAGACCCTTCTTCCTTAAGTTAACTTTGTCATGCTACTAGGATTACAAAAGCCAAACAGTTTTTTTGTTTCAAACTCAAACAACAAAACAATTTACTTAATTAAACAATTTTTTAATAATGTAATTAATGTAAAGTCAAAATTCTGTAAAGAGAGGTGAAAACTTCAAATGCCAAAATGCAAATAAGCGTATGTGTGCAGGATAACGCCAGCGCTAACGAAAGGACAATAATAGAATAATAACGTGCTAACAATTAACAAGGTGAAATAAAAGCCACACACACACACACACACAGAACGTCGTGTGCATTTGCATAGAAAAATTTCTGGTTATATTTCGCGCCCCCTATTGAGAACGACAATTAACTTTCGACCTATCTGCATAGAATGACAAAGCAGTGGTTGGCAGTGTGTGGTTTGATGACGGTGTACATGAAGGGCACCCTGTTTGTTTCAGAGACTTGTGAGCGCACTTATTATTCTATTATTGTATTGTGTATTGTTAGGGAGGTTTACGGTTTTGTAGAGATTTTTGAAATTCAAATTCAAATCAAACAAGTAAAAAGGGGTTGCTCTACTCTATAATGGCTATATGCTGTATGCTGAAAGCTGTAAGCATGTGTCAAAGGGGGTGAAATGAAATTAACAGCAGAATCCTGTTGGGCAGACGTTTGTTATTTGTAGCAAATTAATTGTTTTATAGGGCGTGAACCTAAGCGCAGCAGGTGGGCTTCAATTGATTTTCATCATCATCATCATCTCGCCGCCGAGTGCAAGGGAAGTTGTTGATGATGCTAGGCTAGAACTTACCCTGTTTTCTAACTTGTGGATGGAAAAATGCGAGCGCGAAATGAGGGTAACATTCAGAGTTGAGAGGGTACTGTTTTTTTTTTTTTTTTGTAGAAATATGAGTACATTTCTATTATTGGACAGATTTGGCATTAATTAAGAAATAATTAAGAACATCGTTTTGTAATGTAGTCTATTGCGTGTTAGAAGGGTTTGTTTGTTTTTGAGGTGCGTGGTTGTTTTTTTTTTTAATCCATAGATCATCTCGAACAAAATTTGAATAAGGGCTGACTTTTAATAAATTAATTATTAGAGGCGATTGAATTGTAATCTCGTAGAAAAGTATATACACATGTAAGGTCCAACTTTCCATTACTCTAGCACATAAATCAGGTTGAATTTGCCCAATGACATTGGTTATGTTGGCTTTTAAGGCATAGACTCAAGCCTAACGGAATCAAGTCGCACGATCTTGTTGGCCAATTCACATGGCCTTCGCGTGAAATAACAGTGTTCGGAAATTAGTCATTCAAAGTGTGCAATTGGAGCCAAAAGATATTGGTTGACCCTCGGCATTGACGGTGGTGGCCTGGCCAACGTCGTTTTTAGAGAAGTATGTACCGATGATGCCGCCAATTCACAACACCAAACAGTGACGTATGTTCAATGAACCAGACGACTCGAATTTATCCACCACAACACAATAGTCCTCTCGAAGCGAAAATTATTTTGTATTTTATAAAACATTTGCATTTGTTGTTGAATGCCATGTTGCTTTGGCACGAGAGACTTATGAAATGACAGCTAAGTTGACAGCTGTCAAATATCCAAATATCCGCAATCAGCTGTCGAAATTTGGAAATCCTCATTGAAAAACAGTTTAAATATGTTCTTATTCTGATCAGAGATGTTATGTGAAATTTTGACGGGCGACGGGTGACTAAATTTGGTCTAAAAAACTATCCGTCACAGACAATCGCTAGGCGAATGAACTTTTTTAAACTTCTCACTGCGCAGTAGCACTCACACGTTTAGTTCTTCCACTTAGGGCAAATTAAACATGTTTTCGAACTTCATTCTCAATAGATGTAGGTTCTTATTTAAATTTATTAAATGGGTTAGCCAAGAGCTATGCTAAGATCATGTGCAAAAGCCGCAACTCTCCCTACAAAAGGCAGCATAAATAATAATTTAAACCAGTGAAAAATGCTACAATCCGCCTGGAGCGAATCGTATGATACCCTATCCTTATCTTATTTGGTCGTTTCAGTGGGCGGTGGAAAATGTATTCACAAAATTTTCGATTTTGCCCTATAAACTTATATTTTTACTCGAAAAATTATTTTTGAAGTAAACGCCCCTAAAAAGTGGGCGTGGCCATATACAATGTACAGACAATTTGTAGATTTAGTGGATTTCTACATATTTGATCAAGTAAGTTTTTTCGAGTTTCATATGAAAATAGTGAAAAAAGGTGATTTTTTTTGAAAAGTGGGCGTGACAGTGGGCCGATTTTAAAAATTTTTACACTTGTTCTGTCCCGATATACAAGGACTTCGTATACAAAATTTCATTGTCATAGCTCAAAATTTAAGGCCCAAAAACTGGTGACAGACGGACGGACGGACGGACATAGCTCAATCGACTCGGCTAGTGATGCTGATCATTTATATATATACTTTATGTGGTCTATCTTCAATATTTCTCTATGTTACAAACTATGTATCAAACTTAATATACCCTTAGGATAGGGTATAACAACGAAAGAGCGCGTTCAGTAGAAAGCTCTTGTTATAGTGGAGTTCGAAACGCAGGTGGTATTATGCGACTGTGTGGGTGTAAGTGGTTTTTGCATTGGATTATAATTCACAGTATTTTTTGGCATTACGATTTATTATTTGAACATAAAATCTTAGCAGCGACGTATGTAATTCTTCTTCTAAGACATCTTTTTGAAGATGTTACGTTGAGGTTGACAAATTTAAGTAGTTTTTTTTTTTAGAAAGTTGCTTATGTAATAAGGACATAAAATAAAACTATAAACATAGTACAGACATCTGGGATCACCTGATTGTACCACAAACTATCCATATCACACTAGACTCCATGTATACCTATGTAAGCCCTCTATAAAATTCCACAGCTATGTTATACCAAGCTACACCTAGACAAAGCACCCCATGCATTTTAATCCATCTTCACATCCCCGACACCGATCTCGTTCGATCTTTCCACAAACATTCAAACATTCATAAGCGTGCTGCGGTAAAATAGCAAACAAAAAAAAAATTTAGGAAGCAGAATCCCCATCTAAGTACACACAGTTTGTGAGGGAAAACAAAGCCATAAACTTCAAACAGAAATTTATAAGAACACAAGAGGATGATAAAAAAAAACACTTTAAGGAGGGAGGGGGGAATATCTCGCCTTTTAATTTTTTGACTTTTCGACTTAAATTAGCGATTTTATTGACTTCATAACTCATGGCAGAGGCACATTTAATGGCCAGCGACGTAAACAATCTGTTCATTTCGTTTTGATATCTTTGCGTGATTTTTTTGTTGTATCCCCTCGAATATATATTTTCTTTTTGTTTGCTGTATTATATTGAGAATAACTAGTGGTATAGGGTTTCTCTTGAGTGCTCTTCAAAAAAAAAAAAATATCCCCATAATAATAAAGAAAACTTAGAAAGTGAGATACGAGAGTGCGGCGAAAAAAGCCTGAAGAATGGAAGCCATCACAAGTAATTTATAAAATGAATTAATTATGACAAATTCTGGGCAAATAGAAATTAATAAAAATAGGAAAGAAATTATTAGACTCTGAGAAAATGAGGGGCAGTGGCGAAAGGGGCCACGTGACAAGTGAGATACATTCTTAATTGATTCAAAAATAGCTTCTTAATGCCTTTGCTTTGAATGTTTTTATACACGTTAGATTTTGATTATTTGGCGGAATATCAGTTCAGATACTTGAATTGGTGGAAATACAAAAAAAAAAAAAATCTGTCCTTATGAAGAGGATGTATTTTGATTTATTTTTTGGCATGCTGGACTGGAAGCCAGTTTGTGAGTGGCCCATCCCATTACATCGCATCTATATAGAACTATCTTTACCTGGTTAGCACCACAATTTGGTTCGTGGCCAATGAAAAAGAGCAGATATCCCAATCTGGTAAACTCGTAGGCAGCTTCGATGCCAAGGATTCCCTTGCTTTGATTCAAAGTTTAATGACATGAGAGCTTTTGGAGTTGCTTGGCCATTTGATATTCTATTGATATTTTATCTTCCTATGCAGGAATAGCTTCTGTCCCTCTCGACATCTTTGACCCATCGCAGTATACCAATCTACTGAAATAGATTTTCCGGTCCGAGCATTTCGACCCAGGAATGGTGGTAGAGACCTAGCATTAAGTCTGAGCTGCATTTTCGTCCAGGAACTTCATGTGTCCAGCTAAGTTACGAGTGGATTTGTTGCATAGAAGCTGAAACTTTAGTGCACTAGCAGTTGTAGTCTTCGAGAAGAAGACCGTAATTTCTACACATGCTTATTGTTGTATCATTTGAAGTGCAGATCGGGTGTCCATTTGGAGGGCCTTTTGCTACCATAACTCTTCTGATTGCCACCAATTATAAACGCTGTTTAATTTCATTCTTTCACTTATAATAGATTCTTTACTGCTCCAAAAAATATTATTACATCATTAGGAGTAGCCTTGTTCTAGAAAACCGCTGTTTCATCAGTCAGTATCCAATTTTTAAACAGTCGTACCAATTGCGTAAAAGTGTTTTAAAAACCGGATAAGTAGCTCCAAAGTTTTAACATAACTTACTAACGTGGGTACTCTAATAGCAGACATGACAATTATCCTTGAATTGGGAACAACTTTTAGTCCAATTAGTAGAGCAGCGCACTATTTTATAAATTTGTATAGAGATTCAAGATAGCTTGAGAGTAGGTTATACGTGCTTGACGGTCAACAGCTAATGCAGTGTCTGCACTTTGTAAGAGACCATTTTACATCCTGGCCAATCCGTATTTCTAACAAGAAGCTTTATCAGAGAATAGGCCATAAATAGGAACAACCATACGACGACGAAAAGGGCAGTGAAATGGCCACACTCTTCGAAAGGGTGATAGGTCCACAGCTAATGCAATGGAGCCCGCATACGCAGGACGGTAGAGTACGCGGCGGTCGCAGAATTACGTGACGCAGAACAGTTAAGAAGTAAACAGCTCAACTGAGAAAGAGTTGGGAAGAGCTGAAGCACATTTCAAACCGCACACTTACTCGACATCGCAAGCATTGTAGAGGTCCTAGGACTCGCAAGGAAATACATAACATAAGTCAGTAAATATCTTACAGCCTTTCACCAAAATTTTCTGTTAAGACCAGCGAGCGGAGCCCAATAAAGTTGGGGCCGGCTACACCTAGTAGCCGTGACCCACTTGGCGTCGGGTGACCTGGACAAGCTGCGCCAACACAAGAAAAAAAAAAAATCGTAACAATTATACGGCGATCCTTAGGATTGCGAATAGCGACGTGTATTTTGTATCTGCTTTGCTTACTTCACAAATGTCGAAGCGGAATTGCCATCTGTCGCCATTTGCAATGGAATCTTCTAATTTACTCCAAGTTTTCTCACAAAGAAAAATAAAGAAAAAAACAACTATTAAGTAAGAGCATTAGAACGTTCTTCTCACATTTTCAAAATTTTGTTGGCAGCACGTTATTTCTCTTTTTTCACACTAACCATCCAGTGATCCTTGTCGATGTATGTATATATGTATGTATATTTTTTTTTTTAGAAAAACTTACGTCTTTCTCTTATGCACCAGCAGCGCACAATTCCCATCAACAATCCCATATGTGATGAAATAATTTATTGATCGGGTGAGTCGCGCTCGACACAAAGGGCGGACGGGAATAGTCTGACAAAAGAGTTAAGTGTTTCGATGACAATTTAAAAAAAAAAAAAAAAATATTAAATGTGGATTTTGTTTTTTTTTTGGAGCATAAATAGATGAGATGCACTTTCCCCTAGGGTAATTATGCATCCTTGGAGAAAATTCGGGATGCGGGGAATTGTATCTA